>CM053627.1:13662891-13780592 GCA_028646595.1 Phalanger gymnotis | reverse complement strand
TTCTTCTCTTCCCCCTCTCTCCCTCCCTACCTCCCTCCTTCCCCTCTTCCCTCTCCCCACACCTCCCGTTCTCCCTCCCATTTTCCAACCCCTTTCCCTGTCCTCCCTGTCTTTCTCCATTCCTTTCTTCTTCCTATACCCTCTCTCCTTTCTCCCCCTCCATCTCCCCTCTTTCTCTGTCTTTCTCACTCCCCCTCTCCCTTTCTATTCCTCTCTCTCCTTTTCTGTTCTCTCCCCTCCCTCTCTGTCTTCTTTTCACTTTCTCTCCTTCTCCCTCACTCATTCTTTCTCTCCCCTTCCCTATTTGTCGTTCTCTCCTCCTGCTTGCCTCTCTTTATTTCTCTCTCCTTCCTCTCATCTCCTCTTCTCCATTTTTCTCCCTCCTTCCCTCTCTTCCTGTACTTCTCCTTCCCCCTCCCTCTATCACTTCATGTCTTTCTCTCTTTCTTTCCACTTCCCTCACTCCCTCCTTTTCTCCCTCCCTCTCTTTCTGTTTCTCTGTCCCTCCCTCTTTTTCTCCTCCTACCTCACTCTTCTTTCTCTCCCTCAGTCCTCACTTCCCTCTTTCTTTCCTTGCTTTCCCCCTCTCCCTTTTCCCTTTCTCTGTTCTCCCTCTCTCCTGTCTCTCAGTCTCTCCCTCTGTCACTTGCTCTATTACTCTCTCTGTCTCCCCCTCTCTCCTTCCCTGCCTGCATTTCTCCATCTCTCTCTTTCTCCCTCCTTTCTCTCCCTCCTGTCTCTTAGCTTCCTCCCTCCTTCTCTCTCTCTCTCTGCCTGCCTGCCTGCCTTTTCCCCCATGCCTACCTCTATCTTTCCATTCATCTCTCCTTCTTCTTTCTCGTACTGTCCCTCATTCTCCATCCTCTCTGTCTCTCCTTCCCCCCTTTCTTCATTCCTCATTCCCTCTCACTTTTTCTCTTCCTCCTCTCTCCTCCCTCTCTCTTTTCTCCCTTGTTTATTCCCTGTCTTTCCCTCCCTTCTTATCCTTCTGTGTTCTTTTTTTCCTCCCTTCTCTTTCTGTCATTCTCTCTCCTTTCCTCCATATATCTCTTCTCTCTCTCCCCCTCCCCCCCACTCTTCCCCCTCTCCCCTCCTCTCCCCTTCCTCACTATCTTTCTTTCTCCCCCTCCTTTCTCTTTCTCTGTCCCTCAATTATTCCTCCCCCTCTGCTCTCTCTCCCTCCTCTCCATCCCATTCTTGCCTACCCTGCTCCCTCCCTTCCGCTCCCCTCCCTTTTGTCTTTCTTTCTCGCCCCCTCTCTCTGTTCTTCCTTCTCTCTTGCCCTTTCTCCTCCCTCTCTATCTCCTTTTCCCTTTCTTCTCTCTCCCTCTTATCTCCTTTCTCTTTCAGTCTCCTCGTCTCTATCTCTCTCTGTTCCTCCTTCTTCCTTTACTCTCTCTCTCTCTCCCTTCTATCTCTCCGTATCTCCATCTCTCTGTCTTGCTATCTCTCTTTTTCTTCCTTTGCTCTTTCCTCTCCTCCCTCTCCCTTCTTTCTCCTTTCCCTTGTCCTTGTGTCTCCCTCCCCTTCTCTCCCCCTTCCCCCTCCTCATCCCTTTCTCTATCTTGTTTTCCCTTTCTCCCTTTTTCTCTTCTCCCTCCCTCCTTCCCCCTCCCTGTCTGCCTATCTTTCTCTCTCTCTCTCTCTCTCTCTCTCTCTCTATCGCATATTCTCTCTATCGCGTGTTCTCCTCCCTCTTATCTCCTGTTCCTTCCCCTCCTTCCCTCTGTCACTTTCTGTCTCTTCCTCCCCCCTCTCTCCCTCCCTCCCTCCCTATCTTTGTTTCTTTCCCCTCCCTCTTATCTCATCCCTCTCCCCACTTTCTCCTTCCCGACCTTTCTCCCTATCCTACTTTTTCTCCCCCTCCCCCATTCTGCACCATCTGTCCTTTCTGTCCCTTGCTTCCTCCTTCTAGTTCTCTTCCTTCCTCTCTCTGATTTCTTTTCTCCCTCTCTCTGTCTTTCCCTCACTCCTCTTTCACTTTCCTCTCTCTCCCCCTCTTTATACCTTTCCCTCTCTCCTCTTGTGCCCTCCCTGTTAACTTTTTCTCTCCTTCCTTCATTCTCTCCCTTCACTTTTACTTCATCTCTCTCCCTCTGTTTCTCTCTTCCTCTCTTTCTCCTTCCATACTTCTCCCTCTCCCTTTCTCTTTCCTTCATGCCCCCTCTCTTTCCCCCATCTCTCCCTTCTGTCCCTTACTTCCTTCTTCTAGTTCTCTTCCTCCCTCTCTCTGATTCCTTTTGTCCTTCCCTCTCTCTCATTCCCTCCCTCCTCTTTCACTTTCCTCTCTCCCCCAGGCCCTTCTCTATACCTTTCCCTCTCTCCTCTTGTGCCCTCCCTGTTAACTTTCTCTCTCCTTCCTTCATTCTCTCCCTTCACCTTTACTTCATCTCTCTCCCTCTCTGTTTCTCTCTTCCTCTCTTTCTCCTTCCATACTTCTCCCTCTCCCTTTCTCTTTCCTTCATGCCCTCTCTCTTTCTCCCATCTCTCCCTTCTTCCAGCTCTTTCTCTCTTCTTTTCCCCCTGCTCTCTTCTTTCTTCCCTCTCCGCTCCTTCCCTCTTTCTCCCGTCCCTCCCTCCTCTCCCTTCCTCCACCTCTGACTCTCCTTTTTCTTCTCTCTTCCCTCACTCCCTCCTTCTTTCTCTCTGTCTCTCAATATCTTTCCCTTTCCCTCTCTTTCTCCATTCATATCCCCATTTTACTCCCTTACTCCCTCTCACTTCCTTTCTCCTACGCTCCCTCCCTCCTATGCTCCCTCCTTCTCTCTTCCCTCCTTCCCTCCCACTTCTACCTCTTTCCCTCCCTCCCCTTCTCTCCTCTCTCCTTGCTTTCTCTTTCTCTATTTCCCTTTCTATGCCTCCCTCCCTCTCACTTCCCTCTTCCCTTTCTCTCCTTTTTACCTACCTTTTTATCCTTCCTTCCATCTCCCTACCTCCTTACGTCTCCCTCACTCTCTCTTCCCTCTCTCCCCCTTCTCTTTCTCCCTCCCCCTCTCATTTCTCCCCTTTTCCTCCTCCCTTCCTCTTCCCCCACCTCTTTCTTCTTCTCTCCCTCCCTCTTTGTCTCCCTTCCATCCTCTCTATCCTCATTCTCTACCTCTTTCCCTTTCTCTGCATTCACCGTTCCTCCATTCTCCTTTCTCTTCCCTCCCTCCCTCCTTCGCTCTCTCTTTCCATTATTTTTTCCTACTCACTCCCCCTTCTCCCCTTTCTTTCAGTTTCTCTCATTCTCCATCCCTCTCTTCTCTCTCTCCCTCCCTTCTATATCTCTCCAGTCTCTTCCCATATCTTTTCTCCCTCCTTTCTCAATCCCCTCCCTCTCCTCTCTCGCCCATCTGTTGCTTCCTCTTTCTCTCTCACTGCCACTCACTTCCTTCCTTTTTCTCTCTGCCTCTCCCTCTTCTCTCTCTTCCTCCTTGCTCTTCTCTCTCTTTTTCTTTCTCTTTCTCCTGTTTCTCTCCCTCCCCCTCTCTCTCTTCTCTTCCCCTCCTTTTCTCTCTTTCCTCTTCATTTTTCTCCTTCTCTCCTTTCTCTCCCCCTCCTACACTTCCCCTTTTCTCTCTCTCCCCTTCCTCCCATCCTCCTTCCCTATACTACCTCCCTCCTTTCATTCCCATCCTCACTCCCTTTCCCTTTGCTTTCCCTCCTGCCCTGTCTGTGTCCCTCTCTCCCTACTTTCTTCATCCTTTTCTCTCCCCTTCCTCTTTTCCTCTCTCCTCCCCACTCCTCTTCGCTCTTTCCCTTCCTCTCACTTCCTCTGTCTCTGTCTCCCCTCTCCCTATCTGCCTCTCCTCTGTCTCCATCCCCTTCTTCCTGTCTCTCTTCCCCTTTCTTCCTCACTTCTGTCTTCTCTTTCTCTCTCTTCTCCCCTCTCCTCTTCTGCTCTCTTTCTTTCTCTCATCTTTCTCTCACCTCTGTCTTTGACTCTCTCCCAACATTCCCCACCTCCACCCTATCTGTCCCTGCCTCCATTTCCTTCTCCCCTCTCTTTCTGCCATTCATCTCTCCTCTTCCTCTCTCCCTCCTTTCCTCTCTCACACTCTTACTCTCTATCCTTCTCTCCATCTCCCTCTTTATCCCTCTTTCTTCATCCCTCATTCACATTTTCTCTTCCCCCTTCTCTCTCTTACTCTCTCCTTTTCTCACTCTCTCCACTCTCTTCCCCTTATTTTTTCTTTCTCTATTTCTTTCCTTCTCTCATTCCCTCCCTCCTCCCTTCTTTCCTCCACTTTCTCTCCATCTGTCATTCTCCATTCCTTCCTCCATATCTCTCTGTCCTCTCTTTTTCTCTCTCCCTCTCCTTCTCCCTCTCTCCTTTCTTGTTTTTCTCTCCCTTTCTTCCTCCATTTCCCTCCCTCTTTCTCTCCCTTTCTCTCCTTCAGTCTCTCTCTCTCTTTATTTCTCTGTCTCTTTATTCTCTGTCCTTTCCTCTCTCTCTTCCTCCTTCCCTATTCTGTATCTCCTCCCTTTCCTTCTCCCCTCTTTCCCTACCTCAATCTCTCTCTGTCTCTGTCCTTTCTCCTTCCATTCCTCCTCTCTCCCCTTTGTCTCTCCCTTTCTCTTCCCCTCCTTTCTTCTCTCCTTATCTTTGTCTCAGTGCCTTTCTCTCCTTTCCCCTTCTGTCTCTCCTTCTCTACCTCTCCCAGTCCCTCTTCCCATGTCTATCCCTCTCTCAGTATCACTCCCCTCTCTCCCTCACTCTTTCTCCTCCTCCTATTCTTTCTCTCTGTTCTCCCTCCCCCTTCACTCTCTTGCTGTTTCACCTCCCTCTTTTTTCTTTCTCCTCTCTCCTTCCCTTTTCCCCTCCCTCTCTCTTCTCTCCCAGCATTCCTTTCTTCTCATTTACCTCCCCCTTCTCTCTCTCTTCACCTCTCTGTTTCCTTAATCTCCCTCTTTGTCTATTTCTTTCTCCATTCATCTCTCCCTCTCACTCTGTCACTCTCATTTTCTCCCCCCTTTCTCTCTCCTCCTACTGCTGCTCCCTTCCTCTCTCTCTTCCACTTTTCCTGCCTCCCTCTCTCTATCCCCTTTCCTTTCCTCCCTCTCTTCCACTCCTCTTTCTGTCCCCTTCCCTTTCTCTGTCTCCCTCCCCATCTCTCTTTCCTTTCCCTGCTTCCTTGCTTTCTCTTCCTCCTCCTCCCCTTCTCTCCTCCCTCCTCCTCTCTTTCTCTTCCCTTTTCCTTCTCTCCCCTCCTCTTCCCTTCACTATTTTTCTTTCTCCCGCTCCCTTTTTCTGTCTTTCTCATACCTCTTTCTCCCTCTCTCAATTCTTCCTCCCCTTCTGCTCTCTCTCTCTCCTCTCCATCCCACTCTCTCTCGCCTCTCCTGCTCCCTCCCTTCCCCTCTCTTCCCCTCCCCTTTGTCTTTCTTTCTCTCCCCCTCTCTCTGTTCTTCCTTTTCTCTTGCCCCCCTCCCCTCCCTCTCTGTCTCCTCTTCCCTCTCTTCTCCCTCCTCTCTCCCTCTTCTTTCACTCTTCTCCTCGTTCTGTTCCTCCTCCCTCATTTACTGTCTCACTCTTTCCCTTCTTTCTCTCTATCTCCATCCCTCTATCTTACTATCTCTCTTTTTCTTCCTTCCCTTTTTCCTCTACTCTCTCTCCCTTCTCCCTCCCCTCTCCACCCTCTCTCCTTCCTCCTCTTTCTCTCTTTCCTTTCCTCTCACTTCCTCCCTCTGTCTCTGTCTTCCTTCTCCCTCTCTGCCTCTGCTCTCTCCATCCCCCTCTGCCTCTTTCTCTCTGTCTCATCTTTTTCTCCATCACTTCCCCATCTATCACCACCCTTTTCTTTCTTCCTCTGTCCCTTTTTCCTCTTTCTCTCTCTCCCTTTTGTCCTGCTCTCCCCCCTCTCTTCCCTTTCCCCCATCTCCTTCCCATTCTCTCTCTTCCTCTCCACCTTCTCCTATCCTCTCTCTCTCTCCCTCCTTTGTTCCCTCTTTCTTTCCCCCTTTCCTGCCCCCCTCTCTCCCTCTCCTTTTTTCCTCTCTTTTTTCTCCATCATTCCTGTTTCTCTCTCCCTCTCTTTCTATCCCTCCCTCTTTCTCACTCTTTCCTTCCCTCTCTCCTTCTCTCTCCTCTCCTCTACTCTCATCTTGATATTCCTCCTTCTTTTTCTCTTTTCTCCATCCTTCTTCCTCCTCTTTCTCTTTCTCCTCCCTCCTTCTCTGTTCTCCTTCCCTCTCTCCCTCTTCATCTTTCCTTTTCCTTCTCTCTCCTCTCTCTCTTCCCCTTTTTCTGACTCTTTCTCTGTCTTTCCCTCTTCTTTCCTGCATTTCTCTCTCTTGCTTTTTCTTCCCCCTTTTCTTTCCCTCCCTCTCTCTACCCTTCCTCCTGTCTTCCCTTCCCTCTTTCCCTCTTCTGACTCTCTCTCTTTTTCTCTTCCCTCCCTCTCTTTTTTCTCATTTCTTTCCCTCTACCACTCCTTTTCTTTTTTTGTCTCTCCTCTTTCTCCCTCCTTTCTTCTGTTTTTTTCTCCCTCCCTCCCCGCTCCATCTCTAGATGTCTCTCCTTCTCTCTCTTTCCCCCTCTTCTTTCTTGCTCCCTCCCTCCATCTATCTTTGTCTCTTTCTCTCTCCCTCCCTCCCTTTTCTCTCTTCCTTCCCTTCATCTGTCTCTCTTTCCCTGTCTCTCCCCTACCTCTTTCTCCCCCTTTTTTCTTTCCCTGTCTTTCTCCTTCTCTCTCCCCCTCCTCTCTTCTCTCTCTCTCCTTGCCTGTGTTTCTCTTTTTTCTCTTTCTCACTTCCTTCTTTCTCTTTCCCCCTTCTACTTTTCTTCTCTTTTCCTCCCCTTCTCCCTTCTTTTCTCCATCTCTCTCCCGTCCCATTTTGCTCACTCATCTCTCTCTTCTTTCCTCTTTCTTTCTCTGTCTCTCCTTTCCATCTTCTCTCAATGTCTTTCTTTCTCCTCCTCTTTTCCCTTTCCTCTCCCTCCCTTCCTCCCTCTCTCTATCTTTCTGTTTCTCTTCCAGCCTCTTCCTCTGTCCTTCTCTCCCCTCTCTTTCTTTATCTTTTCTCCCCTCCTCCTCTTCATTCTCCCTCTCTCTCCATTTCTTTCTGTTTCTCCCCTCTTCTACTCTCTCATCTCTCTGTCTCTCCTTTTCTCTTTCTTTTTCCTTGTTTCTCTCTTCTCTGTCTTCTTGCTCTCTCTCTGCTCCTTTCTCACTCTCCCCCTTTTCTTCCTCCCTATCTTTCTATCCCTTTCTCACTCCATCCCTCCTTCCCTCTCTCCCCTTGTCTCTCTCTTTCTCCATCCTTCCCTTTCTGCTCTCTCCCTTCTTTCTCATCCACTTTCTTCCCTTCTTTTCTATCCTCTCTCCCTCCTTTTCCATTGCCCCTCTCTTTCCATCCCTTTCTTTGTCTCTCCTTCCTGTCTCCCCCCTCATCTCTTTCTCCATCTTTCTGTCTCTTCTCCTCTTGTCTTTCTCTCTGTTTCTCTCTCCATCTCTCTTTGTCTCTCTATCTTTCCTTCTCTCTGTCTCTCTCTGTCCTCCCTTTCTCTGTTTCTGTCTCACCTCATCTTCTCTTGGTCTCTCCATCACTCTGTCTTTCTATCTCTGTTTTTGTCTCTCTCTCTCTCTCTCTCTTTCTGTCTGTCTTTCCTTCTCTCTCTTTTCCCTTCTCTGTCCATTTCCCTATCTCTCTCTCCCCTTCTTTCCTTTTTGTCTTTCTCCTTTTGTTTCTCCTCCCCCACCATCCCCTTCTCTGTCTCTGTCTTGCCTTGTCCCCCCCACTCCTCCCAGTCTCTCTCCATCTCTCTTTCTGTCTCTCCCTATCTCTCTGTCTCTGTCTTTCCTTCTCTCTTTCTCTGTCTCTCTCTCCCTCTTCTCTCTCCTTTCTGTCTCTCCTCCTCTACCATCCCTTTCTCTGTCTCGCCTTGTCCTCTCTCTGTCTTTCCTTCTCTCAGTCTCTCTCTCTGTCTTTTTCTCTGCATCTCTCTGTCTCTGTCTCTCTTCTGTATGTGTATGTCACTCTGTCTGTCTCAGAAATTGCAAGAGGCCAGCATCATCTTGCTAGCAGGAAGCACTTCCTCGTACTAGCCCAGTCCCACAGCAGACGGGGCTGCCTCTGAAGCTCCTGGGCGGGGGCCCTTCGGTGGGGGTTGTAAAAGAGAAGCTCGCTGGCCCCTGCTTAGGTATGCAGCAGTGGGAATTCTTTCTTGGTCAGCTTCTCAATCTCATGACTCTTTCTATGTGTCTCTTTCTGAGGTGGGGTCTTACTCTTGGCTCGTCAGTCTAGAGCCGAGAGCTGAGAGGCCCCTGAGACCCACCCTTCTGTTTTAGAGGTGAGCAGCCTGCGACCCAGAGAGGTTTATAAAGTGTCATACACCTCATAAGGATCTGAGACAGCTTGAACCCAGGTTTTCCTGCTTCCAAGTCCCATTCTCTGACCACTGTTCCCTGGGTCTCTCTTGACCACGTTAGACATTTGTACGCAGCTTGCCGGGTCTCAATTCAGTGGCCTCCCCCTGCCCCAGCCCAGAAGGGGTCATGAAGGGCCAGGCATCAAGGAAGATGAGGTCCCTGGCTCTCCTTCCTGTACCTTTTGAAGGGTTTTTCTGGAACCTTGAGACTTAGCCTCCAAGCTGGGAACATCTTTCACTGATGGATTGGGTGGCATGGGCTCTGAGTTCAGGTCCTACTCTGATCCCTCCTAGACTGTGTGACTCTGGCCAAGTCAGCTCACTTCATCAGGGTTCCAGGTACCCCCAGGCATGAAAGTCACAGAGAAGGTAGTGACCTGCCCTGGTAGAGGGACTTTCCTCCTCCAGGAGCACCCTGTGCCAGTGATATTAATCACAAGTGACGTCTCTGTCAAAGATATCATCAGACCCTCTTGAAAGATCGTTGTCATTCCACTGAAGGGGACATAGATAGGGCTGTGGTGCCAGGGCCACAGTTCACTGTTGCCACTTGGTCACTTGCTGGGTGACCTCTACTCTTTGGGCCTCAGTTTGCTCCCTTGTCCAATTCACAGGTTGAACCAGATGCCTCTAAAGCTCCCGCCAGCTTGCACTCAGTGGTCCTCTCACCTTTCCGATCCTCTTTTTCCTTGTCTGTGAGACGTAGGGGTCGCATTAGAAGCTGACTTCTAGGACTGTGGTCTTGTGCTCAATCAGAGCCGTCTGTCAGAGTCACCAAAAGAACCTGCTGGAAGTCAATCCTTTATGTTTGGGGGTGGGCGAGACAGTGGCTAGAGCGCCAGCCAGCCTGCACTCAGGGCAAGTCACTTGACTGCTTGCCTCAGTTTCTTCATCTGCAAAGTAAGGATGATTGCACCTACCTCCCGGGGTTGTGAGGAGAAGCAGCTAGGTGGTGCAGTGGATAGAGCACTGGCCCGAGAGTCAGGAGGACCTGAGTTCAAATCCAGCCTCAGACACTTGATACTTACTACTAGCTGTGTGACCCTGGCCTTGGCTCCCCCCACAAAAAAGAAAAAAGAGAATCAAATATGACACTGAGTGTGAAATCCTCCAGAAATCCCAGCTCTTATTTTTGAGGTTGGCCCTGACTCTGAACTGTGGGATTCTGCTACAGAGAATCCTCCTATCACATAGGTAAGGTACGCAGGAGCATGGCCTTGTGTGTGTGCGTGCGGGGGCAGCAGAGTCAGACCCAGAACCCTCTTAATTAGGACCCAGTAACAGTGGACAGTCAAGCTTCTTTGCCCAGATCTGGCCAACTTCCATTGCAAACAGATCTGATGTTTTCATTTAATTGTCCGATTTCTGCCATTAATTTTAGAGGAAGGACATCAGGATGGTGAGCGGCCCCTGTGTGGTGACTTTATGATGAGCCGTGGACAGGCTGCAATCTGCACCGTTGGAGGGAGCTTCCAAATGGATAAGCGTTAGGATTTAAGTGCCTTAAACCTGGGGCTGGAGCAGGGTTAGGGTCAGGGACACCCAGGGCGCCTCGCTCCCTTTGTTGTCTTCCTAAGACTGGCTTTTTGGTCTTGTGTCACCTGCACCCCCATCCCCCTAACACTCTGGGTGTTCTCTTTCAGGTATTGGATGGACTCTTGGCTCAGTATGGGACGGTAGAAAACGTGGAACAAGGTAATAAACCAAGGCACATGCGTGTTGTAGAGATGACACCTACAATTACTCTTTGTGCCTAGGCTGAGTCTGTACCAGGGAGAAATAGTGTTGTTAAGCAAACTCACTGAGAAGCGAATCGAAGCTCTCCTTGTGGGTGGGTGTGGGGGGGCGATGTTGATCTCGGTCGACAAAATGCATTTCTCAGTCTTCCCCATTCCCATGACTAAGGTAACCACTCAGGTTCTACTCATACGAGGGTCATGAGGGTCTCCTTCAGGATGGCACCTTATGCTTTCAGACATGGACCGTGCCTTGGTTATTTTGTTTACTTGCTTTCATTTTTTGCTCTTGATATTGAGGGAAGCCTCTCAAGGTAGACAGAGGGGGAGAGGTACGTTCTAAAATGAAGTAAAAATTAAAAAAACTCCAATAAATTGAAGGTATAATTTAAAAAAAAAAAAGAATCCTGAGAAACCTGACCAATGTTAGTGACCAGTTGTTCCTCCAGATAATTGACATTGAAGTCTGCCTCTCTCATTTTAGCAGAGAAGTGGTGGACTACAGGTGCAGAAGGATGCATACATTTGAGGACCTAACATGTTGATTTCTTGTACTTATTTGTTACAAGAGAGGCTTCTTTTGGCAGGGGAAGGTACTGGGAAGCAATGATGATATTTTTGAAAAAGATCGGCAATAAGATTTTTTTAATCAATCAATTTTTAACATTCATTAAAATAAATTTAAAGTTCTAAATTTTCACCCACCCGCCCTCTCCCACCCCTTGGAAGGCAAGCAGTGATATTGGCGATGCATGTGAAGTCATGCAAAACATATTTCCATGTTAGCCATGTTGGAAAATAAAAAGCAAAAAACAGAAAATCCTACTTCAGTCTGTACTCAGACTCCATCAGTTCTTTCTGGAGGTATATGGGATTTTTCAGCATGAGTCCTTTGGAATCGTCTTGGATCATCGTATCAGTCTAAGTAGCTGAGTCTTTTCCAGTTGGTCACCGTTACAGTATTGCTGTCATTATGTACAATGTTCTGGTTCTGTTCACTTCGCTTTGTATCAAGTCAGATGAGTCTTCCCAGGTTTTTCTTAGCTCATCCCCCTTGTCATTTCTTATGGCATAATAGTATTCCACAACTTGTTCAGCTATTTCCCAATTGATGGGCGTCCCCTCAAAATGAAGTTTGTTTTTTTTTTAAATAAGAATGAAATTCAAACAAGAATAGAGTTCTAAACACACTTGGAAGTTATAGGCCCAGTGTTTGGGAAGAAAAGTTTGCGTGAGGCATTTTTACCAGCTTGTCAAAGTCCTTTTGGTCTTGGCTTGCCAACTTGGATTCAGGATTTGCTTACCCTGCTCTGGAGGCTCCTTCTAATATTTAGGTCTCAGAGTAAAATAAGACGAGTCATTAAACATTTCTTTAGAGGGCAGCCAGGATGGGGAAGGGCCTGATGGACACAGCACATGAGGGGAGGTGGGAGGCACCAAGCATGCTCAGGAGAAGACTCAGGCAGGATGTCCTGTCTGTTTGTAAACTTTGGAAGAAGGATTAGGCTTGTTCCACGTGGCCCCAGGGGGCAGAACCAACAGCATTGGGTAGAAGGTGCAAGGAGACAAATCTTGATATCAGGTGCAAGGAGGCAAGTCTTGATGTCAGGTGAAATATCTGACTCATTAGAGTGATTCCAAAAGGGAATGAGCCGCCTCAAGGGACTTGCCTTGGTTGGAGGGTGACTAGCTGGTTGTTGAGGTCCCTTCATTGCTGAGGTTCTCTGTTGGTCAGCCAATATCAGACTTTATCAAGGTGGCCTCCCACTGCCCCAAGCTGACCAGAGCTGCCTGCCCTCTTAAACGCTTTGTAAGAGTTGCTGCTTCTTCCTGAGCCCAGATTTCTGTCTTTAGCCTCTTTCCCATGACCTGGCGAGCGACAGGGTGGCATCTCTGCTGCCTTTGAAGCTCATGGATTCTTTTTGCTTTCTCCACAGTCAACACAGACACAGAGGCTGCCGTTGTCAATGTCACCTATGCCACCCGAGAAGAGGCTCGAGGGTACGTGCGTTGGGACCCAATTATGGTTGTACTTTGTGTTTTCAGAGACAAGTACCCATAAACCAGTGGAATTCAGCAGTCCTCCCTGAGGGCTGTTGTGCAGGGCACAGTGCTAATAATGTTGGTTCACTTGCCTCTGGTAGAAAACGCTCCATCATAGGAGTGGTGGTCATAGAGAAGTACTCCGGTCTAGCCGGCCCAGTGGGGCTTGTCTACAGCCTGCAGACATCGAAGATCTCTGAGCCACACTGAACTAGAGGGCTGCTGGGAACAAGACCTGGCCCTGTGGATAGCCCACACCCAGACCATTTCTGACCACTGGGCCCTGGCCAGGGGCACTCACTGGGGCAGACAGTGGGGTTCCTTTCCCCAAGAGCGTAGCCTAAAATGATTCCAAAGCCTATAGGAAATCAACTTAGGAGCCTCAATCTGGAGTTGGAAGGGCCCTTTAGGGGTGATCTAGTCTAGCCCCCTCATAGGGAAACTGAGGCTCACGCCATTGAAGTGCTTTACTCAGGGCCACATGAGCAGGACACTTCATTTCTTCTGATGCACTTTTAGAGACGTGCCTTGGAAAAACAGGGGTGTTTGACAGCCAAGTAGATGTTGTCATATCATTGTCCCCATTCTGCAGAAGAAGAAACTAAGTCCTATGTGGTGTATGGAGTGAGCCTGGTGGCTCTCTGTGGAGAGCCTGGCCTCTGTTTTCATAATGCTGCCTATTTGAGGGTTGTCCCCCAGTCAAATGTAAGTTCTCTGAAGTCAGGGACATTGTGTCTCTGTGCCTAGCACAGTGCCCTGTACCAGGCCACACTTGTAACTTCATTGCTCTGGGGAGCGTCTGGTGAGGCCTCTCTGCTATAACTGAGGCTTCCAGAGTGGCCCCAGGGCACCAGGTAATTTGCTCAGGGTCACACAGCCAGGGCGTCTCAGAGGTGAGACTCGAACCCAGGCCTCCTTTACTCCACAACCAGCCCTCCACTGCCATAGGCTGCAACCCACAGTAGGCACTCAAACACTGTTACTTTGTGCCAGTGGAATTGCTTTCCTCCTCTTTGCTGAGGAGCGCCTGGTGGCTGTTATTCCACAGGATGCCCAGGTCCCGATTTATAATTTACATGAGAGATGTGCAAAACAAAGCATACAGTAGAAGACACAAAAATCATGCGTACACACATATACACACACACAAACACACATACACACATATGCACATATACATGCACACTCTCGTATACACATACCCATGCGCACACACCCACATAAACACTTATACACACACATACACACTCTCACATGCGCACACACACACACACAAACCCGGCACGTGTGTGCGCTGCCTGAGGCCCAATCCCAGAGCGAGGCCTGGGCTTTACCTTGAACAATCCCATCTCAGTCCAACCCTGTGCTTCCTTCTCCCATTCTCCAGAGCCATTGAGAAGCTCAGCGGTCATCAGTTTGAGAACTACTCCTTCAGGATTTCCTACATCCCCGATGAAGACGGCAGCGCCCCTCCGAGATCCCGCCGGGGGGAATACTCTTCCAGGGAGCACGGCCACTCCCCAGGGGGCTCAGGCCAGTCCAAGCAGCTGGACTTCCCACTCCGGATCCTCGTCCCTACCCAGTTTGTTGGCGCCATCATAGGAAAGGAGGGCTTGACCATTAAGAACCTTACGAAGCAAACGCAGTCTAAGTAAGTGCCCTCTGACCTCATGGCCTTCTTGGGGAGCACGTGCCAGCTTTGCGTCTTGGTGGGGAGGGGGCAAGGCATGGACTAGCTGAGTCACATTTCTTGAGCCCATCGTGGTCCATGGGACCATGAGAGCCTTCAACATCAGGCATGGGAATTTGGGAAAGCTAAGTGGCAGCTAGTCTGGCTCTATAAGGTGATGGGCGTGGACAAACGGCCGCCTCCAAGGAGCCTCCCGGTTCTAGCTCTGATGTCCAGCAGCCGGTTTGGGCGAGCAGCACTGAGGGGCCAAGGGTGGCCACCGGGTGGAGGGCAGGGCTGAGGAGATACCAGCCGTGTTCTGGCCATGAACTTGACCGAATCTGTTTTGACTCCAGGCTCTCGGAGTCACCCTCTTGTTGGGGAGCTGAAGCCTTTGTAGGCACAGCATTGTAGCTGATGGCGCTCCTCAGTCTGTCGCCTCTTGTCTGAAACCAGAGTGTGAGCGCCAGGTTAGGTAAGAACACTAAACTTGAAGCGGCAGGACCTGAGTTTGAATCCTGACTCTGCCGCTCACACATGTGACCTTGGACGAATTACGTGAGAACTCAGTTACTCTGAGGTCCTTTCTAATCAATTAGTGAGCTTTTATTAAGCGGCTTCTGTGTGCCAGGGCACGGGCACGGCCGCATCAAATTTCTGCGTAGTCTGGCGTCAGACCATGCCACCCTGGAAGCCTCAGGGAAGGAGCGGGACCAGACTATCTGAAGGGGCCTTCCAGCTCTGTGTGAGTGCCAAGATCCCTTTGGCTACTGACTGAATTAACTAAAAGATTCTCTGAGGGCACCTCCTCCAGGGGCTGACTTGGTGGCCTGGAAGAGCCTAAGGCTGGGCAGCTTCTGATCAACCATGAGAGGGACAGGTGATAGGTAGCCATAAGCTGCAGAGTGAAGTTAAGCTAGATGGTGGTGATGGAAAGTGGGTGGAGGAGAAAACTTCTTTCCTCCCTCCCTTCCCTCCTTCCTTACTCTTTCTCTCCCTCCTTCCTTTCTCCCTTTCCTTCCCTCTCTCTCTCCTTCTTGCCTTCCTTCCTCCCTCTCTCCCTCCTTCCTTCCTCCCTCTCTTCCTTCTTCCCTCTCTTTTCCCCTTCCTCCTTCCTTCCCTCCCTCCTGCCCTCTCGCATTCCTTCCTTCCTTCTTTCCTTCCTTCTTTCCTTCCTTCCTTCCTTCCTTCCTTCCTTCCTTCCTTCCTTCCTTCCTTCCTTCCTTCCTTCCTTCCTTCCTTCCTTCCTCCCTCTCTCTTCCATTCCTCTCTTCTTTCTTTCTCCCTCCCTCCCTTTTATTTTTTCATTGATTCCTTCACTTGGCTGAGTGATATAAGGCAGAGAAAACAGTAGGAGGCAGGACCAGTTGGTACTTTTCCTTGTCTTCCCAGCACACTGTAGGCGCTCATAGGCTTGAACTTGGCCATTGTGGTGGGCAGTGATTCCCTGTGCGTCTCCTGTCGGGGTGGACATCCCTCTTCCTTCTGAGAGGAGCCCTGCTTTGCAGTACTCTTCTGACTGTTTCTTTGTTGCTACTGTTGCTAGAAGGCGGGCAGGGCCAGTGTGCCCTCTTGTGCCTCCTGAACCATCTGGCAGCTGCTGCAGCTGCTGATGACAGTGTCGGGGTGTGTGTGTGTTCCCACTCTTCCCCCTGCAGGGTAGACATCCACAGGAAGGAGAATGCAGGGGCATCTGAAAAGCCTGTGACCATCCACGCCAGCCCTGAGGGTGCCAGTGAAGCTTGTCGGATGATCCTCGAAATCATGCAGAAAGAAGCAGATGAGACCAAGTCGTAAGTTAGATGCCCCAGAGTATCTTGACTTTGTTGTAGTAAAGCCCTAAGGTGACAACCAGCACACTAGCCTGACAGCCACAGGATCTGGGTTCAAGTCCTGGGCCTTCCACTCAATATCTCCATGACCCTAGGCAAGGCACTTCAAGACTTGGGCCTCAGTTTCCCCATCTGTGAAATGAAGGGGTTGGCCTAGATGGCCTCTGAGGTTCCTGTCTAGAATTGTGACCCTTTTGGTTGTACAAGAATTTGAAAATATGTGGGGGACCAGGCTCATTAGAGCTCGAAAGGACTCCCAAGACCAATGCCTTTCATTTCTTAAATGAGGAAACTGAGTCCCAGGTCATCTGAGGACAATGACCATGAACATCCCCTGGGCCTCCATCATCGAACCTCAGAGATTTTCCCAGAACTCACAGGACAGCTTCTCGTTTCAGAAATGAGTCTCACAGAGTGGGTCTGGGAGCCCTGCTCGTCCCAAGGCCACAGCACTGAAGGGCTTTCACTTTCAGAGCGGAGGAAGTTCCTCTGAAGATTCTGGCCCACAATAGTTTGGTCGGGAGACTGATTGGCAAAGAAGGGCGAAACCTGAAGAAGATCGAGCAGGACACGGGGACCAAGATCACCATCTCTCCGTAAGGCACTCCAGAGGTCCCTCGGGTTCTGCAACTTTCCGTTCCACAGGCATCTATGAAGTACCTACTATGTGCCTCCTTCTGTTGGGATTTGGGAAGCTACACCAAGTGCTTTGATTAAGGACTTTGAGATTATCTGGGGAGGGAGCAAACACTAGTGGGGATGGGAAGGGGGTGTGTGTAATGTACTGACTCAGGAAAAAAGCCTTCGCAGACAAAGGTCACACCTGGGCACAGTCTTAGATAGCTGGGAATTCTAAGAGGCAGAGGTGGAGCTGAGGCAGGAAGGCATTCTGGGCATGAGCGTACCTAGTGGCAAAGATGTGGTGGTGGGAGATGGCATATCAAGTTTTGGAAAAAGACTAGTTTGGCAGGAACATAGGAAGGGCAGCTAGGGGGTACAGTGGATAGAGTGCAGTGCCCAGAATCAGGAAGACCTGAGTTCAAATGTGGCCTCAAATGCTTACTAGCTGTGTGGTCCTGGGCAAGTCACTTCACCCTGTTTGCCTCAGTTTCCTCATCTGTCAAATGAGCCGCAGAAGGAAGCAGTAAACCACTCCAGTATGTCTGCCAAGGAAACCCCAAATGGGGTCACAGAGAGTTGGGCATGACCGAAATGACCCAGGAATGACTGCAGAGGATACAGGAAAGAAAACACTATGGATTAAGTCAAGAAAGGGCAGTGGAGGCTGGGCTGTGCCAAGCTGGGCAGTTTATCCTGGAGGTGATAGGGAGCCAGTAAGGATGCTGGAGCAGGGGCACGATGTGGTCAGACCTGAGCTTCAGGTCGATCTGACAGATGAGGAAATGGGAGAGGAATTCGCCCGACGGCGTCGTCCCCAGCTCTGAGGGCGGTCGGTGGGCGGGTAGGGAGACGTGGGGCTGGGCCATGGCAGGCATGGGGACGTGGGGGACTTTTGACCCATCGGGGTCCGTTCCCCACCTTGTGTGGGATCAACTTGGGTCCTTCGGAAACCCTGAGATTTTTCTTTCCTTCGTGTTTCCCAGTCTGCAGGACTTGACCATTTACAACCCGGAGAGAACCATCACAGTCAAAGGTACGATTGAGGCCTGCTCCTCTGCTGAGGTAGAGATCATGAGGAAACTCCGCGAGGCCTACGAGAACGACATGGTGACCGTGAACGTAAGTGCCCCTTGCAGCCCTCACCCGCCCCTGGATCTCCAGGGAATCTTTGGTCAGGACACTGGCCTTAGAGTTACTGGGGAGAAGGGGAGAAGCTTAGCTAAGATGTGGTGGCCAAAGATGCCCATGGGCACTTTGGCCCACCAACGTGGTGTCCTGAATGAGGCGCCTTCGAGACCCTCTGTCCTCTGCCCTACTCAGGCCACCTCAGTAGGACTCCATGGTTTGGGAGGGTTGTCGAGAGAAGAGCCCATCCACGGAAGGGCAGCCAGGATAGTGAGCAGGCTGATGGTCGGGCCATGGAGGGAAGTATTTAATGTGGAGAAGAGATTGGGGGAGGACCGTATTCAACTACTTAAAGACCTGGCTGTCCAGTAAAAGAGGAATGGACTTATTCTCCTTGGTCTCAGAAGGAAAAATCAGGAGTAGTGGGAGAAGCTGGGCAGAGAAACAAATTTTGATTGTCCATTATAAGTAAATACTTCTTAATAAGGAGATTTGAGTTACCTCGTGAGGTAATGAGTTCTCCATCACCAGAGTCCTTCAGGCACAATTAAGGTGACTTAAATCAGGGCTCCTTAACCTTGTTTTTGTGCCCTGGACCCCTTTAGCAGTCAGTCTAGTGAAGCCCATGGACCCCAAGCCCCTTCCCTTTCTGTTTCCTCTCTCTTTTCCCCTCCCTCCCTCTCTCACTTTCTCTCTCCTCCTTTCCTTTCCCTTCTCTTCCTTTTTCCTTCTTTCTCTTCTCCCTCCCTTCTTCCTTCCCTTTCTTTGAATCATATTTCTAAATACATACTACAAAATACATAGGATTTCAAAGGAAAGCAGTTATATTTATACTGAAATCCAATGTCCAGGGCCCTGCCTTACAAGGATGTTACCAGGGTGCCCCTCCAGGCACAAGTGGACCAAATAGCCCTTTGAGGTCCTTCCTACCCTTGAGATTCTCTGAGTTGTGTGTAGTCAATTCCCAGCCCCTTGGGCACAGAATAAATGAAACTCCGAAGTCGGGAGGAAGGCTGCAGCAGCCTCTGTCCAGCCCTCGTGTGGCAACGAGGGCGGCAGAGACTTTATAGATGTTACTGGCCTCCTGAGCTGCCCTTGCTAGCCAAAGAGCGGGGAAGGGAATTGGCATTTAAACAGCAGCTACTACGTGCCAGGCAATGGGCTTAGCCATGTTTTACAAACATTATCACATTTCATCCAGTAAGGACCTGGTTTCTAATCCTCAGTATGCTGCTTACTACCTGCGTGGCCTTAGGCAAGTGGCTTTCCCTCAATTTTCTTCTCCATAAAATGAAGGGGATTGGATTAGAAACCTTCTAAGGCCCCTCCAGGCCCCCTGGCCACCTATCCCAGGTGTTCAGTTTGGGGATCCTTCCCTGGTCCTCAGCCTGGGGGACGGTGAGCTGAGGATACCAGGTACCTGGAGCCGCGGGCCCGAGTAGGCATTTGGTGGGGAAGCTGCCATCCCCTCTTAGGGCGGGGCTGCTGTTCTTTCTCTTTGCATTAAGTGGACATAAGGAAACTGAGATGTTGTTCGTCTTCTCTCTCCTTTCTTCCTTCTCCATCTCGACTCGTAGCAACAAGGCACTCTGATCCCTGGACTGAACCTCAGTGCCCTTGGCATCTTTTCGACAGGTCTGTCCATGCTCCCTTCCGCAGCTGGGCCCCGGGGAGCTGCTGCCGCCTCCTACAACGCGTTTGCTGTAAGTGACTTTGAAGCCGGACCCAGCTTTTCTCTCTTGTGTTTGTTGGGGAGTGTGTGGAGGGGGCCGTGTCTGCCCACCCTACTCTGGCATGGTTGCCAGGAGTATACCCGAGGACACTCAGCAAATCTGCCCCGAGCTGCCCGGGTGATTCTCACCTGCTATGGGCAGACCTCGGAGAGGTGCTCGGAAAATTCCCTAGAGTAGGCCTTAAAGGACAGACTTGGCACATGTTGCCATGTAGAGAAGCTAAGAGCTTGGGTTGGTTTCCTGGCTCGTGGACTGGGTAGCTATGTGACCCTGGGCAAGTCACATACATTGTCTGTGTCTCAGTTAGAAATTAGTTGATCCTCCGACTCCAGATGGGAGAAGGGAATAAGCATTTATTTAGCACCAGCTGTATGCCAGAGCACTTTACAGATCTGGTCTCATTTGATCATCACAACAACCCTGGGAAGAAGGTCTTGTTACTATCTGCATTTTACAGTTGAGGAAACTGAGGTTAAATAACTTGCCCAGGCTCCCACAACTGGTAGGCATCTGAGACCAGATTTGAACTTGGGTCTTCCTGACTTCAGGCTGGGCGCTCTGACCACTGCGGTGCCTAGCAGGGTATGAGTGTGACCTTGGGCAAGTCATTTAATTTAACCTCTGTTTGCCTCAGTTACCTCTAAATCTTTGCCTTTCAGAATCTTTACTTGCTTTCAAGGCTTACCTTGAGGTGCCCTCTCCGCTGGGCAGCCCTCCCTGATGGCCATTCCCTCCCAAAGCAGTCTGGGGACTGCTTTGTCTGCTCTTTCTCTATGCCCTCCACCATGCTGCCTCTCTCTGTCTAACGTGACGCCTCGAATTCACTCCTGTTACCGTCGTCTGGCATCTGTGACGTTTCCCCACTTCACTTTTAATCCAGGAAAAATGCTTGGGCTGTAATCTGGGGTGCGAGGCTTCCCGGGCACTCAATCAGCCCCTTAGGAACAGGCAGGCAGCTATATGGAGGAAGAACCTCCTGGTCCCCTGGGGGGACAAGCCATAGGTCACTGACACTTTAAGGAGAAGGCAGTTTGCTGTCAATGGGTGTGGTTTCTGCCTCGGTTCCTGGTTCAGGGAGGGAGAAGGTCCCTCTTTGGTTCTGTACCCAGTGCGTTTCTGTAGCTCTCTGCTCCTCCATCTGCTGGTGCCTCAGCTAAAGTATCTGGGTTTTCTTCTTTGTTTCCTCCTCTGTGTCTCTGGTCTCTGTCTCTTAGAATGTAAGCCTGAGAGCAGGGCCTAGTTCACTCGACTGTTTCCTCGGTGCCCACTAGGCACTTGTTATTAATGATTGTTTGATGCACTTTCTTTATGCTCTTGGCATCCCCGTAGGACAGTGGAAAGAGCCCTGACTTTGGTGTCACAGGAACTGGCTTTCCTTCCTTGGGCCTGTTCCATTTCCCAAGTATCCATTAAACAACGCCTGTGTGCAAGGGGCTGCAGCCCCCACCCCCAGGGAGCTGCCGCTCTGCCAAGAGGGAAAGACGGTGTACATAATTATACCGACAACGTAGATAGAAAGTCATTTCAGGAAGGAGCGGAGGGGTGAGCATAAGCCCAGTGTAAAAGGGAGCGCGCCCCCCGCCCCCACTGAGCTGAGCCCTGAGGGACTCTGAGGAGGCACCGGCGGAGTCCATCCCACCACTGTAGCTGGATTGTAAAATACGCGAACAGAGAAATAACGTGCAATAATCCTGGAATGAAAGACCCGAGCCAAACAGAGGAACGTGGGTTTGGTCCTAGGGGCAGCAGGAAGATGTTGAAGCTTCTTGAGGAGGTCACTGGTATAGTCATCTCTGGGCAAAGTTTGCTGTTTTAGAAATCTCAACATGTAGCATTCACTTGAGTCATGGTTGACCCCAAATTCAGTGTTCCTTCCCTGCTCTAATGTGTCACCTATGCATGTCAAGTAGTAACGGAGAGCCGCTGGAACATGGAGGCCCAAGATCACCCTAGGAGAGAAGCTTCTCCTTCCTCACCATGCTCCAAGATTATTATAATTAGAAAAATTGATAAATCTCTCCCCAACGAGGGGCCCGGGCCAGCCTGTTGATCTGGATGACTTTTTGGGCATTCTGCTCGAATCTTAAGAGATCTCATGCTCCAGAAGCCAGGGGTGGGAAGACTACCCATCATCCTCTGGGTTGCAGCGAGCTCTAGGCCCGACTGGGATCCGAGGACCAGAGTCCACATCCTGCCCTCTGTTGCTTACTTGACCCAGAGATCACTATCCTTGGCCAGGGTGTCACCTCCCTAAGAGGGGCGGCAGAATTGCAGGCTGACAAAACCGCTCGAGGGGCCTTGGGAATGTTTTTTTTTTTTTTATTATGAATTTAACAAACACCAAAAAAGCGGGGGGGGGGGGGAACCTTGCTAAGCTGTGAAATTGTGTCTCTGATTCTTTACATTGATATGTAATCAATTCCATGTGTAATTTCAAAGCTGTCCTGTTTGTCTGTGTTTCCTTCTAAGTTTCTGTACATGTAAAAGTCTTTGAAGGATCTGCTTTTATCTCTTTTCCTTTGGAGGGGTTGGGGGCATCTCTGTTGCTAGCTCCCCTCTCCCTCCCCCAGTTTAAAAAAAGAAAGTTCTAACCCAAACTGGGGGAGATTGTGCATGCTGTTGGGAGTCTGGGGGCTCAGTTCCTCTGGGCCTCGGGAATTGTGTTTGGGCTTGTGGCCGATTTAATTTGTACTGCCAGCTGCCAGCCTCCTGGCAAACCCCAGGGATGGCCCAGCCAAGCATGGACTGGAGTTGGTGGGGAGGGGACGCCGCAATCATGGTTAGGAACTTTGAGACCCACAGGGCCAAGCATTCTGACTTGCCAGAAGAATTGGGAGCAAGGGAAGAGGCAGAGGGTCAAAGACATCAAGGCAGCTGTGGGCGGAGAAATCTGTCAGGGCGTGGGCGCTGGCTTATCAATGACGCACCCCCCCAAACAGTTTTTTCCGTCCACCTGCTGTTCTCAGAATACTCTCTGCGGATGCTCCAGCCTCTCCAGCGTCCGCGAGAGCCACGCCCATCGTGCGTTAGGCAGGAGGATTAGGATCTCGGGGTGACGGAGAGAAGCAGACACCCCCCGGCATGGAAAGAGGAAGCACTCTGGCAAGGGCGGCAGCGAGAAGGCGTGCTGGTGGCGGAGGAGGGCTCCAGCGGGCACGCACGCGGGCTGGTGTGCATCCTGCAGCGGGCTCCCCTTCCCAGGCACCTCCCAGTAACGGTTCTGTTCTCTCCCGCCAGAGTCACTCTGCATACCTCTCGGGCCTGTACGGAGCCCCCCAGATCGGCGTATTCCCACATCAGCACCCTGTGAGTGACTCTCCCCTCTCCCCACGCTGCTCTTGGCCTTTTTCTTTCTCTGAAAATAGAGGCTCATGTTTTTCCAGTGCTTTTAATATTGCAAAGAACCTTGTATTGCTTATTATCAAGAGGCAGCATGGAGCGCTGTGTAGGGCATGAGACTTCAGCACAAGCAGTCCTGGGTTCAGATCCTGCTGCCTTGGACACATACAAGTTGTGAGATCTTGGGCAAGTCACCTAATCCTCTCTCAGAGTCTGAGCTTCCTCATCTGTAAAATGAAGGAGATCGGAGAGCAGCAAAGCTCCTTTTGGGCTCCAGATCTGTGACCCCAACATCTCCATGATGGGTGGGGTGGAGCACAGAAGGAGCAGTGACTGGGGAGTCCCAGGACTCGGATTCAAATCCTGGCTCCATCAGTAGTAGCTGGGTGACCTTGGGTGAATGCCTCCTCCTCTCTGGGCTCCGCTTCCTCTATAAAATGAGAGCTGTTCCCAGGGGGTCCCTTCCAGGGCTGAAGCATCGGCATGTGACCAGTCCTGTAGAGGGTACCTTAGGTAGCACCTCCATTCTGCAGGGGAGAAAGCAGAGGCACAGGTGGAAGCGAGTCACCCATGGTCATGAAGCTCGTGTCAAAGGCAAGATTTTATTTATCTACAACAACAATAACTCACATTTATATGGTGCTTTGAGGTCCTTTGGAAAGTAGGTGCCATTATTCCCTTTTGACAGATGAGGAAACTGAGGCTAGTTCTCAATCTGATTGCTTTGGCTCCAAGATGGCTGGCAGTTCTTGGGGTGCTCAGCATCGTTGGTGACACTCCTTGGTCAGACAGATGGCTGGACATTTAGATCACACGTCCCGGCTTTGCCTCATCCGTGTTCAAATCGCCTCGCTGGGGGGGAGAAACAACAGAACACGGCCGGCGAGCTCAGCTCGTCAGCGGCCTCCGAGTCTGGGTTGGGTTGAAAGCCTCTCCCCCCCAGCAAGAACACAGAATGAGGCGAGCCATGCAGCAGCAGGTGTTGATCCAACTGTCCGTGTCCATCCGTGAAGCCTTGGGAGGGGCTGCTGGCAGCTCCCGGAGGCCTTCCTCCAGTGCTGTCCGTGGTGGGGGCCGGCCCTGGAGCTGACAAGTCCTGGTCCAGACCCGCCCCTGGCACACCGTGGCTGTGTGATCCTCATGGGAGACTCCCAAGTCATTGCATCTAGGCAAGCTGGCCTTCGGTGGGAAAGGGGGTTGCCTCGTCTGGGAGTTGCTCGTAATGATGAGATCCCAGGTCTGGACAAGGCGTCTCCTGGCGACCGGCGCGGACAGCTCAGGCCGGCAGCTACTTGGCATCTCTGCCTCACCCCCAGTGGCTTTTGCTCCTTACTGTTGGCAGGCTGCTCTGAGATCTGCAGAGATCTCCTTGTCCTCCACTGGAAGGAGGACATATTGGCCAAGCCTTCGCACTGGGGAGGCCTGACTGCTGATTCCAGTCCCTCTTCTGTCCTCTGACCATCCCATTCTGTAACTTCTCTTGAGAGCCCACCAAGCCCCTCCCTCCCTCCCTTTCCCTCCTTTCTTTTCTCCACATCAGCCGGACAGCGGCCATCCTCCTGACTGCTTCCCGTCAGATCTCCCAGGGCACAAGCAAGGCAGGGGCTTGCTGTGGCCGCAGGATTCTGCAAGGACTGGTCTGGCTGCTTCTCAAACAGGACCCTGACCTTCTCCTAGCTCACTCCTAGTCCCGAAGGCTAGTCCTCTTGGTGTCTAACGTCCCTCCGTCTCATGGTCTAGAGGACAGAGCGCTGGCTGTGTAGTCAGGGGACCTGGGTTCAGATCCCCCCCCCATGTTAACTACCTATGTGACCCTTGGTACATTTCACCTCCCTGGGCTTTGGTCCTCTTTTCCAAAATGGGCTAGGGGAGTGGGAGGGTAGAACAAGCTGGCCTCTGAGGCCCCTTCTCACTCCAGATCTCGGGTTTTATGAAACTTCTCCAAGCATCAGCTAAGGCAGCTGGACTAGACAGACTCCCCTCTGTAGCCTCCGGGGCTTCTCTGGGTGGTCCCAAAAGGCCTCCGTGAGCTCCAGGGCCCTTAGCTTTAAAGTGAGGCTATAGGGTGGGTGTGGACACGAAGGCCTCCAAGGCGGGTGTTGGACGGGCTGGCTTCCAAGGCCCAGTCCGGCTCTGGCCGGTGTCGAGCCTTCCTTTGAAGTGATGTTTCTGTCTTTCCTCATCCCTCTCAGGTGCCTGAGCAGGAAGTGGTCTACCTCTTCATCCCCACGCAGGCTGTCGGAGCCATCATCGGTAAGAAGGGCCACCACATTAAGCAGCTGGCCAGATTCGCCGGGGCCTCCATCAAGGTAAGGGAGCTCGCTCGTTTGCTCGTTCAGCACGTGCCAGACGCTAGGCTGGGTGCCGGAGACACAAAGACAAAAGCAAACAGTTGTTACTCGTGAGAAGCTTCCGCTCTGTGGATTTTTTCACCATATTTTTTAAGCACCTGCTCTGTGAGAGGCAGTGAAAAATTCCCTGCCTTCAAGGAGTATCCATTTTACTGGGGCAGGTCACCGCAGGGACACAGACCGGAAGGAGGAGGGATTGGTTAAGCCATGATCTGTAGTGCTGCTCGGACTAGGCCGGATTCCTCATTCAGAGGGGAAAACGATTTAACAAAGGGCTCTTTGAAAGGGATGAGCATGCTAAATGGGGAGGGTGGGGGGAAGAAGCCTGCCGTAGTGATGCAAACCCAGCCAAAGTGCTTGGATTGGCCAGAGAGGCCCCTTTGAGCTCGAGAAGGTGACCAGCTCAGTGTAGTCTGATCCCCACATCCTGCTTAGTTTCTCAAAATGGGCAGAGTCATCCGAGAAGCAGAGAGGGAAGGCTTCTCGGGCCCTGGCTGGGCTCCCAGCCTCACCATCAGCTTGGCCTCCCGGCTGGAATGCCAAGCACGTTGCCCACTGCCTCCTGCCACAGCCTGGCAGACAGAGCTTCAGTTGTTACAGAAAAGGCTGGGGTCCCATGACACAGCCTGGACTTCCGGGGAAGGGGGTCTCATGACCCGGAAGGGAAGAAGGCCGGAACTTCTCAGGCAGAGCTGGGGTGGCAGCGAGCGTGCTGAGTGGTGAAGAAGGCAGAGTCATCAAATCCACCCTCTCCGCCCATCTTAGAGAAGATGAACCTGAGGCCTAAAAGGGGGAGTGACTTAGCCCAGGTCACACAGAAAGTTAGTGGCAGAGCCAGGCCTGACACTGGCTGGATTTGGAATCCAAGGACCCAAGTTCCAGTTCAGTGTCTGCTGTTTACTGTCTTGTCTGGTGTGGGGCAAGATGGCCCTTCGGTCCATCTTCTCTAAAATGCAGAGCTCTAACTATACCCCAAAAGACCTGGAGTCAGGAGAACCCGAGTCCAAGTCAGGCCTCATACACTTACTAGTTGTGTGACCCAGAAAAGTCACTTAATTTCTGTCTGCCTCAGTTCTCTCATCTGTAAAATGGGGGTAATAATGCTAGTTCACACACAGAGTGACTTGCCCACGTTAAACAGCCAAGCTGGGATTTGAACTTGGGTCTCAGGGTTCTGGGAGTAGCTCTAAGTAGGAAGGGACCTCTGAGGCCATCTAGCCCAACTTCCTCGTTTTACTAATAAGGAAACTGAGGCCCAGAGAAGCAAAGTGATTTATTCAAGGGCCAAAAGTAAGAAGTAACAGAAGTGGGATTTGAACTCAGGTCCTCTCACTCCCAGGTCCCTGGCACTCTGGTAATGGCAGCAACTCATATTCCTTATAGCTCTTAAAATTTTAGACCAGGACTTTTTCACCTGGGGTCTAGGAATCCATGGGCAGATTTCAGGGGGTCCATACATTTGGATGGGGAAGAAAATGATATCCTTATCTTCATTAACTTCTAACTGAAATTTAATTATTTACAAACATGCCTCTGCGAAAGGCTCCATAATATTTCCCAGCTGACTCTTGGGGACCTGGTCACAAAGAAGGCTAAGAACCCCTGGTATGTGAGGACAGATCTCGTGTGCCCCTAGGGCCTGGCACGGAGGTACCCAGGAAGGTGGTGCCTCAGCCAAGCCCGGGGGGGGTGGGCAGTGCCCATTCATGCTGCAGACAGACAAGCCACGGAGCTTACTCAGGGTCCCAAAGCTCACTGCAGGGTTAGGACTCCAGGCTGGGCCTCCGCATGCCTTGTGGCCCAACAAGCCTTTTGCTGTGGCCACTCAAGAGAGAGCCGCGGAGAGGAGAGAGGCCTGGTTGGCTCCCTGATACATGGGCAGTGTCACTTTGCCAAGAGCAGGAGTGAGAGGACACTGCTGGGTGCCTGGCACTGCACTAGGCCCGAAGGGTACAAAGAAATAAAAGACAGTCCTCGCCCTCAGCCAGCTTACACGCTCCCAGCTTTGTCCACGTGGGATATTGGAGAGATTCAGCGGGTGACTACGTAACTGGGGTGGGGGGTGGGATGAGGAAAGGCCCTGGTCGAGAGGCAGCCCTTGAGCTCAGCTTTGCCGATGCTGGGGGGCGATGCTGAGGGGCAGAGCTCCGAGAGACGCCCATTCCAGGCACGTGAGACAGCTTTAGTAAAAGTGAGGAATGGAGAGGCGGTGTGTGAGGCAAGTTTGCTGGACCAGAGAGTGTGGGAAAAAGGGGTAAGTGACCTGGATTTAAATGCCAAACACGTTTATACTTGATCCAAAGACAATAAGGAGCCATTGAAATGTTTTGAAGACTGCCTAATCAGACTCAGGCTTTAGGAGAATCTTTGGCAGCTGCGTGGTCGATGCTAAATGAGAGACGGTGCCCAGGCTGTGCTCAGCCCGGTTGGCTGCAAGTGGTTGATATGGCCAATCGAAGGGGGGGGCGGGGGGGGGGGGGCGGCTTCCCAATTTGTGCTAAATAAAGGATCTATGAATGGTCCATCAGTCACCAGGATGTGAGCTCAGGCAGAGGAGGTGCCTTTGTCAGCAAGAACGAAGCATGAATCAGTCTTTGGATTGTCCCCTGGTTGAGTGGCCACAAGGGCCATGGGGGCACAGCATGAGAAGACCTTCCGGGTCACTGTCTTGACTTTTTTCCTCCTCTCAAGACAAGAACGTGAGTTAATGCTGATTTTGGAACTTAGAACCATGGGTACAATTTGAGTCGATTTGATTGAGAAAAAGGTTTCTCCTTTTACACTCCACAGTCTGGGTTTCTTGGGGGTGCAGGAGGGAAAGTGAATTTTAAAGTTTTTTTCTTCCCCCCCAAACCCATGATTTCATTGAACTATGGTACAGTAATTCCCTCCACCCGTGGAGATCATTCACTTAAGGATTTATTAAGAGCCTACTATGAGCCAGACATTGGACTAAGTTCTAGATACATGCCATAAAAAAGCAAAAAACAATCTCTCTCCTCTTGCCCAGCACATAGTAGGTGCTTGATAGGTGTTTGCTGAGTGAGGGAGTGTTTCTGCTGGAGGGAATTCAAGATGCATTCAGGCAAAGAAAGAAAGGTAAGTAGAGTCAAAAGAGAGCATGCTCTAACCTCCAGAGAGAGAAGGAAAAGCTTTCTGAAAGAAGTACCCTTGAAAGAAGCCAGAGATTCTGAGCCAGAGCACAGGAAAGAGAGCCTTCCAGGCAGAGGGCACAGCCCATGTAAACCCTTGGCAGCTGGAGATGAAAGGTTATGAAGCGTTGTCTTCCTGAGTATGGAGGGCTAGAATATGTCAGACCTCAGGCCCAGGTCTTTCAGCCTTGACCACACCCAGCAGCCTCTGGCCCTGGACTCAGTGCTAGGCGTTACAGATGTAAAACCACAGAAGAATCAGTCCATATCCTCAGAGCCTCCACTCGCTCAGGGGAAGATAACATACAAATTGAGAGATACAAATCTATACAGAGTAAATACAAAGTAATTTAAAGAGTTTGGGTACAGATGGCACCTGAGCTGTTGAGGAGGGTGGGGATAGTACCTGGCAGACTCAAAGGGGAGCATGCCAGGCATGGGCTTGGAGGTGGGAGGCCAGCATGGCTGGACCATGGGGTACCCACGGGGCAGTGACGTGGAATCATTTGGAAAAGTTAGACCAGCTCAGAGGCTTAGAAGTACCCGGCAGAGAAGTGGGCCACCAAAGCTTTGAGAGTAAGAGAGAGGGATGGAGGAAGGTCAGTTTGGCTGTGGATGGTGCATTGGAGAGGGGAGAAACTGAGCACAGGGGGACCAGTCAGGGGGCAGGAGGTGATGAGGCCTGGGAGAATGAGGAGAGGAAATGGACCAGAGTTTCCTGAAGTAGGAGATTCTCTCCCATCCCATTCTCCAGTTTCCTTTTGGTCACTGTCATGCCACCCCCCCCCCCCCCCCCCGCCCCATCAGGAAAGGCTTTGGTCTTCCTCTCTTGTCTAATAATAGCAATGGCTGCCTAAGTGAGGCTGTGAGGGGAGGGGTGGGCTCAGAGTTCCAGTAGACCACAGACCAATCGTTCTCAAATTGTTTGGGCTCAGGACTAAAAATTGCTAAGGCCCCAAAGAGCTTCTGTTCATATGGGTTATATTTATCAATATTTACTCTGTGAGCAATTAAAATGGATAATTTTTTAAAATATTCACTTAAAAATAACAAATCTATTACATGGCAATAGGAATGACGTTTTTTTAAGGAAAAAGTAAATGTTTGTTGAACTTAATTTAATCTTTGAGTTGGGTGGTTATTTCTGGTGGGAAAGAAGAGATGTGAATGGGACAGGCCTAGAAGCTGTGCATTACCCAAAGAAGGAATTTGGAGAAGGGAGGCATGGCCAGAAAGCATTAGTCCTCGGGGCTGGCCTTTCCTCCTCCTCACCTGCACCGCCTGGAGTCCCCAAGGTGCCATCCTCTGCATGAAACCTTTCCTGGGCCCCCAGCTGCTGGTGCTGCCCACCTCTCCCCCAAGTACCTTGTGTTTGACTATTCTGCTTGTGTCTGGATGTCGTCTTTCTATATGTACTTGTTTCCTCATTAGAACATGAGCTCCATGTGAGTGAGAGATGATTTCATTTTCTTGGCACACAGTAGGCATTTAATAAATGCTTACGGCTCAATTAACCATTTGCTCCTCACTGTGCATTTGCAGATTGCTCCTGCTGAAGGCCCGGATGTCAGTGAGAGGATGGTCATCATCACTGGACCACCCGAAGCCCAGTTCAAGGTCAATGCCTCGACCCCAGCCACATCCATGCCCCCGTGCCAGAGGATAGTCTGTTAGGATTGAGCATTGTTTGTCTCGTGGGGGACACCCACTCTAGGGAACGTTGAGCTCTGGCGGAGAAGCCATGGAAGCTGCCGAGAGGTTTGGGGCCTCTCTGGGAAGCTGTCCAGACCCTCCTCCTGCCACGGGTTCCAAAGTTGACCCCTTATTGCTAGCTAAGCAGCAGCGGGCTGGACTAACTGCTTCTTATTGGCACTCCCTTTCTCAGGCCCAGGGGCGGATCTTCGGCAAACTGAAGGAGGAAAATTTCTTTAACCCCAAGGAAGAAGTAAAGCTTAAGGCTCACATTAGAGTGCCCTCCTCAGCTGCCGGCCGCGTGATTGGAAAAGGCGGCAAAACAGTGAGTTTCCTTGGCTGGGGCCTGGTTTCTGGGACCTTCCTCCTCTTCCCCATGTTCGGTCATTTTACTCCTCAGCTGCCCACGACTCCTGGAAGGAACTGAGAGACTAGAGGTTAGCCCATTTCTGCCCTTTGGAAACTGAGGCAGCTGAAATTCAGGCAGCAGTTCTGAGCAAGGGAAGCATGTGGTTGGACCTGGATCTCTTGGGCGGCTGAACAGAGGATGGATTGGAGAGGGGACAGATTTGTGGCGGGCAGGAAGCCCCCCTCCCCAGCAGCTCCCATACTAGTCCAGGGCTGCACCAGGGTGGGGGCAGGGTCAGAGAAGTGTTGGACAGATGGCCCCCCAGCTTCTATCCCACACTTGAAAACCCCCTGAGGCTGGAAAAGTAAAATCAGACTAGTAAGGTGCATCTGGTGCCTCTGGCACTCCCCAGTCGGTGGTCTCTGGATGAATAGTAGTGGAGATTAGGAGGGCGGAGCCAGTGGGGAATGGGTGTCCAGACAAAACCATTTTGGGGGCTCGTGGGGTCCTGACTTTAGAGCTGGGAGGCCTCTTGTTCCATCCCTGTTTTACAGAAGAGGAAACAGGCCCAGAGAAGGAAAGTGATTTGGGATCACAAAATCACAGATCAGTAACCCAGAAGGGGTGGGCAGAGAGAGCTTTACTTCTCTGACCTGTCAGGGCCCTAAGGATTCAGGCACAAGGTTGGGCCACTCCCAGAGGAAGCTAAGTGAAGTCTCGCTGAGGGGCAAGGGCGCCAATCCACAACTTCAGGGCTCTCTCTCAGAATGCCGTCTCTTGTTCCTGGCACCTGGCCAGATCCTTCAAGGAAGTTATCAGAGGGAAGACATGGATTTTAGTCCTGGCTCTGCCACTGGCTGTATGACCTTGGATAAGTCTCCTTGCTTCTAAGCCTCAGAGCGCTGGGTCTGTAAAATGAGCAAGTTGCAGTCAGTATCTCTGGTCCCTTCCAACTTTTTCAGGCCGGAAATCAACATGTGGCTGCCATGTGGTGAAGGATGAGCAGGTGGGAAGAGGAAAACGGTGTCTCTCCTTGCCTATCAGCTCCTTGTAACTGTCTCTGCCGCCTCCTCATCTTTCCACTCTCATCCCTCTAGCCACTGTCCCTACCAAAGCCCTTCGCTAGAAAATACAACTCCAGCTCTCTTCTAATTTAAAGAAACACTTTTTTTAAAACCTTCTTCTCCCCATCTCGCACAGGTGAATGAATTGCAAAACTTAACTAGTGCAGAAGTCATCGTGCCCCGTGATCAGACACCCGATGAGAATGAAGAAGTGATCGTCAAGATCATCGGCCACTTCTTTGCCAGTCAGGTATCTGTGGTTTGGTTTCCTTCATTCCTTTAACTCTCTGTCCAAGCTTTGAGTCATCTGATCATGGTGGTCAGTGGGACCTGGAGGCCTCTTGCCTCCAGATTCCCCAGATTCACTGCCAACATCTGATCCGTGTTCTCTAGACATTTGCTTGAGTGATTTGTCAAGGTTTCCTGCTGGTCTTGTTTTTCCTTTGTCCCTGGCAAGGCAGTACCTGGGGCAGAGCTCCTCTGCCCTCCTCAGTGACCCTCCCCATGCATCTCATGGGAGCTCCCAGCCTGTGTACTGTCAGGAGCCATGGGGAGATCAGGGAAGAATAAAACATGTCAGTGAATTCTGTAGTTCAAGCTCATGCATGTTAGAAGCTCTCTACAAAAGGCTGCAGGCCGCTTCCCTCTTCCCAGGCCTACAGAGGCCAGCCTGCCCTGCTGCTCAGAAGCCTAGGTCTCTTGTACTCAGGGGCCGGGGCCACCTCAGGTTGCTGGACTTGGAGTCAGAAGACCTTGGTTCACATCCCACTTGATACCTGTGTGGTCGTTGGAAAGTCCCTCCCAGCCTGTTGGACCTCAGCTTCTCCATCTCTGGTGGACTGGAGGACCTCTGAGGCCCTCCCAGATCCCAAACTAGGATGCTCTCTCTGATCAGGCCTCTGGGCCATGGAAGACAGTCTCACAGTGAGCAGCCAGGCAGGAGAAATCTTTGCTTTTCTCTTCTTTGGGAAGTAGGTGCTTAATAAATGCTTGGTCACTGACCCTGCCTCTGTAACTATCTCTGGGCCTGTTTCCATCTCTGTAAAAGGAGGGAACCAGAGGTCACTAGACACCTTCTGTGATTTAACGTCCCTTCCTGGACGTTCCCCCAGGTCCATCCTCTTCTGATCTCACTTGGTCTTAGTTCCCTGTGGGCATCAAAGTATACGACAGCTGCCGACCCACCAGCTCTCCCAGATACCACTGGGTGGGCAGGCGGAGATGGTTTCAGACTAAATGCTCTCCGAGCTCCCTATTTTCTTCTCTCTTACCTCTGCTACTTAATATCTGTATGACCTTGCCAGTCCTTCTCACTGGAACCTCAGTCTTCTCCTCTGCAAAATGAGAGCGTTGGACCAGATGGCCTCTGAGGACCTCCCTAACTCCTAATGGAGGATCCTGTGGTCCTCGAGAAACTCATCTCCTTTGCTAGTCCTGTCCATCTCCTAAAATGTTGGGTGGAAGCAGCTTTGAGAACACATGACTAAACTGGGGCATGAAACCACCAAAAAGCCCTCATTCATCCATTCTGTCCTGTTGTTGTGCCTGGCTCCCCTTCCCCTGGCCTGCCTCAGCTCGAGGGAGTCCCGGGGCACTGGGCCTTCCTCCGTTGCTGCTTGGCCCTGCCCTTGGCCTTAGGCCTCCTTCCTTTCTGACTAGCTATCTAGAAGGTCCAAAGAAGGGGAAGCTTGGCAGGCTGGGGAGTGGGCTCAGTTTATCCTTTCTCTGCTCCTTCCAGTTGGTGCTTCTGTCAATGCCCTCAGCCTGCCTGGGGTGCCCCTACCCCTCACCCCATGCCTGTCTCTGCTTAGCTGCCAGCTCATCTCGAGAGAGTCCCAGATGCTGTTGTTGGGGCTCCAGCTACATATGGACTCAGTCTGGTTCCCCTCTCCCTTTCTGTTTCTTTCTCTCTCCCTGTGTCTCTGCTTCTTCCTCTCTCCTCTTTATCTTCTATCTCCTGCCTTCCTTCCCTCCTTTCCAACCCCCTCTTCCTTTGTGGTCCCTTCTCCCTCCCTGAATCTCCCCTGTCTCTGCCACTCCCTTCTTCCTGTCATATACCCTTTCTTGGCTTCCTTCCCCTGCCCCTATCCTTCCTGTTAACTTCCTCCATCCATCTCTTGTTTCCTTTCTTCTTTTCTGTTCCCTTTTCTTCTCTCCTCTGCCCGTCATTTCCTCTGCTCCCTTCTGTCTCTGACCCTCTCCCTCCTGTCTCCTTTGCCCATCCCTCTTTCCTTCCCCATCCCATCTCTATCTCTCTCCCTTTGCCCATCCATCCTTCTGGTCTGCCTCTCCTGTCTCTGACCCTGCCTTTTCCTCTGTCTCCCCTGTCTCCCTCCATGGGTGTATCTCCCCTCCCTGCCTTGGTCCCTGCCTCTCTCTCTCTCTCTCTCTCTCTCTCTCTCTCTCTCTCTCTCTCCCTGGCTGCAGACGGCCCAGCGCAAGATCAGGGAGATTGTCCAGCAGGTGAAGCAGCAGGAGCAGAAGCATCCTCAGGGAGCCGGGCCCTTGCCACCGCAGCAGCAGCAGCAGCAGCAGCGCACCAAGTGAGAGGCTGCCCCGGGTGCAGGCCAGCAAAGCCACAACAGATGAATGTAGCCCTTCCCATGCCAGACAGAACAAGACCAAACAAAGAAAGACAGATCGGGGAGCAAACCAAAGACCATCCTGAGAAATAAGGAGGCTGCCCAAGGCTGGGACTCCGCAGAAACCTTGATAAAGCTCGCATCCCATGGCTAGGTGGCCCTGGGGATAAGGTGGGATCAGGAGCACATGCTCATCCAGAGGCTGGAACAGGTGTGCCTGAGCATCTCCTTTGCCCCTCTCCCAAATGTGCGTGTGCGTGCGTGTGTGTGTGTGTGTGTACGCACACACATGCAAACACATACACAAAAACACACATACACAAACACATACCAGGCAGGGACCTGAACCACCTGCCCCCAAGGTTTCTGCAGGCCTCCCTGATGATATCCCCATTACCCATATAATCTAACTCCCATGACTCTATCCCTTAAGTTGGACTAACATAGGTGGACGTGTTCAAAACAAAGCTAAATTCTCACCTACTCTTTGGAAGAAAAACAAAATTGGTTCTGTACATACATGTGTGTACACGTACAAGGGGTCAAGAAGTTCCACCACATGTGCTACCAGGCCGTGCCTACAGCATTCATGTATTGTAGAAGTGATATATATGTATATATATCTCTATAACTCGACTAACTCCAATTTAAAACAAATGATTAATTTTTTGTATTTCCTTTGGAAGACAAAACAGGCTTTTCTAGAAGAGTTTAAAGTCACCCACTGGGAGAGCTAAAGGGGTAGAAGCAGCTTTAGAAATGCCAGCACAAAAATCACAGAGGGGGAGGGGGCTTAGGAAGGTACTAACAGCACCGCGCAGTTGGGGATCACCGGTGTGTGCCAACAGAAGGGATACCGTCTTTGAGAAGAGGAATCTCTGTCTCCCTTCATCTGTATACAGCTCACATATCCTTTCCTTTTTTTGCTTCACAGGTTCTAAACTGGTTTTGCGTACAGCCATATAATTGTGTCTCTTTCTCCCTCTCTCTGCTCCAGTTTTTCTTGCCCTCCTCCCCTCTCCCTTCAGTCCCTCTTCCTTCTCTCCTCTCTCCACACCCCCAGGCAAAGCAGTGCTCAGAGTAACACATCACAGAAAAAAAAGAGAAAAAAAAATCAAAGAGCCACAACTCCCATTTAGGCGATTGAATAGGGAAGTTAACAATCTCAATGGTACTCATCCCAGCAATCTTCAAAGGAAGGGAAAAAAAACCCACTCAGGAAAAAGAACACTTTTTGTCTTTTTTCCATCTGTTTATTTAGGACATAGCCATCAATATGAGGGGAAGTAATTTTCTTTCTTACAAACAAAACAAATCAAAAACAAGTGGGGAGAAACAAAAAAAACTACCAGAGGTTGTTGGCCCAGGGCATAGAAATTGCAAATTGAAAAAACAAAAACAAAACAAAACAACTACCTCAGGTGTCTTTGTACCTCAGCACCTTGATCTCGCGTTTCCCTTTTAGAGATTTTGTACGCCTTGTAAACTGAGAGTTGGAGCATTTTTTTTATTTTTTTAATAAAATCAAGTTGGAAAAAAATCAAGTCAGCCGCCATCTAGGAGGTGACATCTAGGGTGCGCCAACCATTCTCAACTGTCCTTGGCTAGCTGAGAGCCGACGGCCTTCTTTAGAGCAGACCTGGAAAAATGTTTGTTGAAAAAATGATTAAAAGAAAAACAGGGAAAGAAAGGCTTAGCAACGTCCTGAGTGTGTTAATAGGGTACGTGCCCTTAGGGTTTTCTGCGCTAAAGGATGAACATGTTACTGGTTTATGTGAAATTGCCAATGTGCCAACAGACTGCAATGCCAGTTTCCTCTACTGCAAACAGTGTTCTGTGAAAAAAACAAAAACAAAAAAAAATAACAAAAAGCAAAAAAAAAAAAAAAAAAAGAAATATATCCCGCTAACAAGAGCCTGCCTTAGTCATGATCTCATTTATTTCCAGCCTGGCTTCTGCCAAGGGATGCTTCCCAGAGGACCTGTGGGGATGAGAAGCTCCCAGGATGGAGGTCACAGTGTCTGAACCCCAGGGAATCTTGGGAGGAAGAGCTGGGGGTGTGGGATGGAGGACATACAGAGAGGGGGAGGAAGAGACATGAGAGACTATAATAACGTTCACTTTAGGATTAACACCCAGGAAGTATACCTCAAGTATGATCTTGCATTCAACAACAAATATTAGCTGAAGACCTGTTGTGTTAGGTGGAGACTCCTAGTGTGTGGTACTCAGTATAGAACACAGGTTCTCTCCCGAAGGAGCAGTGTTGTGACAACAGATGCATGGAAAAACTGGACTCTCATCCACTTGATCTCAGCTCCCATTCAATTACCCTTTCTGTGCTGACAATTTAACAAATCTAACTGTCCCACCCCGGTCTCCCATCTCTCTTTCCAACATCTGTTGCCAAGGCCAGTCTATCTCACCTTTTCAACATCTTTTGAATGCCACCCCTCTAGTGCAGATGGAGGAGAGCTAGGAAAAAATGACAAGCTGACTGGATTATGTTTCTGAAACTGGAAGTGGAGCAAGAATACCCATCACAGCAGGGAGGCTGTTGAGAACGTGGGCACGAACTAAAGCCCATACACCCAACAGAAGGGAATACCCACAGTAGACCTCAGATCTGTGGGGCTGGATAGGCAATCTGCCCACAGGACTGTCTTGTAACATCTGATCATGACACTAAGTTAATTATGATCCATTAGCAAATTCCTGGTGAACCTTCATAGGGGAAGTGGCACCTAGAGTTTAGCCTCGAAGAGGATTCAACAGGTAAAAATGGGGAGGAAGTGTGTCCGGGTATGGGAGATGGTGTTTTGTTGAAGCAAGAAATGTAGACCAATCAGTTAACAGTCATTTGTTTATTAAGCGCTTACTATGTGCCAGGCACTCACACGAGGTGCTGGTGAAGACAAAGGAAAACCAACAGTCCTTGCTCTCCAGGAGCTTACATTCTAATGGGGAAGAGATACGTGTAAACTAGAACATACAAGATTAAATACAGACTAATGGAAACCAAACTTACGGGGACGATGCCAGCAAATGGGAGGTCCAGGCCTCCTGGCAGCAGCAGCGCTTGAGTGGAGGCGAGAGGGTTAGCATGGCAGCCATGGGGAACAGCCAATGCAATGGCATGGAGACAACATGGAGTGTCTTGTGAAGGGAGCTCCAAATAGGCCAGTATGCATAGACTGTAGAGTGCATGGAGGGAAGAATGGAAAGGTAGGAAAGGGAAGGTTCTGAAACAACACTGTATTTGATCCTGGAGGTAACAGGGAGGCAGCTGGTGGCCCAGTGGCTAGTGCACTGGGCCTGGACTCGGGAATATCTGAGTTCAAATCCAGCCTCAGACGCTTGCTAGGAATGTCCGATTACCTGACAAAAGGATTTGCTAGATCCATCAGAGAAGAAAATGGCAAGCCACTCCAGTGTCTCTGCCAAGAAGACCCACGGACAGTCCACGACTGATGGAACGCCCAATGATAGGGAGCCAATGGTGCTGCTGAGCGCAGGGTGGGGTGGAAAATAATTTTGAAAGTTGAGATAGAGTGGAGAGAAATCTGAGGCAGACTGGCTGGAAGGCAAAAAGCGATGAGGGCCTGAGTTAGGCTGGTGTCTGAGGAGAGAGATGCTGTAAAGAAAGCAACTACGAGGTCTGACAACTGAGGAGACACACAGGATGAGGAAGAGAGGCTGCAAGTGTGGGTGACATGCAAGAGAGAGGAGCGAGGACTTTGGAGTTCTGGACATGAGCTTGAGATGCCCTTAGGACACACGAGTCAAAACGTCTAGGGGGCAGTTGGTAATGCTGGACTTGAGCTGGGAGTCATCTGCAGAGATGACGAGTGGGCTCCTGGGAGTTGAGATCACCAGAAAAGGGTGAGGGCCCAGGACAGAGCCACAGGTAGTGAGCAGGACCTGGATGAAGATCCAGCAAAAATGACAGGTCAGAAAGGAGGGGAACCAAGAGACAGGAGGCACCCAAACCCAGTGAGGTTTTTACACACGAAGAAATGATCAACAGTGTCAAAGGCTGCAGGAAGGACAGGGCCTCAAAAGAGGCTGGGAGATTTGGCTGGTCTCTGGTGATTGAAGAGCTAGAAAAGCAAGAGAGTTTAAGAAGTAAGGAAACGAAGGGAACCACCAACTGTAGGCAGCTTCTCCAAAGAGGGAAGGAGTAGTCTCAAATAGTAGCTGGCAGGCAGGGTCAGAGCTAGTGAGGGTTTTCTTCTGGAGATCTGGGCATGTTTTTTAGGCACCAGGGATAAGATGGTGGGGGTGGGGCATATGTAGATGGGAAGGGACACATTCTCAGAGACTGGAGTAGCAGAGATGGTGGGGGGCAAGGTCATAAGGGAGACCTGTCAGGAAATTACTTCAATGTTGTTGGCAAAGTAGGAGGGGAGGCCCTCACCAGACAGGCTGAGGGTAGAAAAGGTTTGGAACAGCTGCGGTGAGTGATATTTGAATTGCCTTGCTGTAGTGAGTTGAGAGTGGCTATCATCATGTTGAAGGGACTCAACACGATTCTGTGACTGCCCCTAGTTCCGTCAGCACAAGTAGGTGCAAAGGAGGCAGTGGGTGAGGGGATATAGCAAAACCAAGCTAGAGGTAGACTGGAGCCAGACGATGTGGTGTCAGGTGAAGGATGGTGTGTTCTATCTTAGAGGCAATGTGAAGGCACTGAAGGCTCTTTGAGTAGCATGACGTGATCAGCGAAAGACTTTGGGCAACTGTGTGAAGCTACGTGGGAAAGTGGAGACTGGAAGCAGGAAGACTTGTCAAGACTACAGTAGCAGTGTAGGTGAGAGCAGGGATGGCCCTGGGAGGGTAGACAAGAGGACCCATCAGAGATGTGCATCTGGCGCCTGGTTGGGTGTGGTTTGGAAAGGTAAGAGGGAAGAGTCAGAAGGTGGCTGAAGTTTGGGTCTGGGAAGTCACACGGTTGGTGAGTGAGACCACATGGGAGTTGAGTGATAGGTAGCAGTGGTGGAGACAGCTAATTGGGAGAGTCCGGTGGGCAATGAGACTCCTAAACAAATCTGTGTTTGCTCCTTTACTCCCCCTTGCTAGGGGTTCCAAGGTTGAATGGGTTAAGTCTTCCAAGGAACAGTCTCTGGACTTTGTGGCAAAGAAGTCAAAGTTGGGGAGACTGAGAACCCTTTACCAGGTAATGGGTGGCTTTGGAAGAAAGTTTCAGGGGAGGAAAGAGAAGTTGTGTTGCAAGAGATTGGGAAATTGGCAGTGATGATGTAGAAACCACAAATACAGTTGAAAACGATTTTTCTAAAGAAGAGAGTATCTAACAGCTGAAAATGGATGCAAGGGTCACAGGAAGGGTCTGGGTGGGACAGACCTGAGCACGTAAGCAGAAGGAGTCCCAAGTACCTACTATGTGCCAGGGCAGGGTCTGTGCTAAGCAACAGGGATATAAAAAGTAGCAAAAGACAATCTCTGCTGTCAAGAAGCTTACGTTTTAATGGGGCAGACAACATGCAAACTAATGTATGAACAAGTTAGATACAGGGTAAGCAGAACCAAACTACCAGAGAGAAGGCACTAGAATTAAGAGCGGTTAGAAAAGGCTTCCTGTGGAAGGCCAGAGGGGAAGAGGGAGAATGTTCCAGGCCTGGGGGACAGCCAGAGAAAATGCCCAGAGCCAAGGGATGGAGGGGCTTTTCCATGGAACGCCTGGAAGGCCGGTGTCACTGGACTGAAGAATCTGTAGGGGACAAGGCATAAGAGACTGGACGGGTGGGAGGAAACTAGGTTGTAAAGGGCCAGCCGGAGCATTTTATATTGGCTCCTGAAGACAGCGGGGAGCCACCCGGGTTTACAAGTGGGAGGGGTGACCTGATCAGTCTAGAACTAAATGAAGATCACTGACAGCCGAACGAAGGCTAGACAGAGCGGGGGTGGCAGCAGAAGACAGCAGGGGCCTGGGCGCTCTGAGCAGCCACTGTGAGAAGCTTAAGCGTGAATCTGAAAAAGAAAGGCTGCCAGGCAGTGAGGGAGAAGCCAAAGCAACAGGAGGGACACGTGGAGGGCCAGTGGGGCCGGGTTCCAAGGGCAACGAGGACGAGCTCACTCTTATTTCTCGTGGTGGTGGAGATGGGCCAGAGACAGACAAATGGAGAGGCCGGCATCGCATTAGTCCACAACCTGTGGATATCGCTCATAGGTTTGCCAAACATCCCACACGCATTCGTTCGTTTAAACCTCACGACAGATTTAGGGTAGGGGTGAATCATCGGCCTCATCCGGCCCTCTATCCGCTGTGACCCCGAGCTGAAGTCACTGAGGAAGCCACGGAATCCGGATGGAGAGCTGGAAGAACTTCTAGGGCCATCCGGTCCAATTATGATCTCCATTAGACGCAGGGGGCCCCAGAGAAGTGAGCAGTGCAGCAGGGATTCGAATGCTGGTCCTGACTTTAGCTTGGGCCGTATTTCCACTGTACCTCCATGCAGCCCAAAGAAACAGCAACAATGCCATTGATAGTCAATATAGAGCCTCCCAACAATACTGATCTCCACCCATCCACACTGGGTGTGATCTTGTCCAATGTCCCCCAGAAATTCACCCAGGGTCCACCCACATCAACATTTCATCACAAGTGAAAGGTGGTAGAATATCTCCTTAGCCTCACAACAACCCTGCGAGGTAGGTGTGACGAGTGACTTTTGCAGATGAGGAACCTTGTGAATGAAACAGACCTGTCCGTGGTCACCCAGGGTCAGAGGCAGGTACAGAGCCGGGTATAAAACAGAGGAGATTTTTAAGCCTATAGATTTTTAAATGGCATTTGCTAGTAAAAGTCTTGCAGAGCAGTCTAGATTTGCTGCTGAAAATCAGTGTTGTGTGAAACTGATTGAAGTGATGGGGAAAAAGCTTTACCAAAGGTAGAGGCAGGGCATCATAGCTCTTCCCACCAGCCTCCTTTCTATGGGCCTTTCCTGCCTCATTTGATTCTTAGCTTCACAGGATGGCATCGGAGCAGGGAAGGGGAATGAAGGTGATTTGAAAACAAAGAGGTCTGAAAACCTAAGTTCCTGCTATTGCCCAAATACTTCTGGGGTCTTTCCAATTTGCTCCTGTATATGGATCTATATGAAATCTGTATCTTCCCACACTGGATAAGGCAGTGATGATGCCGCTGTTCACAGGGCCCCAAATCTGTTGTTCCTCTCCTCAAAGGTTTTAGATTAAAAACAGAGGGAACAGTGCCCACAAACGACAGCTGCCTTGTTTCCCATAAGCTCAATGGGCAGTCACAGCATATTCTATGGGGACGATCCTGTGAGGGGAGGCAACATTCCTAGACCAGCTCACAAAAGCTGCTTTCAGACTTTAGTCTGATTTGGCTACATTTCACCTGTGATTTCACTGGTAGAGGAGGAATAGTGCAAATGGGGGCCTCTGCTTAAACCAAAGCAGACTAGCTTTTCCAGCTGTCCCACTGCCATCCCAATGACAATCTCTCCTCCACCAATGACCATCTCTGACATAGCTGGTTCCCTCCAGAGAGGGGAGAGCGGAGCTCTGAGGTGAAGGGGCAGAAGTATACATCGGACAGGGAAGCTTAGGGCCCTGGGAACCAAAGCTTGCAAAGGTGAAGTAGTGAAGCAAAGGTGAGGAAAGGCACGGTCTCCTGAGGCAGGACAAAGGAAGGGACCTTCCGGGGGTAAACAGTCTCCCTAACAGGTATGTGAATAGGTCCAACAATTAAGGGAAACAATCTGGAGCTACATAGGGGAAAGTGACTAAAATGTGCACACACCCTTGACCTGGAGACCTTACTGCTAGGCAACTACCCCAAGGAAATCAAAGACAAAAGGAAGGGTCTTCACAGCAGCATGTTCTGTGACATAAGGGAATGGTAAATGAAGGGCTGGGCATCAGTCAGGAAATGGTGAAACTGGGACCTATCAATGCAATGGAGCATCATTGTATCCTAAGACAAGGCAAATATTTGGGAAAAGTTTCTCTGAGCTGAGGAAGAAGGAAGGGAGCAGAATTCACTCCTATGACAACAGAAACAAGAAGAACGTTGAAGTCAAATGAACACTGTGTAAATGTAATGACCAAGCTTGACCGCATAAATGACAAATGTCCCCCTGCCCCCACCAAGAAGCGGAGGCCTATGGGTGTGGAATGGCACACATGCTGTCTACGATAAACCCTTTGTTACAAAGGAGGCTGGGTGCATGTGTACAAAGGGCATCAATAAATCTTTGGAGAAACTTGGGATGGTTAAGAGAATTAAAAAACCCACAGGGCTGGGTAAATCTTAAGAAATACTATATCAAATCCCTAATACAAGAAATGCCAAACAAAATAACTCTTGAAGCTTCATCTCCAACCTGGTAAATTATCAGAGATGACAAAATACAGAAATAATTGATGTTGGGGACTCTAAGGGAGATAGGCACACTATGAACTGGCCCAATGTTTCTGGGAAATAATTTGGAATTCCATGAGCTAAGTCACTACTCATACCTGCTGACCCAGGGATGCCAGCACTGAAATCCTTGTAGGTCAAGAACAGTTAAAAAAAAAAAAGGCCCATCACTGACCCAAAGTTACACAGCAACACTTTTTTGGTAGCAAAAAACAGGAAACAAAGAGTGTGTCAATTGGCAGGGAATAGTTCAACAAACAGAAACTTACAGCACGAGAAATGGTAGATGTTGAAGAATTCATTGCGAACTGAGACATCACAAAATAGCAGAAACCAAACAACGGACACAAATACAACAGAATAAGGGAAGGGATACAAAGTCCAATGCTGAGTAACGGCACTGCGTTCCATTCTGTTCCAGAGAGCAGATGCAGAGACGGCGCCTCCTGCCCTTTCTGTGGAGGGGAGGGGATACAGGTACACAATGGTATCTACACTATCAGATGCAGGCACTGAGTTGGCTTTGCTTAGAGCTGTTTGTATTCTTTGGGGGGCAGGGGCTGTTTCCAGAAATAGCTGTGATAGAACAAATAGCATCAATAAAATTTAGTATTTAAAAATATATTTAGGAGAAAAACGTTAAGAGCCCATTTGGATTTAGAATGGGGCTAAAAAGGTTTGAGTAGTTGAGACCTGGAATAAATGAGTCTGCCAGGCCCAACAATTAAGAACAACCAAATCGGGGAAATGTACCCGATCTGTGCCTGCAGAAAAGGGAGACCCAGAAAACACGCTCCAACTAGAACGCGTGTGGGCTGAGAAGGTGCCAGCCACAAGAGCGTCAGTCGGCCTCTGTGCCTGGGCCTCTTCCTTCCCTAGGAGTTCTGTGCACCTGTACTCACTCTGGAGGGCACAGGGAAGAGAGGCCACAACCAGCGTGGGCCCAAGCTGAGAGGCAGCTGAGCTGACGATCTTGCTAGCTCACACCAGACGCCAGATTGTCACACTAGGCACCAATGTGAGCTGTTCTGGAAATTTCAAAAACAATGTTTCGGCATAGATTTCCCAGGGCTCTTGGCCAGGCAACCTTTTATTACATGGGGTAAGACACATACCAGGCACTAGATACTGCAAAAGGGGTTTTGAACTTTCCTTATACCAACAAATATTCTTTCAACTCTTGAGAAAGTAGAAGCAGCACATCTGGATGCTTTTAAATTTAAAAAAACAAGTTAAATACAAACTTTCATATGTAAAATAGATTATTCAGCAACAACCTTAGCCTTGTAATAGGCTCTTTCACAGATTTCAGCTCAGGAAAAAAAAAAGATTCAAATAAGTACAAAACTTAATTTTAGTTTTATATAGAAAAAAGGAAACTTTGAGAAAAATAGCTTTACCTTGGATAGTCTCTCTTGAAATAAACAATTCTTGCCGTCTCTCATAACTTGCTGAAGGCCAGTAGTGACAATCGCGGGTTCACAGTAATTACAAATCCAGTTACAGGAGCTAAGCCAAGCCCTTCCTTTCCAGAAGAGGGAAACAAAGTCTCCGTAATCAAGCCAGTGTTCTCAAAGGGAGTGACTATGCAGGTGGGAGCTCTGGGATGGGCTGGGATGGACAGACAGGAGCAGCTGCGATCACTCTCTGCTCGGGCAGGAGGGACCTGCCCGTCTGCCTGCCAGCCGACCCAGAAAGCCGAGGCAGAAGCTGGAACCCAAGCACGTCTGTCCATCTATCTGTGTCTCTTTCCGGCCTCCCTCCAGCTCCAAGGTAGCAGCTTCCACCCCTCCCCTCTCCTAGGGTTATTACCTCAGGACTCAGCTAGAGGGAGTGGCTCAATGAATAGTCCTTTCAGAAATAAATATTCATAGAAGTAAATCTAGAGTTTCATTTGAGGGGGCAGGCATGGCCTCTGCCCAGTTCTTGAACACAAATACACACACGCACACACACTCTCTATATATAGATATATACACACACATAGACACATACACACAGAGTAAACCCTGCATTTCCTACATTCTTGAAGAAAAAAAATGTCCTTTAACCACACATTAAATTAGTGTTTGTTTTCATAGGGATTGCCCAGCAGTAGATCCTGCAAGAGGGCACAGAGTTACAGGCGGGAGCTCAGTCTTCGGTCCCCCCAGACCGAGGCTCCAGATTGCCTCCATGCAGGCTTTGCAACTCGGTACCTGCAAAGCAGCAGAAGCGATGCTGGGCCTTTCTAACTCATGAGGCATGAGATCAATGGAACCATCTGGGGAGCATCCTGAGCAGCTGCAAGGAACAAGAAGAGGTTCTCAGAGCAGCTGCTGATGAAGGATTTCCCACACCATCCTCTTCCGGAAGTGAGGCATCTGATTCTGGAAGAAATCACCCAACACATTACACAGGATCCCACACAAGCTCCAGGGAAAACCACCACGACTTCATCACTAAGACACATGGGTCCTTTATGCCATTTTGGAAATAATTCTAAGAAAACTGCATTATCCAGTGCTAACCTCTTTCCCTAGAGAAACTCCTGCCTGTTAATCCATCTTAAACTCCTAAGGCCTGGAGAAGATTAAGCTTTTGGTTACCTGGAAAAGCTGGGGAGTGAAGCACTCCTGCTAATCCAAAATGTGGCTGAGCTGATAGTCACCATACGGTTGACTGGCAGAATGCCACTGAGACCACGCCAACTGTACCTGCCACCACTGTCTGCATGCCATCCCAAGGTCCCCTCCCATACAGAAAGTGCTTCCCGACTCCTGGACTGAGTGTCAGAAGACATGAACTTAAATGCCAGCTTTTGCCACCTGGGGGCTTCTAGGAAAGTCATTTGTCTCTGGGCCTGAGAATCCCAGGACTTCAAGAGGTGAAAGGGAAAGAGAGCACAAACGATAATCCTCTCTCTACCTCAGACCTGACAAATGGTTGTCCAGTGATGGGGAGGCCGCCGCCACCACCACCACCAAGGGCAACCCATCTCCTTTTCCCTCCATGAGGAAGCTTAACCTTACTTCAAGCCTACGTTTGCCTCTCTGCCTCAGTCTCCTAAAATCTATAAAACGAGGAGGTTGAATGAAATGGTTTCTAAGGTCCCTCCCAGTTCTAAGTCCTAAGCAAATTAAAGGAGAAAGAAGAGTGAACTTCTGGCAGTATTTTGGGCTTGTTATCCAGTTCTCCAAATTCTCAGACCCAGAAGAAATTCTTTCCAGCCATCATATGTGCTTACTCACATGCCTTTTCTCAGGCTAAGTATGAACAGCAATGATTTTTTTTTAATCCTCTCTTTAAAAAATACTATTTATCCCATGGGATGGCTACGGTAATCTAAGAAACAGAAAACATCAAGAAAAACTTATTTTAAAAAATAAACAGCAATAGGAAAGAAGTGCCCCCTTGTGTACATCTGGGCTCTAGGAAATCTTTCTGCTGGTGACCAAGCCCAAGAAAAACCTAAGGACAAACAGCTCCAATGACCAACAGCTATATGGACAAGGAAATAGGACACAGAGCTCAATAGCAACCAAGTGGAGGAAGGCCTGAGGCTTTCACAAACCTGTGTAAAGGTGATGGGCTTGTCCTGAGAGAGATAATCTGCATATTTACAAGTAAACATTCCACAATCACTTCCATTCAATTGCTGAGGAATCTCCTAAAAACAAAGAAAATGGATCAAACGACATTATCCAAACAAAAAAAGCACCCTTTCAGTAGTGTGGATGTGGAAGACAATCAGGTAAGCATCCAGAGCCTCTTTTCAGAGGATGCCAGATATTAGTTTGTGATCAAACCCCAAGCTCCCCCTCAATCTAGCTTTAGAATAGCAGTAAAAACAGGGATGGCAGTCAAGGGGATCTCAACCACATTCACAATCTTAATAAGGTCCAAGGTGGCTTACACAGAAATCCCCAGTCACGACAGGACAACTCAGGACTGAACCACCCTCTCCTAACTCTCTTGCTAAGCTTTAACTAATTGTACTCAACTGGCTTTAACCTATAAGGAACATTTTATACCATTTTATATCATTTTTGTAATTTCAATAAGATTCAGAGTCTGAACCAGAAGAAAAGCCTGGTCCTGACAGTCTCTTTGCTCTCTGAATACTCAGAATACCTCTATCTTAGGTCCATAAGCTCAGATGGAGCATTCTTTCCTCTGTGCATGGCCATTAAGGATGAGACCTTTAGCCTCGAGGAATTATCTTGAATTATGTGGCTTTTTCTTATCTTAATATTCTATGGGAATATACTACTTTATGGAATGCTAATGGTAAATTAAACACAGAGATCCTGGGTTGTAATTCCAATTGACACTTTGTCAACTATCCTGACTTCCTGTATTTACAACCTATTCCATCAAGGAAAATCCTTTTCTTGTATCGTGGTTAAACATAAATGGGGGTCATAAAAGTGATGTAATGCAGGCTGCTATGTTGGGACTAGGAAAAACGTATATAAGTTTTCTCATTTCTTTGTTCAGGCAGTCAGAAATTATGTTCTGGCTCCTTGTCCGTACAAGTAAGCTAGCTCTGCTAGCTTAAGGGAATAAACAATGTGGATTTCTTTATCACCTAGCTTGTTTGCCTCCTTTAACCAAACTTCCTGGTTAACACCTATCACACCACAGTATCACTATGCTAAAGTCACTCAAAGGCGCGAGGCTCCACACCCAGGGAAGCGACTCAGTTGTGGCCAAATATGCCAGCAAATTCAAATCCAATGTTCTTCCCGTTGTCCTCCCTGCTTGCTCTCCATCTAAAGCCCCTTTCCAATGCTCATCCTTTACAACAATCTGAGCACATTTTTCATTCTGAATGTCCTTCCTAGGCCTGCTCTCCTAAGAAGAACAGAAAACCTCAAAGCTTCATTTTTCAACTTGCCAACTCAAAGGTGAAGGACCATTCTAGACAGGTTCTGTCTCATTCTATAGTCCTGACTTACCCCGAAGGGGCTGATGTTTGGGCCTATTGTCACTCAGCTGAGATACAATGTGGTCACTAAGACACACAAAGCAGGAGGTAAAACAAGAAACATTCCAGTTAACTCATGATGAGGCCAGAAAAAAGACCACATTCAAAAGATCCAGCCCCCTGCCTCAGGAAAACTTCTCTCACTCCAAAGGAGGCAGCTGCTACTCAAATCAGCCGGTCATCTTCCCTTCAACTTACTGAACAGGACTATAAGGAAGATAAAATGGGCCTTGAAAAGGAAATAAAAAAGCAAATGGGCTTGGTTAATTCTCCTCTGAATAACCAAGAGCCGGCTCAAGTGGCAAAGTATACTAGTGTGAACAGAATCCTAAACGGAGGGAGCCAAGTGTGACTGAAGTGCCTGTGCTGACTACAGAGGCATGATGGAGGAAGGAATGCCAAAGCACTTATTCAGCCCTTCCTATGTCCAAAGCATTCTGAGGATATACAAGGAGAAAAGCCAGTCCCGGTCAGGTGCTGCTCCTAATGACCTACCAGCTCTTTGCCCCCTCCAAGCCAATTCACAGAGGAGAAAACCAGGGGTGGTTAGAGAGCTCTGGCCACCCAAAGAAGGCTCTCCAGTGCCCGGCCAGCTCACTTACGTAGGCCTTTGCGCTTTCCAGGGTCCATTCTGCAGGATCCAGCTCTCTGTTTCTCTTGGTCTTGCTTTCCTCTTGTAGATAGCGGCTGAAAACAAGAACAAAGAAGCACTAATCAATCCCCACAGCGCCTAAGGTCTAATAATCTGAACAGGTCCATCGTCCCCAAACCAATTCTTCCTTACAAACTTTCAAGGGGAATTCTACATGGGCTGCAACACTAGAAAGAAGAAAAACCTCATCGAATACCAAATACCCTGGAGGGAAGGAAGAAACAGGACCTAGTGCACATACTACTAAGGGATGGTTTTTCTGCCACTGATTAGTTCGGTCCAAATCTCTAGAAGGAAAACCAAGCCAACATTGACTTACCTGCTGCCTCTCAATCCTTGCCCTGCCCTAAAGATAAGATGCTGGTGGACACAGAGGGGAGGAGGGGACAGAAGATGGCACTGATGGGCTGACCCTCTGCAGCACCATCTATCTGCCTTGAGAGAAAGCTAATAAAGAAAGCCAAGGTAAGAAGGAATGCGCTGATTTCAAACTAATAGTCTGAGAGCACGCTGATATGTGCATACAACCAGGGTAACTAGAAAGTAATTTATATGTGACTTAGAGAAATCCAGAGAACAATAACAGCAAAAACCCAGCAGAGACCTGCAAACAAACCAGCAGACTCCTCCCTTTTAAGAGGTTCCTCAATATGGACACTATCAGCCCCTGTGTACTGATGACAATTACCTCATAAGATACCTGTCAAAGGAGAACATCCTTAACCAGATTGTTTTCCCCCCTTCAAGCCCTGGGAAAAGGGCAGGTCAGAGATGTTACTGGGCAGGACGTGAAAAAATGGGAAACCAAAGACAGTGACAATTGTGGTTTAAGGATCCTTTGGCCCTCAAGATACATTTTCCTACAATACAGATTAAAAGGGTCAAAATGAATGTCATTTCCTTCTCTGGATCTTGTGTCAATCTGAGTCAAGTGTATTAAGTTCAACCAATATCGACTCATTATAAACCTAGGGAGTACAAAGCCATCGGGGCTGAAAGAAGGCTAAAAGGAGAGAAACAAAGTCGAAATAAAACACAGTTCCTGTCCTCATGCAGCTGACAGTCTGGCACATAAACAGATGAACCAAACTACAAAACTATCCAATCCAACGAGGACTGATGGAGGCCCTACTATGTACCAGGCGCTCAACAGGATGCTGATTTACAAAGACCCTTACATAAATTATCTCACGTCAGCTACATGAGAACTGTGCTCTCTGAATTATTATCCCCAACTCCAGAGAGGAGGCTCAGAGGACGGAGTGGCTTGGCTGGAGCCACGGGATCGGAAATGGGATTTGAACCCAGGTCTTTCTACTTCCAAGTCTGGCACTTCACCTTTGCTGCAGAGGTCACCATGAGGAGACAGATTAAGTCTTTTATTTTATTCTTATATAACATACAGGAGCTACTCCAATCCCTTCATTTTACCCATTGGAATCTGGAGTGTCCAACGACTTACAAGGGCACGCCTGTAGTTATAGAGCCAAGTGGGCTTGGAACTTGGGTTTCCTGGGCTCTGCCTACTCACTGCCAAAGGCAACCAGAAAGGGGCAGTACACTTGGGTGCAGGCCCGTGTTCTGCACGGATGGGTATTCTAAGAGAAAGCATTAATTAGCAGTGGATGCCATCTCTCTAAAGCCCAGGGCCCACAAATAAACAAAATACAACACCGACAGTACATGTCAAGACCATCACTCTTCAGGAGAAATATTCCAAAACAAGTAAACTGGTGAAAATGCTTCTTGCCCTTCAATGTAGCAGAACCAGCCATGCCACACCAATGGCGTTCGAGCCTTCCATCCAAAGCAGTCACGTAATTCGATACAGAAGTTAACTGATGCAAGTGTCAACACTGATGACCACAGAAATGATGCTTACTGAGCTCTTATTAAATTGTTATTTTCCTCACTGCGTGCTGTCCCTATGAAATGGACAGGCAGCCTGTCATATCAACTAAGTTGGGTGTCTCTGAGTCTAAACCCCAGGCCCAAACCCCTATCTCCTAGGTGCTAAGCCTATGTGGGCATGAAGCCCTCAGGGTCCTAAGGGGAGTGGCTAAGACCAGAGCCAATAGGAGGAGCCTGAGTTCTGGTCGCTCAGATGACATCTGATGACGGCTAAAGAGTGTATAAAAAGAGAGAACACAGAGAACAGAGCTATTTGCGAAGGGCTCTCACTCTTGGCTGTGTGCTGATGTGGAGACTCTGGGCAGATGTAGTTAAGAGCCCTCCAGCTCATAAACCCAGATGTTTGGACTTTGTTAAACCCCGGTAACACTGCATCGAGATTTGAATCAGACAAGGTCTGTCTGTTGATGTTTGTATGCTCTGAAGTTCAGGGTGCTGGCTTTTCCCCCTGAACTAAGTGAACGATATTTGTATGTTGGATTAAAGTAAGATTGTTAACCCCTTAGTGTTGTTTTCCTTAGTAAAGCAGATCAAAAGAACCTAGGCTGGCAGCGTTCTTGTTGTTGGGCTCGTGTTGGTTTTTCGCTCCCACCGCAGCTGCTAGTCAAATTGCTGAAACACGGCCTTACCTCTCAGGAGGCTCCTTCTCTCCCCACTTCTGAGGAAAGCTAAGGACAGACAGTCCCTGCCCAGTGCCTTAGGCCTCCTGCAAGGGCCAGCCGCCATTCCTTCCTTCCTTTCTTCTCTTCCATTTCTCTCTTCACTGGCTCATTCCTCACTGCTTATAAACAAACTCAGGCCTTCTCTTATCCTTTTAAGGAAAGCTCTTCTCCGGAGAAGATTCTGGGAAGATGGTGGAGTAGGTCAGAAAACTCCAAGCTCTCGAGATTTTCCCTCACAAAAGAGTTAAAAGAGCACCTTAGGGCGAACAAAGTGGCCTGGAGACAAAGAAGAATAGGGGCACGACCAGATCTTCAAGGGACAGTCTGAGAAGATCTGAAGAACCCCAGGACTGGGTTTGGTCCCAGTGAGGAGTAAACACCTCCAGGCTAGGTCCTCCAGGCTACATTCCATTTTAACAACAAGTGGCAAGCCCTGGGGTTAGCTAGTTTGAGAGGCTGCCTTGGCCCCAGCCACTGGAACTTTTACCCCAGGATTGTGAGGGGAGTCATGCTTTTGAGCCCAGAAAGATTGCAGGGAACCTCTCTTGACCAGGAACGCCAGACCCAGCTGTGCTGTGAAGAGCAGTAGGGGTGAAAAGGAACCAACACACGCTGGTGAGTGCAGAACCACTGGGGCAGAAAGACCTTGGCTGTGGGCACTTACAGGAGATTGGAGGTTTGGCTTTGGTTCCAGGCTAGAGGGAACTGAAGATCTTGGGCAAGAGGCACCATTTCTCATACCCAGGGTTAGAGGTGATTATAAGAAATCAAGTTATTACCACAAAAAAAAATGCATAGGCAAAGGAGAAAGAATCCAACCATAGAAACCTATTATAGGAACAGAGATGATCCGGGTTCATCTTCAGAGGAAGACACTGAAGTAAAGAAATCCCCAAAGAGTAATGTTAAATGGTCACTTGCCCAAAATGAATTTATAAAAGATTTTTAAAAAGACTTTAAAAATCAAATGACAGAGATGGAGGAAAAACTAAAAAAAAATAATAATAATCCAAGAAAAACAAGATCATGAAAGGAAAATCAACCAATTAGAAAAGGAGATCCAGAATCTCAAGGAGGGGGGTAGGCAAGTAATAGGAAGGCAATGTAGCAGGCAGAAGTAAAGTAGAGGAGGCAGGAAGTATAGGAAACAAAAGGTATGTACAAACATAAAAAACAAATATCAGGAGTAGATTATGTTTGGGAAAGTATATGTCTATATACACATGTATATATGTAAAAGTGTATGTATATATCTGTATGTCTATGTAAATATCAAGAAATATCAAAATTATATTGTAGCCTTCCCGGGGGGGGGGGGCGGGGGGGAGGGGAAAAAAAAGAACAAAGTTAAAAAATGTCCAGAGAACCAAAGAAAACACAAGGAAGCAAAGAAAAGATGGACAATTCTCAACACAAGGTGTATTATTTGTCAGGCAGGCTTTCTTGAAATGAAAACTTACGGTTAAATATTTTGAATCCTCTCCTATGTTCTGCTATGCACATGACATGCTTTTTTTTCTTTTTTAATTTATATTTAAGTTTCAATATCTAAGTTTATGATATGTTTTTGTTTCTTTTCTCTATTTTGTATTTGTGTTCTGGTAAAATAGAATTCAGTTAAAAAATTTTAAAAATAAAAAAAGGAAGAAAAACTCTTCTCCCTTTCACTAGCCAACTTCTTAAACAAATAACCCACAACTCACTCACTCAGTTGGAATCATCCATTACTGCCATTTGCTCAAACTGCTCTCTCCAAGGCCAATAGTCAATGAGGAACAGTAGGAAGAGAAGTAGTTCCAAAGTCACAGGAGCTGGATTCAAATTTCACTTCTGAAACCTACTAGCATCTCCCAACCTCCCTAGAACTCAGGTTACCTCAATCTGTAAGCCAACAAAAGGCAAGCTCCTTAAAGAGCTAGGTGTTTGTCAATTCTTTCTTTGTGGTCATGCTCGGAGCCTTCACCCAATGCCTGGTGGAGAACAGAAGCTCAATAAATGTCTGTTGATGGACTAAAATAGGGGTGCCTGGGGTCAGTGGGCCCTGTATCAGCCAATGCCTGCTAGCTCTAGAGCCAGGAATCCATGACCTATCTATCTCCTACTATCCAGAATGGCCCATTGCTTTTATCTCAGGTTCCGTCTTAGGCCCTGAGAGTATGCTGAACATGGCTGATGTTTCATAAATGTTCAGTGAGTATTACAAGTAAATGATATCAGGGACTTACAACAGTATGCCTTCTAAAGTCTCCTCCAGGCCAAGATCCTGACTGTTGGTCAACTATCAGGAAAAAGGTGTGTGTGAAGGAGAAGCTGGGGAAGAGGCATGTCTCATACATGTTATTCTACAAAATACAAAATCCACACAAAGTAATTTCTGGAGGGAAGGCCTAGCTCTAATGGGCAAGGCAGTTTGTTAACACCAGACCATGAGGCCTCTGAATAACAGCATATTAAATGAGAACCAGGGGAGTAGACTGGTACAGCTTTGAGGGGCCTAGATAAAGAACCTCAGGTCAGACACGCCACCAGCAATGCGCTTTAATAGAGATGGTATCCATTGCAGTAAGCTGTGTTTCTTTTCTGAGAAGAGTTTCTTCGTGTGTCATGTGAGTCAGCTGGGAGCAGGCACTATCCGGGGTCCTTTCTAATTCTAACATTCTGTGATCTCATGTCCCCAAGCCCAGGTCCCCACGACTCTACCTCACCAAGAAGCTCTCTGGTTATTGACAAGGCTCCTAGTTTGGTCAGCCAAAGCAGTGCTGCCAACTGGATGTGTCTGGGTTTTTGGCCAGGCCTGTGATAGCATCTCAACCACCATAATAAGTCTAAAATGCACCATTCACACATTCTCTCACTTGAGCCTCACAACAGGCTTTGTGAAGGAAGGAGGCACTACAGGTATTATCCTTGCTTCACAGATGAGAAAACTGAGACTCTGGAAGAACACAGAATCCACTGACTGTGCATTTGGACCTAAACAGTTAATAAGAGATCAGTCACCTTGAAGCAAGGTCTCCAGTCCTTATCCCTGTTCTGACATTTCTATAAAAACCATAAACACCATGCATCTCAAATGTGTGGCTAACACAAGACGAGCAGGGAAGGCCATTCCAGTGGACAACAGACCTGAGATTCCAAAAGACAGAGACTGAAATGCTGGCCCAAAGCTAACATAGGGAAAATCCCCTCCTTGGGGGAAACAAAATCAGCTGTCCCAGTACATGCCAAAGGATATGCGTCTTGGTAAGAGATCATTTATAAAAGTATTAAGGGTTTTAATTAACCACAACTTTAACACGAGGCAGCCAAAAACCTTCCCTAAATCTTGGGTTTCACTTCAGGAAGTATGCCCAGCACAAGAGGTTGGGAGGGAGAGGACCCCACATCCTGGGGAAGCACCTCAGTTTTCTCGTCTGAGGTGGGCTTACCTGGCCTGGCTCCTTGGTGGCTGTGCAGGGCAGAAGGTACCTGCCAGAGAGCATTCAGCAGCTCTGAGGACCCCATTTTAAAAGGGCCACTGACAAGCTGATGAGCGTCAAGAGGATGACTGGACACTGGAAACAACAGGGCAAAGTCAGGGTTCAGATCCCACTTCTGATAATGACCACCCAGGGACCTTGGGCAAGTCCCCAAATCGGGGGTGAGACTAGAGGCCAGTCAGGTTCCTTCCAGGCATAGATCTAGGATCTTACGATCAGGATGAGCCGAAAGAACGAACGGAGGGAGGTGAGTAAAGCTATCATCAAGCATCTGAAGGATTGTGATGGAGAAAGGGGATCCAACTTGTTCTGGGTAAGGTCAAGGCCTGGGACAAACACCTGGAGACTGGAGCAAAGCCGACTCTGGCTCCACCCAAAGAACCACCTGCTAAGAGTCAAAGCTGTTCAAAAATGGGAAAGGCTGCGTCCCTGTCGTTTGACTGTTCGAGCCAAGGCCTCCTGGCCCAGCAGCCACAACAGAGGGAAGACAGCACAAGCAGGTGAACTCCCTCATGCTCTTTCCAATTTTCAAGGGTCAGAGCAGAGAGGGAAATGCCAAGGGTCGTTTTGGTGACTCGTCTTTATTTGCCCAGGTGTGCTGAGAACGTGTGGCCTGGAGCCAAGATCCCCAAATATCTGTGGAAGGGACATCTCTCACTCAAATGAGCTGATGCAAAACGTGCTTTGTACAAAGTAACAGCAAACTGCAAGATGATCGGCTGTGAATGACTTAGCTATTCTCAGCAATATAATGATCTAAGACAACTCTGAAGGATGTGTGATGAAAAATGCCATCCATCCCCAGAGAAAGAACTGATGGTGTGTGAATACAGATCGAAGCGGACTTTTTTTATTTTTCTTGAGGGTTTTTTTTTGGTCTCTGGTTTCTTTCACAACATGACTATTATGTAAATATTTTGTGTGACTACACATGTATAACCTATATTGAATTGCTTGCCTACTAAATGAGGGGGGGTAGGGAGGGAAGAAGGGAGAGAATTTGGAACTCAAAGTTTTAAAAATGAATGTTAAATACATGTAACTGGGGAAAAATGAAATACTAGATAAAAATTTTTTTTAAATAAAAAGGACATCTCTCCATCTAGCCCTGAGGAAAACCAGAACAGGAGCACAGCTGGGTTGAGAGAGGCGCTTTCCAAGAATATTGCTCCTGACGTGTCTGTCACGAGCTCATCGAGACAATTTATCCTATTTCAGAAATAGACACATTGTGCCGGCTGATCTCCACAACTACTGGTGGGGACATCTGCCTACCTGCTCCCTGTTTTCAACTATGAAATAATTCCCTAGGAACACACTGCCTTGAACAAGACAGGTTTCTTCTGAGAAAAAAAGCTGCTCTGAGCACTGCTTAGGGCCTAGATGAAGCATAAGTGACACACAGCCATTTAGCAGGAAGCCAGACCACGGCCTGGTTAAACCTCCAGCGAGAGTTCCTCCACAGTCCAAACTCTGTACTTTCTAATTCCACAGATATTTAATTCAGGTCTGATGAGTTTTGATGCTGGGTTAGAGTTAGAGCACAACACAAGACAAACCAGTATTGGGCAATGTTTCTGAGATTTAAGTAGAAGCCAAATATTCAGTGATTTTTCATCCAGGAGGCTTGAAGAGGCTGAATTGGTAACGAGATCACTGTCATTTAGTGGGTATCCTTGACCCTTGTATTGGCAATCAAGAAGGGCTCTTAGCACTCATTCAACCAAGTGCCCTTGAAGAGTTGGGCCTTTGTTTCCTTGATTAAATTAGGAGTGCTTGATGACCTCCTTGCCTCAAGGGAAAGCCTAGTTTACATGGGTTTGAGTGACATGTTTGTGACATCAGAGGCTTTTAGACCATGTGGATTTAAGTCGCATTTTTGTGATGCTTTTAGGTCACGTGGGTGAATCGCATGTGTGACTCACCTTTGACCCTGAACAAGATATATAAACTTAGAGGTTGGCTCTGTCTTTTGGAGCTCAGCAGGAGTGGCGCATGACTCTGCGCCAGCCTTTGTTACGAGCTCCCCAGCTCTGGAGAAAACTCAGATGTTGATGCTTCTCTGGTAACTGTATATTGTGATTTTGTCAGACAGAAAGAAATCTGTCTGTCAATTCATGTTTACTTGTTCAGTTTGTATTTGCTCAGGGTGTTGGCTTTTCCCCCTGAGCTGAGTGAATATTTGTACGTTGGATTAAAGTAAGATTGTTAACCCCTTAACGTTGCTTTCCTTAGTAAAGCAGATCAAAAGGACCTGGGCTTGCAGCATTCTTGTTGTTGGGCTCGTGTTGGTTTTTTACCCCCACAGCAGCTGCTAGCCAGATTGTTGCAACACCCCTCTGGCCTAGAAGGCAGGCAGCCTGTTTTTACTTACAGCATCAGGTTACAGATTCGGTGACTCTTTTGTCCCATGGAATCCAGGTACCTAATATTCTTTTTCCTCATATCTATCACCTGGAATGGAAAAACACACACATCAAAAGCCAGAAACCACTTGGTCCTACGTGTACTAGTGGAAAACTTCCCTCAGTTCGGAAGAAGTAAAGAAAACTTCCAAACTCTCAAGTATACTAAAAATCCTGCCTCCTCTTCAGTCATAAGCTTCTCACAGGCAAGGATCACATTTTGTACTTGGTCAAAGCTGCGGACTTTAACAAAGCAGAATAAAATGAATGAGGACACAGAAAGAAAAAGAGAATGTGTCTCTAGCAGTGGCAGTGGTCAGTGTTTGCTTTCTACAGAAAGTATCTCTCCTGCAGGTCACGAGGCAGCCAGCACACAGTTCTGGCCTCCAATGTCCAGGAATGGTTTCTATCATACACAATAAATTAAGACCAAAGTAGCTAATGGAATGCTTTCAAAGTATTTTTAAAAATAAACTCAACTCACCACCAAGCTCCAGTGTGCCCTGCGGTGAATGGGCACCAGAATAAGCTCATGTTCAAAGAGGTCCACCCCTTTGGTCCATCTCTTCACTGCTTGGTAACCACTAGTGCTCAGCTTGGGGTAGAAGAATGTGCTAAAGGCATGAAGCACTGGCAAGCCTTGCTTTTTATTTCTTTCCACCAGAAGATTCATGTAAAAATTAATAATCTAGAAAACACCAAAAAGGGAGGTCAGGAGAAGCTTAAACTGGAGAAATGCTTTCCCACCACAATGCGAAAGCCCAGGGCCGAGCCTGGCACATTCCAAGAGCACCACAAATGCCTTCGGCCTTGACTAAGGCCCATTCGGGGATGGGAGGAAGGTGGGTAGGAGCGGGGATCCAAAAGGTAAGAAAACCAGAAATGGGAGCAAATGACAGCACAGAAGGGGGCAGACCGCACAGAAAAGGCGTGATTTGTTCCTCCGCACTCTTCAAATTCATCTAGAGTTTCCAGAAAGGGATGAAGTCACATAAAAAATGTATTGGAGAAAGGTCAATTCAATTCATTAGAGGCCCTACCTCCTTTGTGCTAGGAATCAGGCAAACAAAAGCCAAAGCCCCAAAGCTAACCCCTAGCATCACGCACACGGATTAGAAAGGAGAGAGAGGCAAGCTGAAGGCGAAGATGGGGGCAGATACAACAGACCCAAATGATTCTGAAGTGGAAGAGAAGAGTTTGCCCAGCCAGGGGAGGGTGAGGAACAGCAGGGAAATCAAGATGGGACGCAGCACCTGTGGGCACCCAAGTGGAGAGAGCAGGGTGAGAAGAGCATAAGATCCTAGCCCATGCAAGCAACAGCCAGAGGCCAGGGTGTGGCTGGAAAAGACCTTAGAGGGGTCAGGCTGAGGAGGCAACAAGGATCCCCAGTCAGCCACATTCCTTGGCAGCTCTGTGTTGGATAGCCTCAACAAGGCAAGGCTGGAGGCAAGAAGACCAAGCAGGTGGCCACGCCAGGCTAGGGTGGCTTTGGGGGACGTGGCGGGGAAGAGGCCAGGAGTCGAAGATGACGCTGACATTTGGGAATCTGTGTAACAGCAGGAATCCCCTCAATCGATACAGGCAAGTCTGGAAGAGGGGCAGAGTTGGAGGCTGGGTAATGAGCTGTTTCAGCTCTATTAAGCTTGAAATGCCTTAGAAACACACAAATAACCAGCGGATGATGCCAACAAAGTCCCTGGCACTAACAAATGGTTTGACATCAGAAACAGGTATCATTTCATCAATGGGGAGGACTTCAAAGAAGATGCGATATATCTGCTTTGCTGCTGCCCTGAAGCACCAGGGGACCTTTCCATGACTGTGGGGCGTCTCCCCCATTAGAAGAGGGGCTCCCAGAGAGCAGGGACTGTTTTGCTTTCCTATTTTAGCCCCAGAGCTTAGCACACAGCCACTGTTTAGTAAATTCCTGCTTGATCGTTCATTTCTCTAAGTCTGGGATTCAGGAGCGAGGTTACAGTTAGAGATGTAGGTATAAGCTGCATGTCTGGAAACTGAACCCCACAGAGAAGCAGCACCAGGACAGAGCCTGGGGCTCCTAAGTGGGAACCAGCCCCACTCATACTGAGACACGGAGGACAGTGACGCAGCAAAAGATACTGGGACGGGGGAGCACAATGCAACGGAGAAGTGACCGGCCCCAGACAAGTCCATTCACCATGCTGTAGTCTACAAAAGGAGGGCTTGGACTCAATGGGCCTTCAGGTGCCTTTCTCCATCCATGACCCCTGGAAACCATGGTGAGTCTAGCAGTTTAGACCAAAGGGTCCAGTCACTAGCCAGATGGAAAGGAGTAGGAGCTGAGAAGGACAAACAGCGGCCAAGCACAGCTGCAAAAAGGCAAAGCAAGAAGATGAGCAGCCTGGGGGTGAAGAGGGAGGCTGAGAGATAGAACGGGGAACTACTGAACAGGAAGCCTGATGGAGGGCTCCAATCTCCACTGAACAGGAAGCCTGATGGAGGGCTCCAATCTCCAGGCTTCACTGCCTGAGCTCCAAGCACCAGGCACCATTCCTAAATTTTTTGGCCCAAAGCGGCTCCTCCAAGCCTGGTAGCCACACATGCCTTCGGGGCATGGTGTGTGTTTATATTCATTCAGATAAAATGAGAGGATTCTCCAGTTTGGGCTGAGCTTTTTTCCTTAATAAAGTTTAAAAAGCTGTATTTCAAAACTACAAAAGCATTATGACAGTCAAAAGTGGCGGGTGAGGGTGGGGTGGAACCTGACCTCATCATTGAGCCAGTGATAATTCTTCAAGGTCTGTATATCCCCACGGGTGATTCTTAATTTGAAAGCACTGCTTAGGATCTCATCTTGGGGGCCGCAGCCTAGGGCACTATTAATCTCTTTTTCCATATCCTGAAATATAAAGTCGATGGTTTACAATGTTAACTTTAGAAGTACACAATACTGAATTATGACATAAATTAGGCAAACGCATTGTAATTAACTCTCAGGAACACAATTTTAATAAAGATACATATATTGGCTACTGACCTAAGTGGAAAAAAGTAAGATCTGAATTTTTTTTACCCAGGGTATTATGCAGTATTACCAATGGATGAGAACATGTGTTCAATTATCTGGCTTCTGGTAAAATAAGCCAGTAGAGTACATGCATACGGTCTACCTTCAACTACCCCCCCACACACCCCCAGGCACCTCCACTAATTCACTGACAAAGCAATATGTTTTGTGTTTAACCATTCTGCCCAAGAAGCCCTGTAGGAATTGAAAATGACAAAGATTTGAGGTTTTCAGCCTACAATAAGGCTCGGGTACCAAGAAATGCCTTTTAAACCCATACCCTTTAATGATCTCCCTACCTCTGATCTTAATGGGAAAAAGATGGACTGCAATTGTTTATGGTGGAACTTTGCTATGCCTTCTCCACACAGAGAAAGTGAGCAGAATATAAGTAAGATAAAGGAGAGAGAACTGAAGACCTAGGCAGGGGCTTGAGAGGCCTCGCTCTTTTGACAGCATGTGAATTTCTAATCAACAGAAACGGAAGTCACCAAAATGCATGAGTAAGCCCAGGAGAAACAACTTCTCCCACTGCACAGAGAACAAAGAGTGAAGTATCACGACTTCACACAATAACCAATAACCTAAAAGTCAAGCCTTTTCCCAGCCTATTTTCTTTCTTTTATATCTTCTATTATTACATGATGAAGTAGCTCCACCAGTACTGGCTGATGTCTACCCCGGGCCCAGCACTGGACTCAAGTTCCCAAGGGTATGGTGGGCATCTTATCATAAAGCTACCCTAGGAAACCCTGCAGGAGCCCCTAGTGATAGACAGACTCTGTGCAAGCACCGTGTTCTCCCACTCCCAGGTGTGTGTGTGTGTGTTTGTTTGTTGCGGGGCAGGGAGGCCTGGTTCTTCTCTACCATCTCTCTGATCTGTGGGATCTGGAGTAAGTCTCCCTACCTGTCTGAGCCTCATCTGTCACTGAGGGACCACATGGCCTGTGTGGCCTCTTCGAGCTGTGTGATTCTAGGACCCCAAGTGCCAGAGGAGTTCAGAAGGACAGATCAGCAAAGGCTGGGCTAACTGGGGAACCCTGTGTGGAGTTAATCCTTGAAGGACAGGCAGGATTCAGAAAAGGAGAGCAGGGATTCCAGACAGGGACCATCACAAGCAAAGGCACTGAAGCAGCCTTGAGCACAGGCCACAAGGGTGGAAAAGGAAACAAGCCTCAGGGCTAGAGAGGGTACAAACAGGGGAGTGGTGGGAAATCAGACCCGAGAGGGGAGGCTGGGCTATGTGTTAAAGAACCCTAAAGGCCAGGCTGAAAAGTGCATATTCAAAGGGACAGATGTGATGAAAATGATCCTTTAGGAAAAAAAATCAATCTGACACTATTGTCTACAGGAGGGGCTGAGGAGGCAGAACCTGGAGGCACAAACCCAGCTAAGAGGCCTCAGGTGAGAAGAGATCTGGGTCTTTCTAGAGGCTGTGGAAAAAGAGAAGAAGGAACCTGAGAGCTGTTTCAAAGGACGAAACAAAAGAAGTCAGTGTGGGATTAAGAACAGGGAGGCTAAAGAATGGTAACCAACGATGCCACTGCCTGGTCTAGAGTTCCAGCTATTTTGAGGGTGAAGGGGTGGGGAGGAAATCTGATGGGGCATGTCCCCATCAGTACTTGGAAATCAAGGCCTCTGGCTCCTAAGGACAGAAGGCCATCCTGATAAAAACTCTGTCTGGGGTTCTTACTATTTTAGATGAGTCTAAGAAGAGAGTTTTCATTAGGCTTGTTGCCTTAACTTCAGCCTATTTTTATCATTTTCATACTTAAGATATGTTTATAAGCTACACTCATCTAAAAAGCCAGAGCGTGCTCAATCCAAACACCAAAAAGATGCTAAGTAGCATGAGTTAACCTTGAAAAACTGGGGCCCATTTCTCCTCCCCATAGTTCACAGCCATAGCCACACAGAAAGCAGTGACATTGGCTCTGACCATTGAAGCCACCCCCACGATCCCTCCTGAATTCTGTGGTACAAGTGACTGCCCAGTGTCTCTGATTCCTCACATATACATCTCGTCTACTTTACCAGCGAAAAGACGTTCAAAGCAACCTTGCCCGAAAAGCCTGAGAAACCAAATGGACTTTCAACATCCCCGCGGCAGAGGACCAGGTAAACTGGCCACGCCCAGTACCTCGGTGAGTTCGGAAGGCTCCTCGAGACTCTTCTCCTCTTTGCCTGGGCAATGCAGTTCTTTCAGCTCCTTCATCTCGAGCCCAGAGTGTCTCCGCTTGAACACGGCAGTATTTCCATTGCCCAAGCGAAGTCTGGCCGACACTTCCTCTGAGAGATCAGGCTCTGGCTGCTGTCCCCTCTTCTGTTCAGGCTGCTGCCCCCTCTTCTGTTCAGGCTGCTGTCCCCTCTTCTGTTCAGGCTGCTGCCCCCTCTTCTGCTCAGGCTGCTGCCCCCTCTTCTGCTCAGGCTGCTGCCCCCTCTTCTGCTCAGGCTGCTGCCCCCTCGTCTGCTCAGGCTGCTGCCCCCTCGTCTGTTCAGGCTGCTGCCCCCTCGTCTGTTCAGGCTGCTGCCCCCTCTTCTGTTCAAAGAAAATTGCTTGATAGTTTTACAATTTTCAAAGCTAGATTTGCAGCTCTCGTTCACATAAAACACGCAATTTCTCTGAAACATAAAGCAGCACAGAAGCAAGAGAGGAAGCCAAACTAGCCCAAACTAGCTTCCACCTCCCTCCATTCATGGGCTCACCTATCACTATGAGGCCCACACAGGCCTGCCCAACACCCAGTTCTGCTGGAGGGACCAAATCAGCTTGCTGGGTCACATACTAGATCCATGATTTTAAGTAAGGAATTTCACAAAGATAAATCAATGCTTCTCTCCCCCTGCCCTGGTGGGCACAAGGCAAGTTGTGGTCAGCAGGTCACCTTCCACCAGGCCTCTGGGTGTTCAGCTGCCATCTCCTACAGAGCCACTGGTAACCCACAAGTCACCTCAGCTTCAAGGAGTGATATCGGGTTGGTTGCTCCTGTCCCAATATTAAACAACAACTGACAGCTGCAGGAGGGTACTGAGCTGTGGTCACACAAATCTGTCTATTATCTGCCCTGTGGAGTTTTACTCGCCAGGTCATTAATGGCTGATGGCAAATGGACCTCAACATGGATGTGGGCGGGTATACTGGGGGAGCCATCAGTGATCAAAGCTCCTCCTAGCAAGGTCTGGGGGAGAAAGGTTGACATGAGCAAACCAGCAGCAATCAGAAGAACTGCTGCTGACCGATTAGAGCCAAGGACCCCCTGACCCCACGGTAAGCAAGATCTGGATTGTTAATGGACAAAAGCATTTGTCTGGCATACAGTGTGTGCCAAGCACTAGTGAGCAAACCAGAAAGGTCAAACAGGCCCCTCCTCCACAAGCACACATTAGGAAAGGGAGATTGAGGGACTTTTTCTCCCCATGCCTTGGTACTTAAGGTCACCTTGGGTCCTCCTTACCTTTGTAATATTTTACTGAAATCATCAGCATTTGCTGAGTCTCTTGGGCTCATTTGGACACAAGGAATCCATTCTTCCTAATTACTTAGGTTATGGCTTACACACCAAATGTCCTCTTTAGAGAAGCCTCTGAATACTAACATGCTGAAGCAGGTCAGAAACCTTAGCTCCAAAAGTCAAGTCCACGGTGGCCTCCTCGGAGGACATCACACACAATTCATCTCCTGCCTCAGAAGTGAGATGGCCCAATTCAGTACTGCCAATAACCCGGGGGTGGGGTGTGGGGGTAGAGGAGATGCTCACTCATGCCTGCTTCACCACTGAATTCCAAGCAACCAAATCAGCAAGAGAAGGATCCCAAAGCAAGATGAAGAGTTTTCTCTCCTCCATGACCAAAAGAACACAATGGGAACAGTGGAATTACGGATAAAATTAAAAGCTAAACCCTAGACTTGAAGAACCTATTTTGAAATTACAAAGCTATATATCAATCCTCTGGGGTTTTTTTGGTGGAAACCAAAAAGCTAACATTATTCAAATAAAAGAAAAAAATATGTTAAAACAGAGTTCCATACTTACACTTTCATTTTCTAATCTATGTTCAATTATCTTTCCAGGTTCTGGAATTTTTGCTTTAGGATGATGCCTGAAAATAGAAAGCATCAACTTTATTGACAAATACACTCTTTTACAATTCTTAATCTTTTGAGAAGACTTAAATCACATAGGAGAGGAATGAATGGTGATACTTTTCAAAACTCTGGTTGGGGCGAGAATTCCTAACCTAACAAGAAGTTGAGGAGATTATAAAAACAAATTATCAGCAATGTAAAAAACTGACTAATAAATGAAAACTAAATGAACTTTTGAGGTTCTACCTACAACCCAGGGAATAGGCAGAAATGGTTAAAGACGAAAATAAGCCAATGCTAGAAGGGTTGTGGTAAGATAGGCACATGAGTACACTGCTGGGGAAACTTAACTGACCCTACTGTTCCAGATGACAACCTGGGGAAAAAGAATTTTTTTACAGAGACTAAAATGCCCAGACCCTTTAACCAAGCAATGAGACTCCTAGGCACAGGCCCCATTTTGCAGCTGAGGAAACTGAAGCAAACAAAGTTAAGTGACTCACCGAGGATCACACAGCTGGTAAGTGTCTGAGACTACATTAGAACTCAGGGCCTTCCTGACTCTAAGCCCAGTGATCTCTCCTCTGTTCAAGCAGAGCAAGGTGAATAACATGCACAACGAAACTTTCAAAAAAGCAGCTGCACAGCAGTAACTCAACTCTGTTCTGGAGAATAAGTGACAGAGCGCCTCCCTCCTCTGGGCACCGAGCCAACAGACCCCCAGCAGCCGCCACAGACCCAAGAGCGGGTTATTTTGTTGGCTGGTTTTGTTCTTTGTCATGAGTAAATTCAGGTTGAGAGGAGAGAAGTGGAGAGACTGGCAAATGAATTAGGTGTGCAAAACAAAAAGACACCATTTTTTTTTAAAAATGGGAGAAGCATGGAAAGCAGAAAGAACAGGCATATGGAGTCCAAAGCCTGGAAATTACACCACCTCCATGTGGGACCTTTGGCACACAGTGTGACCTCTCTGAGCCTGTTTCTTCTCCATGAAAATGAGGGAATTGGGCTTGGTGATCTCTAAGGTTCCTCCCAACTCTCAATCTATAATCCCAGATGCTCAGAATAGCTTGAATTTATATACTCTTGTTAATTCCCTGACTTCAAGGGCCTATGATATAGACATGGGTTTCCCCTTCAGCAATATGGAGAGTAGAAGTCTAACAATCTGGCTGTGACCACAGACCCCATCGCCCACGACAAGCCTCTCCAGGCTTGGCCAGACTAGATCTTGGACCATGGGCAGACAGGTCACTTTGGGGCCTCAAGGAGAAGTCCTTCCAGATTAGAAGCAGAACCTGAAAGAGTTTGCCTTGGGGTCCTTGCCATAGAGAATGGGACTTTCCCACCAAAAAAGAGAAACAACAAAAATCCCTATGTCCTGTCTTACTTTTTCCAGCACATTTAAAATTCTGAATATTATACATCAAAGAAGATGTAAAAGAGCAAGATGTCTGCTAGCAAAATGCCAGAGGAAGTCTGGAGCAAGCCAAGTCTGAACTATGAGAAGGCTTCCCCAGGCATGGACTGTATGGTCCTCCCTAGGTTCCTGTTTGTGGATGACATTGCGCTGAGCGCATTGTCCCAGAACGCTGACTACAAGATGTCTTCAATGAGACTCGGTCATCCTAGAGATCTGACACAACCCTGAGGCAAACAGACAGATGGAAAGTCCAATGAGCTAGTCCAACGGTACCAAGAGCATGGGCCACACCACAAGTAGGGAATTAGCCAGGACCAGAAGAAAGACAAGAGCAAAGGTAGATTCATTTGGAAAATTACATAGCACTTTTAATGATCCCAAGCTGCCCCTAACAGAAAATCCATCACATACGAATAACAATATTCTCCCAGTGATACCATACAACTGCAAATATGGAACACCAAAGTCTCAGAAAAATCAAAACTGCAGGTGACCAAAACGACAATGGAGAGACCCAGCATGCATGTAAGGAGGCTGCAGCATGTCACAATCACTAACATATTAAAAGTGGCATCCCAGAAAGACAAAGGACTGAAAAAGGAGCCTAAGGCCTACCCACAATTAAAAACCAAGAGGCAGCCTTCAGAGCCTTCCTGGGGAAGGTTCACACAAAGGCTGGCACACAGAAAGGCCTGGATGAAAAGAGGTCTGCACGGGAGGAGGCAGTGGCCACCCTGAGGAGCCCACAAACCCACTGCAGTATCTATGTGAGAAATGGAAGGCAGAGAACTTGGGGAGGCTGAAGAGGGAAAAGAATAGGGAAGGCTCCATCAAAGAGGTGGTGCGCAGGAGAATGAAACTAATGCCACAAGAGGGATACAAACAACCTGCTCAGGCTGTCTGGGGGAAGGCGTCATGGAGGAGCTGAATCTGATGAATGGCTCAGATGTGGCTATGCAGACCTTTACTGGGGGACGCTGAGATCCTGCTGCAGTCTCAAAGGAAAGAGTGGGCTAGCCCAGCATGGGAGCGGAGATGAGCAAGGGCAGGCTAAGTTCAAGGAAACAATGTTCACCAGTTCCTGTCAAATTGTGACACTGAATAGCTTAAACTTTCTGCAGAGACATCATGATATCTCAGGGGAAGTACCCAAAGGCAGTGTTTATTCTTCCACCCAAGGAAGGCTTGAGATTTTCTAGAGAATGTCACATTTTTAAATAGAACCACTACAAAAACATTTCTTGAAAGCACCCAGAAACCATTAGCTCATTACCTCTTCTCATTTCTTATAACACGAACAGGTCCCCATGACTCAGTGACTCTGTCTGTAAGGAACAAAGAGGAGGTAAAGATTAGACTTGATCAAAATCTTAATACACAAATACCTATGCTTGTGTGCACACATGTAAACACATGCACATGCACGCGTGTGCGCACACACAGGTGCGAGCACACATGTGTACGCACGCACACACACACAGGTGCGAGCACACACGTGTAGGCGCGCGCGCACACAGGTGCAAGCACACACGTGTACGTGCGCACACACAGGTGCGAGCACACACGTGTACGCGCCCACACACACACACACACACACACACTCTCTCACTCTCTGTCTCTCCTTCTCCCTCCCTCCTCCCCCTTCCTCCCTTCCTTTCTTTTCAGCTGAGGGCTGCTAAAGTATCAAACTGCTGGTTCTCAGGAAAGGCTGAGACCAACATTTCAAATGATATCAGTCAATTCCCACAAAACAAGGGCCCAATGAATAAAGGCCTTCATTTTTTACCCATGATCTTCACTGTGAACAGATCCCATGTGTTCAGAACTGCCATGTGATGAAAGGTGCACAGTTTGGGGGACGATAACAAAGAGACACCGTTTCCTCCTCAACCCCCTCTTTCTAAACACCTTAATGTTTCAAAACGTTGTCCTTTGCCCTTCACAATAAATCATTTTTCAAATTAAGACTGCATGAAATAGGAAATGTGAACTCCTAACATGAACTAAGTAGAAGCCTGTAAAAGCAGGCCACCAGTGGGAACTCACATTGCTTTGGAACAAGCTGCCCTGCTCTCATCTCGAGGTGCTGGTCTTCCCCCCAGCCACCATTCCTTACGGCTTCCACATGACATCGGTGAGAACTTAGGAACAGTAAAATTTCAGAAGATCAGAAACAAAGGAAAGGGCTATGACACTCATCCATTTCCTGCTCAGCAGGTTTCTCTAAAGAGGTATTACAAAATGCCCCAGGGACACGGAAGGGAGCAAAGGAAGCCATGCAGCCCAGGCTCATGGCCAGAGCAAGCTGGGGCAACAGAAATACTCATTTCAAGCCCTAGTTTTGACACCGAGTGACTGTGGGCAAGTCAATCTCTTGGTCTTACTGTAACTATAAAACCTGGATAATACTGGTAACATAAGAATGTCATGGAACAAAATACTGAAAAATAAATATTATTTAAAAAGGCTTTGGGGCAGCTAGGTAGCACCGTGGGTAGAGCACCAGCCCTGGAGTCAGGAGGACCTGAGTTCACATCTGACCTCAGACACTGGACACTTATTAGCTGTGAGACCCTGGGCAAGTCACTTCAGCCCAAGTGCCTCACAAAAATGAAAAGTAAAAAACAAATTTTTAAAGGCCTTTAAAGAGTCACAACCTAAAAACTTAATAGAACTCAGTAGGTTAGAAGAAAATTTCAGAGCTATACTACTAAAAACGAACTACAGCATACTTCAAAATATCTGAAGTCTTTTACTATAGAGATGTGGTTGAGAAATTTGGGCTAAGTGTGCTAGGTATCAGAGGAATTTTTGTTAAACCAGCGCACACTCCACAGCCCATAAAGCTCATTCTTCTCTTCTCAACAGTACCCAGACCAGGTTGTGGTCTTAAGAAAACCGTCCTGCTGACTACACAGGTCACAAGCAGAACTCCTGTAAGAAAATAGTTTGACCAAAATTTCAAATGAAATTGGCTACTTTGACACCTGCCACTTCACACACATAGGAGCTTGAGACAAATCCAGTGCCAATCATGAGGTTGCACCTGAGACCTGAAACAGCATTTAAGGAACCTGAGTCAGAGTTCCGCTGCCCCCCCACCCCACACACCTCTGACCTGTGCCCCACCCCCACCCCGCATTGCTTTTCTGCATGAGCTAACCCTCTGGGCCCCAGTTTTCACCCCTCCACTTCTTAAACAAAGGTCACAAGGCTTCTGAATTTTCTATTTCTCTCCCTGGCCAAGAGAAGGATTGTTTCCTGTCATCACTAGGGTGGACAAGTTGCTCTTTTTCCCTTTGGCTCACTCCATGGAGGGAAGCTACAAATTCCTGTGATACAACCTTAGCAGGAAACATTCTTATTCTGATCTCCAATTGTCAGAACTCAAAATAGAAAGAACCCTGCAGAGAAGAGAAAGCAAATACAAGGGGAAGCCCAAGCTTCAAATTAAATGTGTGGCAGCCTGGTGGTACCTAGTTTTCTGGAGAGCTCACTCCTTCCTATATGCTGACAAGTGTCATTTCCACACTTCTCAACCTCTCATGGGAACCATCATCAGACCAGTCAGGAATGTCTCCCTTAATAATAATGTTCTACACCCCCATGGCTCCTCCACCTCACTCAAGAGCCAAAGGAGTGACCTCCCATCTAGGCTAGTTCAACCAGTTGTTTGATAAGCTTCTATGTCTCTGCCCCACCCCCCAACAACCTGGGCCCTCCCCTGTCATGCCCAGTTCAGCTTCACTTTCCTCTAGATCCCTGGATTATCTCCCTTCTAAATTAGCAAGCTTCCCCACTCTGGTACTCTTGCCATCTTCTAGGACCGCCCCCAGCATCGGTGTCTTCCTGGCCGCACCTTCCCTCATCCTCCCTTACCCTGATACGCTCCTCCCAGCACCTCGTCGTTCCACCACCAACGCTCAGCAAACTCTACCCCTCTGGAGGTCATCCTACCTAGCCGAGTTCTTCACCCAATACAGGATCTTGGTGGCAGTTACCTACCAGCCCCAAGATCCTTTTTCCTCTTTTCTCAAGCCTTTCTGTACCAGGCTCACAATCTTCCTCTTCAACAGTGACATCCCTTTCCCACCAGGACTCTTTCAGACCAACATCCCCTTTGCTCAGGCTTTACTTTCTTCCCTTCTATACACTGTCCTCTTCTCCCACATCCCTCGCCACTTGTCCTACCAATTTTGTGCCTTGCCAAATTCAACCATGTGCCTACTTCACTCCCATTCATGAGCTGCTAAACACCACTGGAACAAGTCATGCAGCCACATGGTCTGAGTTCACCACATATGTATACTTTACAGCCTCTCCTGGGCCCTCATTGCAGCAAGGCAGTCCTTTCAAACCTCCTAAATGGATTCTTTATACCACTCATGAAACACAGTTCCATACTTTATTGAGAAGAGAGGCTGTTCACCATGAGCCCCCTCTTTTCCACTTACTCCATGTCTCACAACCTATTGACCTCACCCCCCCCCATCCTTTCCTCTCTCTCTCTGATGGCCACCCTTCTACTTATAGCCCTCATCCAATTCCCCATGTCGCCCAACACGCTGCCCTTTTCCCACCCCACCACCACCTCATTACCCCCTTCTCTTATCTTTAATCTCATTCCCTCCCTACTTGACTAGCCCAGGTCTCCCCCATTCTTAAGCAATCTTCACTTACCCTCCCATCCCCTCATGCTATCTATCTCTCCTCCCTTTCACACTCAAGCTCCAAGAACCAACGGCCACCTCTTCCTTCCCTCTTATTATTCACTTTGCAAACTCTTGCAGTCTGATTTCTAAATGCAACACCTAACTGAAGCTGTTTTCTCCAAACTCATTAATCATCTCTTTAATCACCAAATCTGGTTTTTTCCTAATCCTCATCCTTCCTGACCTGATACCACTGGCCACTCTCTCTTCCTAGATCATCTCTGGGATTCTGTGACACTATCATCTCTTGGTTCTCCTCCTACCTATCCGATCTCTACTTCTCAGGCTCCTTTACAGGACTATCTGCCATACCCTGCCATCTGACTATTGGGGTAACCCCATGGCTCCGCCCAGGGTCTTCTCTTCTTCTCTCTTTCTTCTCAATGACCTCATCAACTCCCATGGGTTTAATGGTCATCTACACAGACTTCTCCAAGATCTCGATATAGCCAGTTACAACTCATCACCACCTGCCTACTGGACATTTTGGCCCAGATGTCCAAATCATAACTCTTTATCATTTCTCTGCCTACCCTCCCTATTTCTGTGAGGCTCTATCAGTCTTCCCTCCCCCTCAGCCCACACAATCAGGTGTCCTCTGGTCTATTCTATCCACTTCCCTATACTCAGTCGGCCAGCACACAAAGAAGATCCTCACCACCTCTCTCCTACTCCACTGCAACCGGCCCTTCATTGGTTTCCCCCCTTCTCTAATTCATTCTCTCTTCAGCTCGCAAAGCGATAAGCTAATGTGAACCATGGCCAACCTCAGCTCGGTCCACCTCAGGGCCAACCCCAGCTTCTTTGCTTGGTACTAAAAGCCCTTCGCACACTGGCTCCATACCCCACACCCCTGCCCCCAGCTTCATACACTACTCTACTTTCTAGCCAACACGGGACTTTCCTTCTCTCCTCCCTGTACCACTGCAAAGATTGTCCTGCCCTCCTTCCTAAGCTCTGCCTAGGGACCCCAGCTTACTTCAGAGCTCAGCTCAGACACGGTCTCTCCCATAAAGCTTCTCCCGATCACCCTCAGGGCTTTGTACACACTCATTGATGTGCTTGTTGTGCCCTGTACTCTCCCAAAGAGAAAGGGGGCCATGCTCCATGAGGACACCTAGCACAGCGCCTGGCATACAGTAGGCATTTAATAAATGCCTGTTAACTGACCCCAAAGGGAAGGAAAAATAAGCAAAAGAAGACAGAGGGAAAGGCTGGAATTTGGGAAACTGCTAGATTTCTCTGGACACTCCAATAAATTTCACATTCCCACACTTAAAGAAATGAAATAATTTTACCAAAATCCCCCAAAAGTTTTGAAATTTAATAAATTCCAAAAATTCCACGCCTGTTATTCATTATCTTGGCACATTCTATCGAAACCAACGCCTACTCAGAAACCATTTTCAGATTTTCTTATCGGCGCTGATAAAGTGAGCACCAGCTCACATTCCTAAAGTACCTTCCGCACACGAGTCTGATTCTCAGCATGACCTTATGGGACCGGCACTAATGCTGTCATCATCTGCATTTTGTAGCTAAGGAAACTTTAGGCTCAGAAAGGCTAAGCGATTTGCCCATGGTCACACAGCTTTGTGACTGCTGGAGGCAGGACTGGAACTCAGGTCTTCCCAACTCCAGAGCACCCGCAGCCGCAGAACATCAAGAAATGGGCCCAGAGTGCAGGTGGGAGCGAAACGCTGGGGCGGGGCACCGGGAGCCAGCTTCCAGACCGCGAGCGCTCGTCCTCTGATGCGGCCTCTCCTCGGGGACTCCCCTGCCCAGCCTTTCCTGGCTGTCGCCCTCTCACAAGACAAAACAGAAGCAAGTACCAACAGCACAAGCCCCCTCAGCCCGCCAACCTGTCATTACCCGTGATGGTTTGCAGTGACAGAAGGGAGACAGTTTCCGTGGCATCCTTCTTTAAGTCGCTGCAACAGCCTTTGATACTTCTCTCTTTCCTCTCTCTGAAAACCCTGGGGAAAGGAAGGAAATGCTGACAAAAGCCAACAGAGAAATGCTGGGCCCACACGCAGACAACCGATCCACGCAAGGACCCGGCTTCCATGCCTGCCAGGCAGCAGCTCCCTGGGTTGTTTTGGGCCTAGACAGCCATTATCCGAGGCACCGGCCAAGGGTGCTGCAGGGCACCACATTTAAAGGTTGTCCTCTGTTCTTCTAGCTTTAAGTGAAAATGAATGTTTACTAAGCACCAAGTAAGGCTAAATGCCCACTGTTGTGGGGATTGAGACACAGGCCCTGGCCTTATGGATTCCTCATCTGATCATAAGCTACACAAAAGCAGAGACTGTTTTATCCTGTGTACTTTTATCCTTGGGGTCTAGCATATAACAGTTGCTTAATAAATGCTTGTTGATTGACCCACATGAAGAGTGTCTAATGGGAAGATGACAAACATAAAAGAACTAAAATCAAGTAACATAAGATCAGCACTCTGGAGAGTTACAAAGTGGTATGTGAGGTCTGAAGGAGTGGCGGATAGGACGGGAAATGGCAGGGAGGTGACCTTTCATTGGACTTTAAAGATGACTGTAACTCAATAGATGAAGAAGGGGGAGGAAGGCCATTCCCAACCCAGATAACAGCAGGAGCAAAGAAAGACCATAGCCTAGAGTTTCATGGACAGAAGCAGAAGAAAATGACCAAGATAACCAGATCCATACCTAAGAAAGATCCATGGAAAAACCACATGAAGGAGGAATTAGAGTGGAGAGAGAAGGGAGAAGTAAGACCTGTTCAGGAGGCACTGGAACAGCCAACGCAGGTGCCAACAGGCCTGAACTTGGGGATGGGCAGCAATGGGAAGAAAGAAAAGGGGACAACTGAAAGAAATACAGCAAGGACAGAAGTGACAAGATTTGGGAATAAAATGAATATAAAAGATGAGGGAAAGACAATACTGACCTGTTGAACACAACGAGTGAATTGTGCTACAGCTGGTAGCAAGAGAAGGAAGAACCAGGTTTTAGAGAGAAATGTAATGAACTTGATTTGGGAGAAGTTGAGTATAGTTGGTGGTTGTCCTTCATTCTCAAAGAGGACCAAAATGACATCATTATGTTAGAGTCAAGTTACAACGTGCCGACTGACTGATCAGACCGATACGAGTTCAGGAAGTTCTAACACAGGTCGGGCGTATAGAACACAGCACCTTCTCTGATGAGGACACACCATGCTGAATGGGCCTGGGCTAGTGTCTGCCATGTCACACAATCAATTCCAAAGTTCTTCAGAGATTTCAAGAGTGTCCTTGTATTGCTTCTTTTGACCTCCACGTGAGCGCTTGCCTTGTGTGAGTTCTCCATTAAATAATCTTTTAGGCAAACATACATTTGGTAGTTGAACAATGTGGCCAGCCCCTCAGCCTTCTGCTCTCTGCAGTAAAATCTGAATGCCAGGCAGTTTAGCTCGAGAAAGGACCTCAGTATCTGGTACTTTATGTTGCCAGGTGATCTTCAGAACCTTCCTAAGAGAATTCAAATGGAAGTGGTTCATTCTTCTGGCCTAGCACTTGTGTACTGAGCAGGTTTCACAGGCAGCACAGCAGCTCTATAGATTTTTCAGTTCGGTAAGCATCTAATACCTCTTCTCTTCCGCGCTTTCCTTCAAAGCCTCCCAAACACGGAGCTAGCTCTGGCAATGTGTACACCCGCCTCATTATTAATGTGTACATCCCTGGAAAGTATACTGCCAAGCTAAGTGACCTTCTCCAGAGCATTCAAAACCACTCCATTTGCTGTAACCAATGGTTCCACATATGTACGGTGCGGTGCTGGTTGGTGGGTTTTTTGGCGTTGTTAGGCCAAAAGGAGCACAAACGGTAGAGAAGCAATCCTCGTCGAAGGCATCTGCCCACACTGCTGAGAACAGCGCGCTAACAAGCACGGGAGCAAGCACACAGCCTCGTTTTATGCCATCGGTGACTAGGAAAGCACAAAAGCACAAGGCGTTATCCAGAGCCCAGGTGATGATGCCATCATAAGACGGATAAACTATGAACTTCTCCGGGTACCATCAGCCCTCTCAAATGACGGCATAGAAGGCCTCAGTCACATCTACAAACATATACGGACCTCTGTTCCGCCCCTGGCATTTCTCCTGGAGTTGTCAGGCTGCAAATACTGTATCAACTGTTCCTCAGCCCATTCTGCAGCCACACGGGCTCTCGGGTAGACAGCCATCTTCCAGGTAAAGGATCAGCCTACTAAGGAGGACTCTGGCAAAAATCTCGCTAGCAGTGACTAAGAGAGACTTTCTCCCTGTGATTGTCACAGGACAATCTATTTCCTTGACCTTTATAGAAATGGACAATGGAAACACCCTTGAACTCCTGGGGGATAACCTCCACCTGCCATATATCCTAGAAAATTTCAGTCGGCTTTTGTGTGGGCAATGAACCGCTCCCCCACCTTTGTAAATCTCGGCTAGAATAGAATCAGCACCAGGCGCTGAGGGAAAGATAGTGTTGAGGGTCATCCCCAACAAGGTGTCTAGAGCCCACAGGCAGCTGGATTCAGAAGAGCAGTCTGGTCTGGAGACCGAGATCTGGGAGTCACCAGCATCAAGGTGCTAGTTGATGCCACAGCAAGAAATGAGGTTGCTGAGGGACAGCATGTCAAGGGCAAAACCTCAGGGAAAAAACTACCATGAAGGGGTGGGAAGGGGATGAGAACCCAGTAAAAAAAAACAATAAGAAACTGAAGAAACAAGTCTCAAGAGAGAAGGGATCTAGGAAGTGGGGGTTGGTCAAGAGTCTCAGACGCTACAGAGGACAGGAAGGGCTGGGACCTAAAAAGTACCAGTTAATTTAGCAATTAGCGGTTCAAGAGTGTCTTTAGCAAAGGTGAGCAGAGTGACGGCTCTGGAGGCCACAGTCGAGAGGGGAGGTGAAGGCAGGAAGAGAAAACAGGCGATGAGCGTGACTGTTGAGTTTTGATGAACAGAAAAGAGGAACTTAGGAAATTCTTATTTCAATTTTCTCAGGGAAGGGGGAGGCTAAGCCATCTCTTAAGTGTTTGGGGGATAGTCATGTTAGAGATCTGACAAACACAAATCAGAAGAACTTTTGAGAAGCCTCAAGATTCCACTGCTAGGCCTGTGTCCCCAGGAGATCAGTGACAAAAAACATTCAACATTCAAGAGATATCTATTGACTGGGAAACGGCTACATGAGCTGTGGTACACGACTGTAATGGGGACTATTATGCTGTAAGAAATGCGTGCAGAGAATCATGGGAAGACATATGTGAACTGATGCAAAATGGCATAGACCCAGGCAAACGACAGAAGCAGAACCACTACCATTACATGGAAAGAACAGAAAGCTCTGAAACACAGACCAAGCGCTGACCCCACCCCCCACCCCGCTTCCGACACAATGCTGCATGGAACATCAGACTTCTTTCGCCATGCTGATTAGCTTTATTCAAGCTCTTTTCCCTACCCTTTTAAAGAATGGCTCGCTGCTGAGCAGCAAGGTCACACATTGTACATTTACAGGGACGAGGTTCGCTTGATTTCCTCATTGGCTCTCAGAACCCTGGGAGAAAAGTGGCTCCTCTCAGGTGGCAGGAGCTGCCAGAGCTGAGGCTCTGCTGGCATGGCCCAGGGGCTTACAAGCAGGGGATGGGCAGATCAAGCTAGCATCCGCAGTCAAGGCATGACTAAAGAGGCAAGTTAGGCCAGAGCTGGGCCATGGACCAGAAGCCCACAAAAGGCCCAAGGGACAGAAAGATTAAAAAGCAGGGCTGAAGGAAGTGAAGATGGGAACGGGCCAAGAGACAGCAATCAGCAAGTAGAGACACTGAGCGCAGGGGCACAAACAGTGTGCCCACAGTGCAGTATTTGAAGAGGTCCTGGGAGTGGAGCAACTGTGTGGTCCAAGCATCAGAAGGGCCCCTGACATTCATCTTGTGGCCCTTAAAGAAGATGGCGGGACAGCAGGGAGGGAAAGAGCACAAGTATGGTTCTGCTGTCCCTAAGAAAACAGGGTGAATGAAGAAGAAGTTAGGAGAGGAGAGCAGTCATGATAGGGAGAAGGCAGCACAAATGTGAATGCGATCCCAAGAGGGCCTGGGTTTGAATCCCAGCTCTGCTCCCTCCGGCTATGCTAGGGCAATTCATTGACCCTCTCTGGGCCTTGCCTGTAAGATGAGAGGATTAAACTGGATGAGCCCCAAGGCCCCTCCCCAGATCTAATATCCAGCGATTGTGACTTCCAGAGAAGGCGGTGGAGGCATGAGGACAGAGGAGTGGCCACAGTGCAGAGCAGCGGCGTGGCTAGCCCTGGAGGGCGTGTGCGTGCAGGAGGGCATGAGGTGATTTCCTCAGTGGGAAGAAAACTTGGTGTAGAAAAGTCAGAGGGGAGGGAAGGAGGTTCACCTCCACCCTCTGACATGGGCTACACACAAGTCCCCTCCGCCAAACACAAACGGAGCTATCAGAAGAGTCCGGACGTCCAGGAAGGCAGGCACAGTTTACCTTCCGGCTGATGGGGGTCCTTGCTGCTCCAACACTAGCAAAGAGAGACCCAAAGTGATCCCTGGGACTTGCCTCTTCCACCGTACAGCGCGCTCTCCTCAGAGCCCTGCTAGTTTCTGCAGGGGGTCCCTCCGAAGCATTCCGGTCCTGAGCGGGCTGTTTCCTGGCTAGAGAACTGTCTGAGGGAGACTTGACATAGTGACGGCCACTCATTCTTTTGTTATAAACTTCCTGGTTACGAGGAAAACTATTGGATAGAACAGAAATGGTCAACAAGACTGAAACCCCCACTGTCTCTGCATGAAAGTTCCAAGACCTCCAGGCCCCATTGACAGGCCAAGTAGAGGCCAGACTTTGGTTTGAATGCCCCAAATATGCACCAGACCTTTGCACAATTGTCACAGCATGCCACTTTGCAGATCTTCACAAGCAGAGGTCCAGATCACAGAAGGAGCACAGCAGAGCTGGGGCTCCAACCTAGGCCTTCCTAGCTTCCCAAATCTTGCCACAGCCCCACTGAATACCCCCCTCCCACCAGCAGCAGCCTTCCCCAAAGCCATAGCCTCCCCATCCTGGCCATTGGAGCTATGCACCCCTTCTGCCTTCAGAGGGCTGACCAGCAATGAGAACCTGTGTGCAGTATCTTCAAACCCATTCCACTGGACCCAGAGCTTGGGGGATTTGGAATATTCAAGGCTCAGACGTGTTCACATAAGCATACCATTACAACTATTTTAGCTAAAACAGAGATAGCCTTTGGATGAAAGCTTGGGACCAGAGACATCATTTAAAACAACACTCAGAATATTTTTTTATAGAAAGTTAACTTAAAGCCTCAACCTGATCCTAAATTAGGACTTCCTGCCATGGCCAGCAAAGAGCCAGGCAGCCTCCCTCTTTCTTGGAAGCACTGTCTGTCTTTGAAGGCCTTCCTGAAACTCTCCAGGGCTGGTGGTGCAGTCCAATGGGGATACAGGGGAGGGTCTCCTTCTCATCTCTAACACTTGTCTTTTACCTGCCTGCTGTGAGGCAAGAAAGGATCTTTTTGTCTGCTGTCTTTTTAAAGACTTTATCAGATGCTTTAAGCATCCTAAACAATTAGAAAACAGAAACGAGAAAATGAAAGCATTTTAAGAGGTCTTCATAATGTGTTGCAATTAAGCTGGTAAATTTCTATGCACAGAAAAGCAGAATTATCAGAAGGCAACAGTTACCTAAAGGAAGGCATAGCGTGGCGTGGATGATGTCGACTCACTTTATTTGAATGTTGACTTGCTCCATTACGTGGTTTTTTACCTACAAACAAAAGTGTATTAGTAAGGGGGGGGGGAGAGATGAGTTTGACTAGATTGCATTTGAAAAACAGAACTAAGTATTTTGGCTTTCTCAACTATGTTACTGCATCCAGCAACTTTCCTCCTCCTCTCCAAAGATGAAAACATGACGGACCCTAACACAAACTCAAAATAAGTAGAAAGCCTCAAAATTACTGAGAGGAGAGAGCAACTAGTTATGCTCTGACCTGACACATTCAATAAGCTTTGGGGAAACCTATGAATGAACAAATCCAAAGGGGACCCTTGTGAGCTCTCCCATGGGGGATGAGATTCTGAACACTTACTACCCTTGAGGCAGCCTCTCAGCACAAGGACTTTTCCTGGGCTGTCATCCTGTGATGCTTGGAAAATGAAACAATTCTAAGAGAATTATTCTAATTGTCATCAAAATTGGCCAACTGGACAAGAAGGACGGCTCCAAGTCACCGGCACAGGGCTAGTCCGATATCCCGAAACACCTTTGCTGCCACAGGCATCACCGAAGGCCTAGAGCCGAAGCAGGCCAGGGCCCAGCTGAGGGAGGAGTCGGCCACACTCCGGAAGACAGATAATCCTAGGTCTAAAGCTTCTTCCAAAGTCTAGGCCTTCTCTACCCTACATCTCACCTCCTCCCAAACTGTCCCATCTCCTGGACGGGAGGACAGACTACAGCCATTGGCCTTCAATGTCCCTGGCCCCAGGACGATGTGGAGCGAAGGACAGAGGCTGCAGTCCCCATGCTTAGCTCTGAGATAAAGCGGCCACAAGCAAAGTCAGAGTGATGGGCAGGCAGCTCTACTCGACAGAAGCCCTAATTAAGGGGAGGTTCATAGCACTGGTTTTACTTCTCCTCTCCCCCACCACACCTCCAACCTGGTTAGAATGGCTCCCCCCTTTCATGTACTGAAAATTAGAAAAAGAAAAAAGAATCACATGGTATGTCTCTCACCCGATGTAAGCACATCTCTCCAGGGTCCAGATTTTGTCAATTTATAAGATGAACGTTTGGGAAATACCTTAAAAACAAAAAAGAAATGTAACTGGAAAAAATAAAATACTATTAAGTGGGGGGAAAAGACAAAAAAAAAAACGTAACAAAAAAGAAAGCATTCTGGTTAGAGAATTCATCTTTAAAAAAAAAAACGAACTTCATATCAAAATCATCCTAGTGTATAAAATTCGACCATCTTCAAGAATGTCCAAATTTTAATTTTTTCAAACCTCTTAAAATAATGTAAAATAGAAATCAGAGGTGCTGAATATACTTTAGTTTCTCCCATTAAAATATTAGTAATTAGCCCAATTATACAGCTCTTAAATTTTGAAAATAATTTTTCCATCTTTTGTAATTTTGAAGACAAGGACAATGAATGGGGCCCACTTGGCTTGGTCTGGCGTTCATCCCCACTGACCTCTCTGGGAGAGCCCCCAGTTTGTGCGCCATTGCAGCCACTAGCCTCTGGGCGCCTCGGGCTGAGGTGGGCCGGAGCGCCAAATAAGTTGGTGATATCCCAGATGCTCTTCTTGACCCGGTGAATGAAGCAATCTACAAATCCAGGGAGCACAAAATGAAAATTTTACAAGCAAAGGATTTCCCCTTTCAGAAGGGGCCTCTACAGCACATGGAGATGTACTTACATAAGCTAGACAGACAAGGGCTACAGAGCCCAAGGGCCTGGGCTCAAAACTCACTGCCCGGGGAAGCTGGTGCAGGCAGCTTCCCCGTCACGGAACTCAAATTCCTCTTCTGTAAAATAGGGGGTAGGGGAGTTGGCCTCAAAGGCCTCTGAGGTCAAAATGCTAACTTACAGACCACATGCCATCTACCAGTACCTGGCACATTCTAGATGGGCCTTTACAGATCTGCTGAATGAAGAATTAGGAAAGAAACTAGAAAAGGTTCTTTTCTAGAAACTTCTTCAAGTGAAACAGCTAGGTTTCCTGTTTTCTTAATCAAACTGCAGCAGCTTAGGAAAACCAAACAGTGCTGCAAAAACAACCAATCCTCCTTCCTCTCCACCCTTCAAACACAGGCAGAGATGACGCCTCGAGGTGCCGGTAAGAGCCGGCAAGAGCTGGCTTTAAGCATCACCTCAGCCCCTTCCTTCCAACTGTGCTTCAACACAATGTCAGATAAAGGTCACCAGCCTCACTGAATAGATTCTATGTATTCAACCCTGCTTGGGGCCAGTGGGGCATGCAAGAAGGGAGCAAGAAGCCCCCGTGAATCTTGGGTCACACGGCCTGCACTAGCTCCGCTCCCATCCCGTCTTCCTGATGGATCCTGGACTGACTCTGAGGTACCATTACCCAAGGTTACAAAGCAGGAAAGTCCCTGGACCTTTGCTCACTCCTTCCTTTCCCCAACGTACCACCCTGCCTGTCTAACTACAGTTGACGCGTGCAGAAAATGGCTCATTTGCCCACTTAAATCTTACAGTCTAAGAGGGTACCCAAGTAGAGAGTAGCAGTTTTCTACCCCTCAGTTTCAAAGCACCAAAAAAATCTCTTCCCAAAGCAGTTTGAAAGAAAAGCAGTTTAGACCAACATTTTATACCACATATCACAATAAGCTCCAAATGGATACTCAACCTAACTGAGGTCATACCATTAAAAAAAAAATCAGAAGGGAACCACACCAGGTAACCTTTCACTGAGGCTAGTGGGAAGAGCTCTTAACCAAACATTACATTACATGAAACTGAAAAGCTTTTGCTTGAATAAAACTAGTAAGGTTAGGTAAGAAGGTGTCAAATCAGGAAAAAAAAATCTCTCCAAATATTTCCAAAAAGCTTCTGAAATCTAAGACACATGGAGAACTACACACACACCCCCCACACACACACCCCAGAGCTAACCCCTAAAAGGCAAGTATTCAAAGGGTACTAACAAACAGTTCTCAAAAGAAGGATTGCAAACAATTAGCAACTCCATGAAAGATTGCTTCAAATCACAAATCAAAACAATCCTGGGCTTTCAATTCAATCCAGCAGAGGGGCCAAAATGACAGAAGATGGACTGGTCAGTGCTAGAGAAGCCATGCAAAGGCAATCATGCTCACGTGCTGCTGCTGAAGCTCTAGACAGGGCTGAGCGCCCTGAAGCCGATTTGAAATTAGGTTAAAAAAAAAAAAGACAAAAGGGCCTGAAATGTCTGTACCCTTTGTTCCAGAGATCACACGCACCAGAAAGAGGTCACGGATAGACATTTCAAAAGGATCCACATACGCCAAAGCATTTAAAGCAGCATTTTTCCCCAATAGTAAAGAACTAGAAACAAAGCAGATGCCCATCAGATGAGGCATAGGGCACAGCTAAACAAATCATGGCACGTGAATGTAATGGGATGTTACTGTACAGTAAGAAGTAAGGAACATGAAGAATTCAGAAAAAACAAATGTGAACTGATGCAGTAAAGACTCAGTACAACTAGGAAAATAAGACGATGACACTGTACAACACAAACATCAAGAAAAAAAGTGAACCAGACTGCCGTATGATCACAATGCCTATTCCTCCTCCATTCAGCCTCCCCTCCCCCTCCCTGGTTAGCCAAACCCTGTCCTAGGTCCTGACCATGCCCTCTCATCCCACCTCGAACCCTGTTCTCTCCAGGACCCCACCCCCCTGGACTATCTCTGCTCTGGCCTAACCCTCTGGTGAATCCACTGGCCTTACTCTCTCCCCGCTTTTCTCAATCCCTTTCCCCTTTATCCCACTGAAAAGAAAAGTGAACCACAGTAGTGGTTGTGTGTGCACAAAAGAGGGAATGGATTCAAAAGATGTGGAGTCAGACTGCACAAGGCCTGAGAGCTGAGATGAGGGAAGAACAGTGCTGATGGTGCTGACTCAGGGAAGTTCGGAAGAGGGATGGCCCTGCAGGGGAAGATAAGTTCTCTATTGGAAAGAGAGTCGGCAATGCCTCTGTGGGCACACGGACAAGAGCCACACAGGATGGGGAGCGGAGGAATCTTGGTGGTAGGGGCTCCAACGCCTCAGAAGGCACCACAAACCATTCGAGTACCAGTGAACACCTGGGCTTTTGGTCCAGAACTTGGGAACTCTCAAGGATGCCAGGCTAGCACTACTATGTAACTCTACAATCTCAGAGTTGTCTGAGGCACTGAGACTCCTTGGTTTACCCAAGATCACACAGCTAGTATATGTCAGAAGTAGGATTTGAACCCAGATCTTCTTGACTCTGAAATCATTTCTCTATCCACCGTACCAGGGGTGGGGAACCTGCAGTCTTGAGAACACACGTGGCTCTCTAGGTTCTCAAGTTCAGACTTTTGAATCCAAACTTCACAGAACAAATCTTTTTATTAAGGGGCTTTGTTCTGTGAATTCTGGATTCAGTCAAAGGGCCGCATTTGAGGACTGGGGGGCCTCAAGGCTGCAGATTCCCCACCCCTGCACTAGACCAAGTTGCCTATCTCAGTGAGGCTTATGCAGTAACATTTTCCATTTAAAGACATCTGTCTGTAACGCTCTATGGGAGGAAGAGAAATAGGGTACGACACTAAAGACCCACACACAATATGGGTACTCTCTTCACCAAAGGGACCTCTCATCGGTTCACATTCTATAGACTGACTTCATGAACACCTGTGGCCAAACAAATACCAAACCATTAACTGGTGATGACCCCCCGCCAAATGTTGGATCAGGGGAGGATTCAAAAGCCTTTACACCTTGTGAGACCTTCCTGATTTCGAGGAAAGGATCTGGAGGAGGACTTTAGCCTCCAAACAATCCACTACACTCAGTTTTTGGTGTAGTTTACAAAATTTTCTCCCAAACAACAAGTTTCTTTCTTTTCTTTCTTTCTTTCTTCTTTCCTCTTTTTTTCTTTCCTTCCTTCTATTTCTTCTTCTAGTAATACAACAACACTTACTACTACTACTGCAAGTACTACAATAACTACTCCTACTCCTACTATGACAACAGCACACAGAGAATTGAAAACGAATGTTTAGTACCTAATCGTGGTCTTTTAGCTTGTATTTCATCGGTGGCAGGAGTTCTGAGGAAAAAAAACAGAAAAGCACCATCATTACCTTATCAGGCATAAACGCTCCATTATGTAGAAATATACCAAATCATTCCATCATTCCTCCACTCCCACTTCACTACCAAATGGTTCCCAAGAAATGTCTTCAGACAGAACGACTTATCATCAATCACTTCTGTTCATATAGAAGAAACTACATCATAATTAAGACATTTGAGCCAGCTAAAGGTTTTCAGTAATACTGAAAATAATCACATGAAACAGAAAATTAACTAAGCAACCAGATCTTTTTGGATTGGAAAAGAGCTTATATTGAAAAAAAGTTCGTTTATGTTGAAAATCTCAGCACTTAAAATACGCTAAATATTTTATTGAATAGTGCTGCTCACCAAACGGGGTTACAGACTCACCCATTTGAACAGCATATCACTGCTTCAACACCAGGTACTTTCAAGATTTTAGGAGGGCAATATGAATCTTCTCCCTTTTGAATATATAGGTGAGGCCCACAAATAACATCATGAATGCCTTGCAGGTCAGCACCTGCAAACCTTCTTTCTCCCCTCATCAATCTTAAGATTTCACCAACAAAATTTATAGGAATACAAGTCATTCCCCAATTGAGAAATGGTCAAAGTATGTGAACAGGCAGTTTTCAGAAGAAGAAATTAAAGACATCTATAGGCATATCAAAAAATGCTCAAAATCACTAGCAGTTAGAGAAATGAAAATCAAAACAACTCTCAGGTACCACATCTCTCCTGTCAGATCGGCTAAAATGACAAAACAGGAAAATGATAAATGCTGGAGAGGATGTGGGAAAACTGGAACATTGTTACATTGCTGGTGGAGTTGTAAACTGATCCAACCATTCTGGAGAGCAATTTGGAACCATGCTCAAAGGGCTATAAAAATGTTCATACCCTTTGACCCAGCAATACCACTTCTAGGGCTGTATCCCAAAGAGATCACACAAGTGGGAAAAGGACCCTTATGTACAAAAATATTTATAGAGGCTCTTTTTGTAGTAGCAAAGAATTGGAAATCAAAGGGATGCCCATCAATTGGGGAATGGCTGAACAAGTTGTGGTATACGAAGGTAATGGAATACTATTGTGCTATAAGAAATGGGGAAGATACAGACTTCATAATAACCTGGAAAAACCTACATGATATAATGCTGAGTAAGCGGAGCAGAACCAGGAGAACATTATATACAACCACAGAGATATGGATTCTGTGGTGACTAACCCTGATAGACTTGGCTCTTCTCAGCAATACACGGCTCAAAGACAGCTCCAAAGGACTCATGATGGAGAAAGCTATCTACATCCAGGGAAAGAACTGTGGAGTCTGAATGCAGATTGAGGCACACTGTTTGTTTTTCTGTTTTTGTTTCTTCTTTCTCCTGATTCATTCCATTGGTCATAATTCTTCTTTACAACTTGACTATTTTGTAAATAAGTTCAATGTGAAGATATATGTAGAAGATATATTGGATTCCCTACCATGGGGGTGGGGGCGGAGAGAAAATCTGGAACTCAAAATAATGCAGAACTGAGTGTTGTAAACTAAAAATAAAAAATCTTAATTTAAAAAAAAATATTTCATCAACAAAAATACAGGGACTTTGGGCACAGAACAAACATCCCAAACTGTACATGGGCTTTAGGTTAGCCAACACCTAGTAAAGGCCTGCTGAAGAGAAAGCCAAGCAAGGAGCTGGAGGAGAGCAAACATTAAATAAAACAGTCTCAACCATCATGGGGCTCACAATCAGGAGGCTCTGGAGTAGCAGCCCTAACGTTTTCTGTGCCTCAGGGATCCTCTTCAGAATATTGTTTTCAAATGCACAAAATAAAACATGGAGGATTACAAAGGAAACCAACTATATTGAACTACGGTAATCCAAACAACAACAACAGTGATGACACCAACACCACCACGATTCACAGACCCCCCACGTTAAGAACCTCCTCTCTAAAGCTAAGGATGCAGGTATATAAAACAAATTACTACAAAACATCTCATAGCAAGTGCATAAACATGTTAGAAGCCAGAGAGAGGTTGAGAGAAGGGAAGAATCTTTATTGAATTCCAAGGGAAAGAGAAATGGAATGTGAAATGATGCAAGCTTGCGCCAAGAGCCCCCTTTGCTCTTTCCCCCGTAAATTTAAAGTAAAACGGTGCCTTCTGGATGATTTCCTTGTGAGAACAAGGCATTCATCTTTCAGCTCCAGCCCTCATTTCCCCAGACAAGACCCCTACTAGCTCTACTATAACTAGACAAGTCTCCCTGACAACGGCATGCTCATTCGGAGTGGAGGCAGAGGGGTAAGTCCCAAAGAGCCAACGTGAAGCCAAAATGATCTGTTTTGACACTTCTAACAACATAGCCTTGGGGAAGTCACTAACTTCTTAGAGCCTCAGTCTATTCAACTGTGAAACAGCATAAAATACAGTATCTTACAAAGTAACAAAGCAAAGCAATTAAGCACACAGGCCCGGGCTACAGGGAGGAGCCAATGGCTCTGGAGGGGTTTCATGGCCAACATTTCCGGCGTTTCCACTACGATAAAAGGTAACTTGCCCAGCTTTCCATCTCTGACCCCCCTCCCCTTATTCCTCCTTTCCCCCTCCCTAGTTACTTCGTATCTGCTTATCACCTTCTCCTCCGCAGACTCTTCCCCTAAGATGACAGATGGAGAGGTGGCAGGGACGCCAAAGGTCACTTGTCCCACGCCCTCATTTACGAAGCTCCGAGTCTCTCGGGCTTTATTAGCACGGCCGAGTGGGGCGCAAGGTCTGCCGGCGTAGCCAGAGCAGGAGGTCCCTAAGGATCGGCCTGTCAACAAGGCCCACCCCTGCTCCCGCCGGGCAGCGGACCCCGGCCTGCTCAGAGGATCCCAGTTTAGAGCCGAAAGGGGCCTCGCTGACCATCGAGCCCGGCGCCCCGTTTTCAAGATGAGGATGCGGAAGCACAAGGAGAAGAGGAAGCTGCCGGGCCCGCGGGCCGGCAGGCCATCGAGCCTGGCCCTTCCGAACAGAAGCACAAACTGAGGTCCGGGGAAGCAAAGGCCGCAGCCCGGCCCTCGGGCCGTACACAGGCCCCGCCCGCCCCTCTTACCTGTCCGAGAGCCGCCTCTTGAGCAGGGGCTGCGCTGCGGCCTCTGGGCGGCCGCGCGGCCTCCGGAAGACGGAGTGGAGGACACTAAGCAGCCATCTGTACATACCAGGCCGACGCGGAAACCGCGGAGGCCGACAGGGGCCTAGAGCCGGCGCCCGGAACCGCAGCCGCAGCCGCAGCCGCCCCTGTGACTGCCACAGGCCCCGCCTCAGCCCGCGCTGCCCCCGCAGCCTCCGCTGCTGCCGCCGCCCAGGCCGTCGTCGCCGCCGCCGCCTCAGCCTCAGACGCCAGCAGCCCCACCACGGCAACGTCGCAGACTTGTGACAGCGCCGCGGCACCCACCGGAAGCGCGTCCCCACGGCGTGGGCGCCGGTCATTGACGTCACCGACTCCCTCCGCCAGTCGCGCCGCCGCGGTCCAGGTGCGCTGGCGCATGCGTGGACGTCCCCGCCCCGCCCCTTCCCCGCCCGACGGAGATCCTAAGAACGCGGCGCAGCCCAGCTCAGGCCCGGACGGGCCGAGTTGGTTCGGGGGCGGAGCTATCGTCGCCCTTCCGCCAATCCTGCGGCGCGGGGAACGGAACGCGACACTGCCCACCGCGCCCCACCCTAACGCTCTCTTTTGGGAGAATGGAGCCCGAGGCTCCTGGCCGGCGCTGGCGCAGGTGGCGGTTGGGCCCGGGCGGGCCGTGCGTGCAGCCGTTGGGCGCCAGACCCGTGACCGTTGGTGCCCGGCTCCCCTCGCAGAGGCGTCTGGGGCGGGCTGTGCTTGCGCATGCGCCATTGTCTCTCTGGCCTCCCCCGGAGTGGTCCTCTGCTGAAATACCTCCAGGGAGGGGGGGCTCACCACCCTACCAGCTAGGCGCCCAACCCCCTGAGGGCAGTTCAGAGGTCACCTGATCCAGGATGGACGAATGATGCATCATCGCTTCTGCAGATTCCACCAGAGTGGTCTTCGGGCCTCTGCTGGAATACCTCCAGGGAGGGGGGCTCACTACCCTAGCAGCTAGGCGCCCATCCCCACTGAGGATAGCTCAGAGGCCACTTGACCCAGGATGGACGAATGATGTATCATCACTTCTCCTGCAGATCCCCCTGAGTGGTCTTCGAGGTTCTGCTGGAATACCTTCAGGGAGGGGGGCTCACTACCCTACCAGCAAGGTACCCATCCCACCTGTGTGCACATCAGAGGTCACGTGCTCCATCCTGTGCCTGCCCTGCGTACCTGAATCCACATCCCTGCATTGTTCCTTCCCTGACACCCCTTAAAAGGCTCCCCCAGCCTCTACTGCAGTGATTCCTGTTGTTGGAAGCATCAGCGCACTAGCTTACTAGGCTCAGGAGGAAACTTCTTTATATTGAGCAGAAGTCTGCTATACTCATGGGTCTCAGTCTTCTGAGTAGAGGCTAATGCCTGAGAAGATGCTGGATTTGTAACTTTTTTTTTTTTTGCGATACTGGTCTATCTCATCACTGCCATTGTTCCCTTTCTAAATTTTTTTAAATAAAAATAAGGCTGATAAAAAATACCTATTTGCCAAAAGACAGATTCTGCTTTTAGAGCAATTACATTAAGCACCTACTAGGTGCCAGGCACTGTGCCAAGTTGTTGTGTTTGTCCTTTGTTCTCAAAGAGGGCCATGACATCAGGAAAATGATGACACGACTTGCAGTTGTCTTTGATTTGAGTGAGAGAGGGCTGTGCAAGGTCACCAGCCTCACTTTCTCCTCCAGAGCCATCTGGGTCTAGTGGCCTGATACTCATCAGGATGACTGGACATGGCTTGGAAGATGCACTGGGAGACCCTGGCCATTTTAGGCTAAGGTCTTTTCAGGTTCTCACTTTGAATGAAGTAAGACCCTTTTAGTGAATGGGCCTCTTTAAGAGGTTAATCAAGGGATATCCCTTTAATCAAAACAAACAAAAAAAATCAAACTTGGAAGGGAAGATCCTCAGGGTTCCTGGCCAAAAGAGAAACAGTTACTATATTTAGTATTTACATTCACTCTGTGCTAGGAGGGCAGGGACCTATTGCCCAATCTATGAGCTCCAGAGCAAATTGGGTTTAAGGCTTGGTTTTTGGGAAAGAAATCTAGCCAGTAAAACTGAAGTTAAGGAGGTAGCCTTAAGCCATCAGAGAGAAGAGGAGAGGGGAGGGGAGGCTACTCATAGGTTTCAGGCCCTATGCTAAGTGAAGGGGATATAAAGAGAGGCAAAAGACTGTCCCTGGCCTTAAGGAGCTCACAGTCTAATGGGAGAGATAACATGCAAACAACCACGTACAAATAAGACATGGACAGGTTAAATTGGAGCTAGTCGAGAGAGGAGACGCTAGCAATAAAAAATTCAAATTATTCAATTAAGTTAAATATTTAAATTTAGATAAAATTTAAGCAAAAAGTACAAGGGGAGAGGTACAAAACTAATAAATTCAACAAGCTGAATTCTAGCTACAGCCCCAATGCATTACTTTATTGGTGTTCCCTGAACGCTAACAAACAGATTGCTATTTTTTCTGATGCAAAAAAGAAAAAATACATAAGGGACAAAATACTAGAAAGCTCTTATGCTCATCAATTCCTCAGTCAGTAGTCCTATCTCTTGATTTCAGCCTCTGTCCTTATCAAGCTAATGCTCACAGTGCCCTACAGATATATCTTGTTAATACTGGCCTTCGACTCATAGATTTAGAACCAGAAAGTAGGAGGTATCTAGTCCAACCCTGTCATCTTCAAAATAAAGAAAATAAGGCCCAGAGAGGTAAATGAATTTACTCAAGGTCATAGTTCCTAATGGCTTCATTTATGTCCACTTGGTTGGAGCCCATCAGTCTTTTGACTTTCCTAATCTTACCCCATTCTTCAGGGCTCAGGCCAAAATCCCATCTCTAACCTTCCCTAACTGGTCCGACCAGCATTCACCTTTCCCTTTAATGTAGACTCAAATACTCAATATTACTACTGCTAATAATAATTCATTGTTGTTCAGTTGTGTCCTACTCTTTGTGACCCCATTTGGGGTTTCCTTGGCAAAGATACTAGAATGGTTTTCCATTTCCTTTGGCTCATTTTACAGATGAGGAAACTGAGGCAAACAGGGTTAAGTGATTTGCCCAAGGTCACTCAGCTGGTTTCTGAGGCCAGATTTGAACTCAGGTCTTCCTGACTCCAGGCCCAGTGCTCTTTTCCATTGTGCCACCTAGATGCCCTAATAATAGTAACATTTATTCCATTAGATTGTAAGCTTTATGAGGGCAGGGATTGCCTTTTACCTCTTTTTCTATCCTCATTGCTTATCACAATGCCTGACACCTAGTAGAATCTTAATGTTTATTGAGTGACTGATTTCAGTCTACCACTTTAAAGTATACAAATATCTCACTTCATTCTTTTATTCAAATGGCTCCATGATAGCAATTCATGAGTTCCCATCGATGATGAAGATGGCGATCTAGACATGGTTGCCCACCTTGTGGGAGGGTACCAGGGTGATGGAGTCCTCTGGTCTGTCATTCCTTGATGTCACGAGGTGACCAGGCCACCTTCCCTGTCCTGCAATGCTTGAGGACATCTCTTATTCTTATTCTTTGTTCCTTGTCGTTTACATGTTGCAGCCTGCTTGTGCCACCACACACCTCTCAGTTTCTCTCTGTGTTTTCAACACTCTCATCTTCAGTTCTTCAGAGGCAGTGGCCTCTATTTCAGTGCTCTGTACCATGGAGCAACACAAGTAAAATCTTTGTATTGAAAAGCTGAGCCTTTGCTATAATGGGAAATTTATGATCTGTAAAAGCTCCACGATTTCTTGAAAGCAATTCAGCCCAATCGCTTCCTCCTTTTCAACTCTAGGCCCAGTTTACTGTCCCTCCGAAATGCCTACTCCAAATAGACACACCATCCAATAAGGTCTATAGGGGTTCTCTTTGGATGCATGTTGAAGCCTGAGCAATAGACATCATTCATCCAATTGGTCTTTCCTGTGTGGATGATTGGACCAAACACTTTCCCGTGATTACAGATCTCTTGCAGAGACTCTGCAAGATCTTGAGACCTAATGCAATCAGCGCAATGTCATCTGCGAACAGGAGTATTTGGTTGGAGGACTGGACCTCACCATCTGTAGGGAATCCTTCTTTAACCTGAATTCTGCACTGAAACTTCTCAATTATGGTGACAAATAGCTTTGTCCAGTATACATCACCCTGTCTGATGTCTGATTAGCTAGTTATTATTAAAGGATCATTGAACAGGGTTATTTCTGTTGTTAGATATCCTAAGGAATTCATGCTGACTGGTGATTGGCTACAAATTTATGCTACATAAACTATGCCCTTATTGTAGTGAGGCAATTCTTTTTTTTTTTAATTTTGTTATTCTGAGGTTAAAAACCAAAAAAAAGGATCACTTCCAAATGCACAGAACAAAAAAAGAAGATAATATATAAAACTGTGTCATCCTCAACTCCTCCTCTGTCCCCACATATCCATTATGTTGTCAGATCTTCCCTTTCTAACTTCACCAAGTCAGTCAATCAGTTAATAATTATTTATTAAGTACCCACTATGTGCCTGGCACTGTGCTAAGCTCTGGCAATACAAACAAAGGCAAAAGACAGTCCTTTTTCTGAAGGACTCACAATCCAATAGAACCCACGAGCAAATATCTCTGAATAAAGGAGCTATATACATAGTAAATAGGAGATAATCAACAGGAAAGAGTCATTAGAATTGAGAGTTACAAGGAAAGGCTTCCTGTAGAAAATGGTATTTTAACTGGGATTCAAAGAAAGGAGGGGGGAGATATGCATCCTTATTTGACCCAGCAGTGAGCACTGTCACTTTGGCCCATTGACTGGTTTCTATTTCTGCACTAGAGAAAGTTGTGTCTTGTTAGAAGTCAGTTTTCTGTAGTATATTCTTTGGCCCAGTTTTCTTCTGACCCCTTAGGGTCAATGGGCGGATTTTTACTTTATCTTGTTAGGGGTGTGTGTGTTTTAAATGTTTCAAATAACAGTGTCTTTGATCCTATCTATGCACATTTTGAATAAACAGTGTTGTCTAACTTATCAAAAAAAATTGTCAAGCAGGAAGGAGAGCATTCCACACATGGGGGAAAGTCAGTGAAAATTCCCACCATTGGGAGATGGAGTTTATCGTTCAAGGAACAGCAAGGAGGCCAATGTCACTGAAGGGAAGGGAGAGGGAATGTTGGTGTTCATCCTTTGTTTTCAAAGAGGATCGATGACATCACCAGGTGATGTCTTGGCTTGTACGTGAATTGGATTTAAGTGAGGCAGATTTGCACAAAGTCATTGCTCTCTCTCTTCCAGAGTCATTGAAGTCCTGTGACAAGACAAAAATTGACATAACTGGCAATAGCCTAGGATGCAGTGAAAGACTTTGGCATTTTTGATATCTGACTGAGCTCTAAGTGCTCCACAGCACCTGCTTCAGCCACCTTCATGGCCATTGCAACAAACTGTCTTCATCTCCCCACTTCACCAGAGGAAGTCTTCACATGCTTGAGGGAGGCATCCCCCCAACTCATTTACAGGTCTGAAGCCTGTTGACTGCCCTCGAGCTGGTTTAGCCTATCTGCCGTTGGTTATATTGGGGTGTGGCCACTACACGTGCTATGGCTTTTTGGATACCCAAGTGAGAGTTGGGTGACAAGTAGACACCAAAGGTGATAAGCAGCTCTGAAAAGGGCTCAGCAAGTCTTCACACCAGAGGTTCATCAGGGAGGACTTGTGATGCAATACTGCTGTGCTGTAAGAAATGATGAGCAGGCCAGTTTTTAGAAAAACATGGAAAGACTTGCATGAAATAATGAAGAGTGAAATGAGCAGAACCAAGAAAACATTGCATACAGTAACACTAATATTATTTGAAGAGTAATTGTGAATGACTAAACTATTCTGAGTAATATGAATATTCAAATTAATTCCAAAGGATCTATGAAGGAATCTACTTCCAGAGAAAGAACTGATATATGGAAGTGTGTATTGTAGAGTTTCATATGCATAATCTGAATCAAATGTTGGCCTTCTCTAGCATGGGATTGAGAGGGAGGGAGACAACTTAGAACTCAAAATGTAACAAAAAAAAAATTTTAAAACAAAAAGAGAATCTATTAATCACCTCCTGAAAGAGGTTCCCAAAATAAAAATTCCTGGGAATATTATAGCCAAATTTTAGAGTTCACAGTTAAAAGAATACTGCAAACAGCCAGAAAGAGACTGTTCAAATACCATGGAATTAAAGACAGGATCACACAAGATTTAACAGCTAGCATGTTAAAGGAGCAGAGCCTTGGAATATGATATTCTAGAAGGCAAAAGAGCAAGGATTACAACTAAGAATATCCTCTTGGTTACTGAGTATAATCCTTCATTGGAAAAAATGGGATATTTAATAAAATAGAGAACTTTCAAGCATTCTTAGTGAAAAGGTGTAAGAAGACTGCTTTGAATACAAAACAGAGGATTATATTATATTAGACCTTGAAGGGGAAAGGGAGCCGCTGGAGTTTGTTGAGTAGGGTGGTCAGACTTACATTTTCTGAAAATCACTTTGATTGCTGAATAGAGGATGAACTGGAGTGAGCCTTCATCAGGCTATTGCAATGATCCAGGTGTGAAGTGATGAGAGTCTGCATCAGGCTGGGGGCAGTGTCAAAGGAGATAAGGGGATGTATTCAAGAGACATTATCAAGTCAAAATCGACAGGCTTTAGCAACAGACTGGATATTGGAGTGAGAGTGAAGAGTTCAGTGCAACGAATGAATGACCTACCAAACAGTGACTCCTTGTGGGAAATGGATCAGGCCACGACTTGTCTTGCCATTACCATGCTGCAGGTAAGAGAAGGTATGGAGGAAGCTTGGAGGAAAATGGGATGAACACACAGCTGGAGTCTTGACACTGGTCTGAGCCTGCAACATTGAGTCAAGCAGCCCTGGTTGGGTACAGAGTGTGGTAAAACAATGAGGAACCTTTCCTGACTCCCACGACGGAGTCCTATAGAGGTATTTATATTCCATTACCTGTTACTCTTGTCTACAAGAATGAGGTGCTTGGAAGCATGGGCCGTTCTGCCTCCCCAGTGTGAGAGAATATTTTCAAAAGTCCCAGCAGTGAGGATCAAATGTTGGTAATCACTGTTTTCATCGAACACTAACTAGACTGGGAAAAGTTTAAACCTGATGAGATATCAAGATGTTAGAATACACCACTAATCATGGCAGAGGACAATAGGTTTCCTTAGGCACATTCCTTTCTTTAAAATTTTATTTTTTTATTTTGAACTTAAAACAAGAAGAAAAAGAACATTTCCATCACATAGCAGAACACAGAGAATTTTATATTAATCTGTGACTCTTCATTTGATACTGCTTGCTTTTTTAAAAATGTATATAATAAATTCTACATGTTACTTTCACAGTGGTTCCTTTTATTTCTGTTTCCTTCTGAACTTCCTTCTGTTCCCTTCTGTGCATTTAAAAGATGCTTCAATGACCATCTTTTAGGGGAAATCACTACTACTAGCCCCCCCACCCCCCAATTAAGGAAGAGAACGTTAAAAAATAACCCTTGAAACCATAAGTGCAGTTAAGCAAAACCTACAATGTTTATATCCAAAAATGTCTTGTCTGTGCACTTCTGTCCATCCCTTCTCTGTCAGAAGGAGGGAATCCTCATGCTTCATCACAGACCTTCTGCAAAAATGATTGTCATTGCATTGATCAGAGTTTTTCAGTCTTTCAGAGCTGTTTGCACTCTCCATTGGTTTAGACTATCCAGGATTCTCTGAAATTGTCTTTCATTTCTTACAGTACAGTAATATTCCATTACATTCATACGTACAATTTATTTGGACATTGTCTAATCGTCTAAAAGGTAGTATAAGGCACCTCCTTCGATTTTAGTTCATTTTCCCAGTCCCCCATCAGGATTAGGAAATCTGTCTTGCTTGTGATTATCCCTTCCCCAGTATTACCCTCCCTCTTCCCCACTCCCCATCCCCTCTTGTTTTCTGGATAAGTTTGATGTATTTCTACACTGAACTCTGTGAGTATGTTCAACTCTTTGTCTATTTCAGATAAGCATGAGGTTCGTCTGACCCGCTTCCCCCACCCTCCCTTCATGTTCCCGTGTTATTCTCTCGCCCCTTAATTATAAGAAGTAGCCAGTTCTGCCTCTTCTTTTCCTCTCTTTTGTGTTAATGTATTGCCCCTTTTGCCCTTTCTCCCCTCCTCAGATTCTCAGAATAGAACCTATCCATCCCAACCTAGAACCTCAATTTGTCCTATTAAACATCCTCAATACCCTGTGAAGATATCAAGGGTCTGAAGAAGCATTTATTTCTTCTTCCTCTATGAGAACACTACCACTATATTATCTGATGGGTTCTTCTAATTGTTCAAATAAATTTACCTTTCTATTTCTCTGAACTTTTGAGTTTACATTTCAAAGTTCCTAGTCAGGTCTGCCCTTTTAGTCAGAAAAGATGCTACAATGACCTCCTTTTGGAGGAAATCACTACTACTAACCCCCCTCCCCTATCCCCACCTATACCCATCACTTCTCCCCCAATTGAGGAAGAGAATGTTTAAAAAAAAAACAAACAAACCTCTATTTCATTAAAGATACATTCTCTTCCCCCCCCCCCCACCATAGGATTAGATTCGGCTTTTCAGGGTAAATTATTCTTTGCTGTATTCCTGTATTATGAAAAAAATTTTTTTTTTGCCTTTTGGAGTATCCTATTCCAAGATCCCTTCTGCTTTTTGGTAGAAGCTACCAGTTCATGTGCGATTTTGGTTATGATTCTTTAGTACTTTCTTGGCATCTTTCTGAATATTTGCAGTATTCCTTCCTTTGACCCAGGCACACTGGATTTTGGCACGACACTTGGGGCTTTTCTTTTTGGAATTCCTCTCAGGAAGTGATTGATGGATGTTTTCTATCTTTGCTTTGGCTTCTGGGATTGATCTGGGAAGCTTTCATTTATGATTTCTTGAAGTATGTCGTGCCCAGGCTTTTTTTTAATCATTTTCAAGGAATCTAATGATTCTTACATTATATTTGAGGCGGTATAATTGGTAGAGTACAGAGCCTAGAGTTAGGAAGACCTGAGTTCAAATCTGGCCTCGAGACATTTATTAGCCGTGTGACCTTGGACAAGTCACTTAACCTCTGCCTCAGTTTCTTCATTGGTGAAAAGAGAATAATAGTAGCACCTGCCCCTTAGGATGGTCATGAGGACTAAATGAGATGATAATTGTAAAGTGCCTGGTACATCGTGAGTGCTATATAAACGTTAGCTATTCCTATTACCCGAGTTCAAATCCAGCCTCAGATACTTCCTAGTGGTGTGACCCGGAGCAAGTGACTTGACCTCTGTTTGACTCAATTTCCTTATCTGTAAAATCACAAAAATAATAGTGCCTTCTTCTCAGGGTTGTTGTGATGGTCAGATTGAGATGATAATTATAAAATGCTCGGCACGTTTTAATTCAGTTGTTTTTAGTCATGTCTAATACTTTGTGACCCTGTTTGGTGTTTTCTTGGCAAAGATACCAGAGTGATTTCCCATTTCCTTCTTCTGTTCATTTCACAGATGAGGAAACTGAGGCAAAAAAAAAGGTTAAGTAACTTGCCCAGGGTCACACAGCTAGGAAGTGTCTGAAACCACATTTGAACTCAGGCAGATGAGTCCTGACTCCAGGCCTGAGCGCTCTGTGCACTATGGCACCACCTAGCTGCCACTCAAAATATACATACTCTTTATGTATATCTTTTCAGGTAATAATCACCACAGTGCTAAGCACACAGTGGTGATGGTCCCTAAGCATCTGTTGAACAAATTGATAGAGTTATTTCCTCTCCATCCAGACTAGCCTGACTGTCCCTGTGCACAATTCGGAGTGGAATGTTTTCTCTCCTCCTTTCAGAATCCTTAGTTCAAGACTGGCTCAAGGAACCACTTGGATGGGGCCTATCTGGTTCTTTTCTAGTAGTCAGTGTTGCCCACCCTCCAAATCACTTTGTATTCTGTTTGTATTCTGATCTTGACTTGTAGCCTTTTCAGGTTAAATAATTTACCATCATTAGTAGCTGACCTTCATGCTGTGTTCATCCTCCTTGAGGGCATCTGACAACATCATAGAAAACATCATGCTAAAAAGCATGGGAGCCAGCACCCAACCCCGCTTCACCCCATTGGTGACTGGGAAAGCATGAGAGAGAGAGAGAGCCCTTGAGAGTGTCCTTGTATCATCCTTCATCCAGAACCCATGCAAGCATGCCATCATGTAACTGGGGTACAATATTGATGAAGTTCTCCAGACAACCAAATTTTGCAATGATTTTCCACAAGCCTTCACAACCGACAGTATCAAAGGCCATGGTTAGATCGACAAATATTGTGTATAGACCTCTGCTCTGCTCCTGGTATTTCTCCTGAAGGTGTCAAGCAGCAAATGCCATATCAACCACTCCTCCACCCTTTCTGAAGCCCCCTGGCTCTTTCAAGTGAAAGATCAGCCTATTAAGGAGAACTCTGGCAAGAATCTTGCCAGCGATGACTAAGAGAAAGCCCCCACCTCACTGCCACCCCCCCCCCCGTGATTGTCATCGGACAATCTATTTCCTTTACCTTTATAGAGATGGACAATGGAGGCATCCTTGAACTCCTGGGGGATGATCTCCTCTTGCCATATAATCTGGAAAATGTCAGTCAGCTTTTGTGTGAGCAATGCACCCCCTACCTTGTAAATCTCAGTTGGAATAGAATCAGCACAAGACACTTTGCCACATGAGAGGAGCCTAACGGCATTTAAAAACCTCATCTTCAGTTCCGTTGGAAATTTGGTTACAGAAAGATTGACTTCAACCTGCAGGATACAGTCAAAGGAGTCAGCATCAATTGATGACAATCTGTTGAGAACACTATGGACGCGTTCAGCACATCTCTCCAGGATCATGTCCTTATAGCGGATCATTGTAGTTTCCTCAGTGTTGGGTAGTTGAGAAGCCCTAGAGGTCTCTGGCCTGTAAATAGTCTTCAGGGCATCATCAAAATGCTTTGGATTGCTACTATCAGCATAAAATTAAATCTCATCTGCCTTCTTCCTGAGCCAAGAGTCCTGCATCTCTCTAAACCTTGTTTGCCCTCTATTTTTGATAGAATAAAGTGCTGCCTTCTTGGAAATGGATGAGCTGTTCAACTGGTAAACCCGATGGAGTTCTTTTTTCTCATTTATCAGCTTCCGAACTTCCCCATCATTTCCATCAAACCAATGCTGATGTTTGCCAGTGTTCTGGCCCAGATGAGCAAACATGGTGTTGTACACAAAGTTTCCGAAAGCTTCCCACTCCTTTTCCGCTCCACTCCGACTCAGCTTTCCCTCCAGGTCAGCAATGAATGGTTTATTCATGGAGAAGCACTCTAACCTGTTAAAGTTAAGTCAATGGAGCCTCTGAGGCTGAGATGCAGCAGTGTATGGATTGATTCTTTGCCATTTGTAATAATTTTGACCTGAAAATCAACACCAAGAAAATACAGGTGCTCCATCAGCCCGCACCACACCGTCCATATGGATAACCATTGATTACAGAAAATGGAATAATTTTGAATGCTGTGGATAAGTTCACTTACCTTGGCAGTATACTTTTCAGGGATGTACATGTAAATGATGAGGTTGATGCATGCATTGCCAGAGCTGGCTCAGTGGGAGGCTCTGAAGGAAAGTGTGAGAGAAAAGAGGTATTAGGCTGCCTACCAAAATGAAGGTCTACAGAGCCATTGTGCTGACCTCATCCTTGTATGCCTGCGAAACCTCGTCAGTATACCATTGCCATGACAGGAAACTAAATCGCTTCCATTTTAATTGTCTTAGGAAGGTTCTGAAGATTGCCTGGAAAGATAAGGTACCAAACACCAAGGTCTTTTCTTGAGCTGAACTGCCAAGCATTCAAACTCTACTGAAGAGAGTCCAATTCTGATTAGCTGGACTCCTTGTTTGGATACCAAATGTACATTTGCCTAAAAGACTATTTTACAGAAAAGGAAAGTGCTCACACTGAGGTTAGGAGTGATATAAAAGCACTCTCAAGGTCTCTCTGAAGAACTTTGGAATCAATTATGAGGCATGGGAGACACTGGTACAGGGTCGCCCAGCATGACATGCCTGTATCAAAGAAAGCGTTGTGCTCTATAAGCAAAGCAGAATTGCAGTAGCCAAAAAGAAATGTGAGATGTACAAATTTAGAGACCTCTCCACTCTCAATGTTCAAACTATTTGAGCCCCGCATGTGATAGAGCTTTCTGAGCTTTTATTGGTTTGATCAGCCACAGTACAAAGAGGAAATAAGAACAGCTTATCTATGTGTCTTCCTCCTCCCTCCCCAAGAATGTAACTTCCTTAAGAGAAATCATAATGGATTTATTAAAGTTGAACTGTTTACATTCCTACATAGAAAGATGATATTTGTAACTCATGAGACCTTCCTCAATATTAGGGTAATCGGAGGGGATAGATAGATATAGGTATCGATTCATAGATATAGATATCTAAAAAATAAAATTAAGAGGTGAGAGAGGAATATACTGGGAGAGGGAGAAAGGGAGGGTTAGAATGGATTAAATTATCTCACTTAAAAGAGGCAAGAAAAAGCTTTTATAATAGAAGGGAAGAGGGGAAAGGTGAGAGGGAAGGAGTGAATCTTACTCCCACTGGATTTAGATTAAGGAGGGAATAACATACACACTCAATAGAATAAGTCGGAGGTGGGATAGGACAGAGGGAAATATAGTTAGTCTTTCACAACATGACTATTATGAAAGTTTTACATGACTACACATATATAACCTATATTGAATTGCTTGCCTTCTCAATGAGGGTGGGTGGAGGGGGAGGAATGGAGAAAATTTGGAACTCGAAGTTTTAAAAACAAATGTTAAAAATTGGTTTTACATGCAACTGGGAAATAAGACATACAGGCAAGAGGGTATAGAAATTTATCTTGCCCTACAGGAAAATAGAAGTGCAGGGGCTAAGGTGGGGGAGGGGATAGAAGGGAGGGCAGATTGGGGGAAAGGGTAATCAGAATCCACACTATCCTGTGGTAGGGAGAGGGGAGAGATGGGGAGAAAATTTGGAAATTGAAATCTTGTGGAAGTGAATGTTGAAAAGTAAAAATAAATAAATTAAATTTTAGAAAAAGAATGTAACTGCCTTGAGGAAAGATAGTATTTTTTATTGCTGATCCAAAAAGGGCAGTGCACTTGGTAACTGGCTTCTACCACCAAAGTCATTAGGACCATAAGTTTGGATCTGGAAGGGCCCTCAAAGGGGACCCCAGGGGAGTTCTTGTGCAAGCCCTCCTTCATTTCACAGAGAAGGAAACTGAGGCCCAGAGAGGTTGTAACTTGCCAAGGTAACAAGCATTGGTGTCCTCAAAATTCTATCATTATTTTTAAAATTAATTTTTAATTTTTGATTATCAAGCATTTTTTCTCCTTCACCTCACCCTTCCCCCAGGAAAAAAAGGAAAAGAAAAGAAAAACAAAACCCTTGTAACAAATAAGCAAGTCAAGCAAAGTAAATTCCCATATTGGTCATACCTAAAACCATGTGCCTTATCCATCACTTCTCAGTCAGGAAGCAGGTGACATTTTGCTTCGTGTGTTTTCTGGAATCGTATGAAGTCATTCAAAATTGTTTGTTTTTGCAATGTTATTTATACTGATGTCATATATAGTATATATGATGTTTTCTATATAGTATAAATTGTCCTGGTTCTGTTCTCTTCATTCTGTATCGGTCCATCCCTGCCTTCTTTGGTGTCCTGAAAACCTCTCTTTCTCCATTTCATATGGCGCAATAATATTTCATTATATTCATACGTCATAATGTTGTCATCCCTTCCCCAGTTGTTGGGCATTCTCTGAGTTTCCAGTTCTTTGCCACCTGAAAAAGAACTATGATCAATATTTTTGTAAGTATGGGTCCTCTCCCTCTTTCTCTGATCTCTCCGGGGACACAGGCCTGTAGTGCTATCACCTGCTCAATGGCATGCATGATTTGGTAATTTGGGGGGCCTTATATTCTTTTTTGGGGGAGATATAACATAATCACAAATAAGTTTAATATGAATTAATAAAAAAAACCCAAACATTTATGAAATGCTTACTATGTTCTAGCACTTAAATGCTTTTTTGGTCATCCTTCCATCCATCCATTCACTCAGTCATTGTGTTAAGCCCTAGGGATATAAAAGCCAAAATAGATGATTCCTCATCTTTACCATCACAGCACTTGCCTTCTGATGAGAGAAAAAATATTCAGGTTGGGCCTGAGCAAGTGGTTTTATTTAGGAAGCCCATTGCTGCAGGCTGGGAGAATCATGGCCCATGCAGCTGATTTGCAGATTGCATTATTTTAATGAGCTTTTAAGTGCCAGGTAGTTGCTGTTATCTCCAGAGCAGTTTTGATTTCTTGCTAGTCTTGGTCATTTGTCCTCTGCCTGGGTGCACTGGAGTTATTGAGGACCAAGAACCAAAGCACATGATGAAGTTTCCTTAGGCTGAAATGTGGCTTTGAGTTGGGGCCAATACAGATGCTGGTAAACTTTGGCATATTTTGCATTCTTCATTTAAGTTTTTTGTTCTCTTGAAAAAAATTTATTCATTCTCTTTTCTTTTCCTTATACTATCAGTTTCCAATGACTCCTCTGTCAACACACCACAACAGGACCCTCTCTCTTTTTTTTTTTGACAAGATGTTTTTATTTTTTTAAGTTTATTTTTAGTTTTCAACATTCACTTCCATAAGTTTTAAATTTTCTCCCCCCTCCCCCTCCCCAAGACAGCATGCAATCCAATATAGACTCTACATATACATTCCTATTAAACATATTTTCACATTAGTCATTTGTATAGAGGAATTAGAACGAATGAGAGTAGCCATGAGAAAGAAAAACATTAAAAAAAAAAAAGAAAATAGTCTGCTTTGCTCTGCATTCAGACTCCATATTTCCTTGTCTGGATGTGGATGGCATTGTCCATCATGAGTCTTTTGGGGCTGTTTTAGGTCCTTGTATTGCTGAGAAGAGCTAAGTCTCTCAAAGTCAGTCATCATGCAGTGTGGTTGTCCCTATGTACAGTGTTCTCCTGGTTCTGTTCACTTCACTCAGCATCAGTTCATATAAGTCTTTCCAGGTTTTCTCGAAGTCCGTTTATTCATCATTTCCAATAGCACAGTAGCATTCCATTACATTCATATACCACAACTTGTTCAGCCATTCCCAATTGATGGGCATCCCCTTGATTTTCCAGTTCTTGGCCACCACAAAAAGAGCTGCTATAAATATTTTTGTTCATGTGGGTTTAGTTTGCAATCCTAGAAGTGGTATTTCTGGGTCAAAGGGTATGCACATTTTTATAGCCCTTCGCGCATAGTTCTAAATTGCTCTCCCTTGTTTGTTTGTTTGTTTTTAAATGTTTTTATTTTGTTTTTCTCAATCACATGTAAAAACAATTTTTAACATTCTTTTTAAATAACTTTCGAATTCCAAATTCCTTCCCCTTCCTCCTCCTTGAGAAGGCAAGCACTTTGATATAGATTACATAGGTACAGTCATGCAAAACATGTTTCCATATTAGCCATGTTGCTAAGAGAACTGTTTCAATAATTTGGCTAGCAGCTGTTGTGGGGGTGAAAGATCAACACAAGCCCAACAACAAGAAGGCAGCCAAAGCCCAGGTTCTTTCGATCTGCTTTACTAAAGAAAGCAATATTAAGGGGTTGACAATGACAATCTCACTTTAATCCAGCATACAAATACCATTCACTTAGTTCAGGGGAAAAAGCCAGTGCCCTGAACTTTGGAGCAAATACAAACAAATTACAAACATCGACAGATAGACCAAATACAATTCATAGTTACCAACATCTAAGTTCAGCCCAGGAGCTCATAACAAGGGCTGGCCCAGAGTCACATGTGCCACCCTGCTTGTGGGTCAGAGCTCTGAAAAAGAGAAAGCCAACCCCTGGTTTTATATCTTTTTCAGGGTCAGGCGTGAGTCACACATGCAACTCACCCACATGACCTGAAATCGTCACAACGAGGTGACTTAAATCCAAGTGGTCTAAAAGCCTCTGATGTCCCAAACATGGCACTCAAACCCATGTGAACTAGGCCCTCCCCTGAGGCAAGGAGGTCACCAAGGACTCTCGATCTAATCAAGGAAACAAAGGCCAAACTCTTCAAGGGTACTTGGTTGAACTGAGTGCTAAGAACCCATTTTGATTGCCAACACAAGAACACAGACCCCCCCCAAAAAAAAAAGAAAGAAAGAAAAAGAAAAAGAAAGAAAGTTTTTTAAAAAAAAGCTTCAATCCGTATTTAGACTCCATCAATTCTTTCTCTGAAGGGTAGACAGCATTTTTCTTCATGGATTCTTTGCAATTTTCTTAGAACATTGTATTGCAGAGAATAGCTAAACCATTCATAGTCAATCACTGTTACAATATTGCTTTTCATTTTTCTCCTGGTTCTGCTCACTTTACTTTGTATCAGTTCATATAAGTCTTCCCAGGTTTCTCTAAAACCACCCTCTTCATCATTCTTATAGCACAATAGTGTTCTATCACAATTGTATACCTCAACTTGTTCAGCCATTCCCCAGTTGATGGGCATCCCTTCAATGTCTATTTCTTTGCCAGCACAAAAAAAGAGCTGCTATAAATATTTTTGTACATATAGGAACTTTTCCTTTTTCTTTGATCTCTTTGGGATACAGACCAAGTAGTAGTATTGCTGGGTATGTAGTGCAAAATGGCTGGATCAGTTCACAACTCCACCAACAACACATTAGTGTTTCACTTTTCCCACGTCTCTAATATTTGTCATTTTCCTTTTCTGTCATATTAGCCAATCTGATAGGTGTGAGATGGTACCTCAGAGTTGTTTTAATTTGCATTTGTCTAATCAATAGTGATTTAGAGCATTTTTTCACATGATTATAGATAGCTTTGATTTCTTCTTCTGAAAACTCCCTGTTCATATTCTTTGACGATTTATCAATCGGGGATTCATTTAAGTGTTTGCGTTTCATTTCCTTTTTTCCAGAACGACAAACAAATAACAAAAACCCAACATTCCAAAGCCTATGCCTTTGAAGCCCGAGTTCTAACTGATCAATGACCTTTAGGTTCGTGGGCTCATCTAGGTCTAGAGCTGGAAGGGAACCACAGACATCAGCTAGTCCAACTCCTTCATTTTGACAATGAAGAAACAGCCCCAGAGAGATAAACCGACTTCCCCTAGGTCCTACAGATAGAAAGCAGCAAAATCCAGAAGCTGTAACTTCCATTTAATCAACAAGCATTTAATAAGTGTCTAATATATGCTACTCTGTGAGGGTACAAATACAAAAACATGACTGTTCTTGCCCTCAGGGAGCTTATATTCTTTTTTCTCTGTTTTAAAATTTTTTCGTACCACTTTCTTTTCCAAATGTATCTTCCACTCTACTCCCTAGAAAACTATTCCTTGTAACAAAGAATACAAACGAAAGAATAAGAGGGAATAAAAGCAGCTCAGCAAAACTAACCAACAAATCAACTGAGTCTGCTAGTATATGCAATCTTCCATACCCATAGTCTCCCACCTCTGCAAAGAAGGGAAAGATAGTAGGCACTTAATTAAAACTTATTGAGTGATTAACTGATACTAAACTTACTTGGGATTATGCTGTGTTTCTCAAAAAGAATGTAAGCCTCCCAAAGTCATTGAGCTATATAAAGGGCTTCTGGTCTACAAGGTGGAACAGTTAGAACAATATCTAAGGCTAGCTACATTTAGACAGGATTAGCCACTAGGGGCAGATTCCTCACGCCACCCCCCTCCCCACCCCCAATCTACCTACAAATTGTTTTCAAAGGCATGACGAGGTTGGGGTCTATGGGTTTGGAAAGAGTACTCACAATTATAAAATCACACATCTTTGAAATAGCAAAGTAACTAAAAACGCAAGAACTTTCATTCGACCTGAAACACAGCCCTTTGGGCAAGTGCATTCTTACAGCTGAACGGAAAACAGTGGATATTCCAAATATTGAGAAGCAGTGGGGTGGTAGAGAAAGGGGGAGGGAGAGAGGAAGGGAATGAAAAGAGGGAGAGGGAAGCTGCTTCTGATGTTCCTTAGCTATGGCAATGGATAAGTCCCTTAATGGCGCAGCCCTGCCCCCTGCAAGCCTCAGTTTCTTGCTCTTAAAACGGAAATAACAGTGCCTCATTTGTGGGATTGCTGTGAAGCTTAAATGAGCTGAAAAGGACTTTGCAAACAAAAGTTTTATTATTGTTGCTGTGGTGGATCTCTCCAGCTGAAGCCTTATGTCCTGGGCTTTCCATCTTGAGACAGCTTTGAATGTAACTTGGCTGTATTCACAGCCTGTGGGCCTTTGCCTACTCATGTTCATTTCTCTCCCTGGTATGGGAACAAGAAAAACCCACTAAAAAAACAGCAAGACTGAAGTCATTCCTGATTTCCACACCCCAAGCCAAGCTACCAGTAAGCCACCCACATAGACCTGAAACTATTTGGAATTCATCACTTTGTAAATATGGATTCTTGAATTCAAATGTGCCCAAGGATGATTCGAGGTGGGGGTGGGAGGGTGGAAACCACCTGACTTTTCTTTAAAAAGAGGAGGAGTCAGAGTTCTAACCAGGTGTGTGTGAGGCCAACCTTCCCATTCACTGGCTGCTCGGGGACTTCCTGCTGTCACTCAATCTCTGGCTTAGCTATCGCAGCTGAGACTGAGGGAGCTTCAGAATCTGGAGTGGGGAGACGGTAGGGAAGCCACCCCTCCTGATCCCCACTCCTACCCTTTCCTCTTCTCCATGGTGAGATTCTTCATCATCATCTGTTTGGTGTGGCTGGTGAGCTCGGGTAAGTTCTTTGCTAAAGGGGTTTTTTATTTTATTATTTGTTTAATTTTTAGGAGAAAAAAAATAGTAGCTATATTAATGAATTTCGTCTCTTAAACATCTGCTTAGGAAGTGTTGTGAAGTTATACAATTAACAAAGATTTTTTTTTTAAAGAAGATTTCTTTTTTAGACTAACTCATGGCCCCTTCAATATATATACAATATTTAAATATGTTTGCAATCAGAGCCAATAGCATTCGCAGCTAAAATCCACATGGCTTTCCAGATCCCAAGGAATTTTGTCAGGTTTTAATTTAAGTCTGCAGTGGGTGTTCTTTCATGCAGCCAAATCCTTTGGTAATCTCACCTTTAAAAAACAATTAAAAATTCCAGTATTCCCTATGTTTGAAACCCATTTGGAAATGACAAAGTTTAAACTTAAATACTTCGGGCGGGCTCAGTCTGTTTATAAATATTTCTAGACTCCTTGCTTCATTTCAGAGGCTGCTCTGAATACTAGAGCGATGCAGACTTTAATGCAGCGCAACACAAGCCTTTGAGGAGTTGGGATTTTCTGAGAAGGGCAGGGACGGTCGGGTATGTGTTACAGCCGAAAGTACAGATTCTGTCAATAAACATTTTTAAAAGCACTTGCTACGTGTCGGTCACTGTGCCGAGGGCCAGTGATTTTTAAGAAAGGCTAAGAGAGTTCCTGCCCTCAAGAAATTTACCTTTTAATAAAGGAGGCAAACACAAAAATCATTCTGTACTGTCTACATTGGAGACGAAAGGTAACTTCAGAGGAAAGGTGCTAGCGGCTTGGGGAGCGGGAGGGAGGAGAGAAAGACCAGGAAAGGCCCCTGGTGAAGTGGAGTTTGGACCGAGTCTCCGAGAAAGCCATCGAAACCAAAACTCGGAAGTGAGACCAGAGCGCATTCCAGGCTTGGGGGACAGCCAGTGAAAATGCTCCGAGATAGGAGAGGAGTCTCATTAGAGGAACTTTACATAGGTGTTATCATCAGTATTTTTGTTAGAGATTATGTACTTCTGTTACAGTTAAAAAAAAAAGTTTGCCAAGATAGTTACAAAGTCGCAGGATATGTGTACCCTTCTGCAAGCAATGGTGTTTCATGGGATAGTTACCCATAGGGAATGTAGCGATTACTGCCCCAAAAGGGTGCCAACACGTTTGACTTGCTTGGTTAATAATAATAGAAATAGTTCTCATTTATATAGTACCTACTATGTGCCAGGCACTTTACAAATGTTATCTCCATTGATCCTCAGAATGATTATGTAGGGTAGGTGCTATTATCATCTCCATTTTACAGATGGGGAAACTGAGGCAAACAGAGGTGAAGTGACTTGTCCAGGGTCACACAGCTAGTAAATGTCTGAGGCTGGATTTGAATTCAGGTCTTCCTGACTCTAGCTCATCTTTTAGCACCGTTTTCCTCCCTCTGTAAAATCAGGCTAGGAAGATTTCTGACAGCCTCATCAGTCTTTAGAGAAGTCATATCACAGAGTGTTTCAGTTACTCTCCATCCCCGATGATACATGTGAATGAAACAAACTAGTAAGATATCGGAGCCAACATTAGTGCCACTCAGTGACTACAAAGTAAGGTAAAGTTTCACCAGAAATCAATCAGAATCAACAGGAAATCAAGATAATCTTGTCCTAATGATTTCAAATCTTCTGTTTTAATTGGTCCCTCCCCTCTCTGCCTTGAAATGGTGAGGGTGATGGGGTAATCTGTGTACTTGAACATGAAGGGCTAGGGATGGGAGGAAATACGGTCACCCTGGGCTGGAGGCGGGGAGGGGACCCAGTTTGTAATTCAAATGAGAGGTCTCAAAGCAGCCAGCTCAGAGGGGACGTGGTAGCACTTAGTGAGGCCCTTCTTTCTTCTCCTCTGGGTTGAGGAGTTGAGCTGAGTCAATTCTGAAGTGCTCTGAGATCCGTGGGCCCTGCTCACCCTTAGAACCGTGCTCCCTGGGATGTGTTTATACCAAATTCACAAAACTCTCCAGATTTGACTCATTGACAAAATTTTTAACAGGAAATTCTCAGGAAAGACTGTAAATTGCTAAGCATTCAATCAATCGATGGACAAGAGTTTGTTATTAAGTGTCTGCTGTATGCTAGGCACTGTGCTAGGATCTAGGGGACACAAAGAATGAAACTCTCCCTACCTCCAAAGGAGTTTCCTCATTGAGAATTCCCTCTAGCGATGGAATCACAGGTTTAGGGCCCAAATGGAAAAGCCAGGTTGTATCCCAGGGCTGTGGCTGCCTGAGTTCACAGGGGCCAGGGCCAAGCATTTGGCAGTGAGCCCCTTGGCTTTCTTAAACTTTGGAGGCCACCCCCCATCCCCACCAACTAAAAAGTGGTTAAAGAGGACTGTATGGGCTTGTGTTCTGAGCTGAAGATCCAGTTCCCAGAGCTCAGCAAATATTAGGAGGTTTAATGATTAGAGAATCCCAGAAGGTTAGAGGCCTAAGGGGCCTTTCTGAGGGACCTTAGGAATCAGTGCCAAACCCCTTGTTTAACAAAGGATGGAACTGAGGCTCAGGAAGGAAAAATGACAAGATCACATGACAGAAAGTGGTGCTGTTTGATCGAATATTTAGGAAATACTTCCAGGCAACAGCAAGTCGATTGGACCTCTCACCATTACTCAAAGGACCAGACAGCAAGAGGGTTCAGCGATCGGAGACCTGTGCCTGGGCTCAAGAAGCCCCGTATTAGTTGTGTGACCCCGAGCTTACCTTTTAACTACTTAAACATTGTCTGCCTCAGTTGCCTTACCTGTAAAACGGGATACATAAAGGTACCCACCTTACAGGGACAGGATTGTTATGAGTTAATATCTGTGCCTGGTGCAGAGTAGGAGCTTAATACATGCTGGTTCTGTCCCCTTCCAACATGACACTCAGTTGTCTATCCATCCCTACTTCTTTGTACCAGGTGGTGCCTGAAAAGCTTTAGTTTCCTTCAAAGCTCAGCTTCTGCCACCTTCTATGGGGGCCTTTTCCCGATACTCCTAGACTTGCTAGCACCTTTCCCCACCAAATTACCTTGTATATCTATTGCAGAACATTTTATATGTACGTATTATCTTCCCAATTAATATGCTTCCTGATGGAGGGGGCTGTTTAATCTTTATCTTTTTGTCCCTAGCATTTAGCATAGTTCCTGTCACACAGTAGGTGCTTAAAATCTAGCACATAGATGCATAGTATGTGAATGAAGGCCACTTTTCCATATCCTGTGAATTCAGCATATATTTATAAAAAATAACAATAAAAGCCAGAGGTATATAGCTTTAAGGTTTGCAAGGCATTTTAAGTATATATATGTGTATGTGTACACACACACACACACACACGCACACACACACACTGGAATATATTTGAATTTGCTCCCAGATAGCTAGGTGGTGCCATGGATAGAGTACTGGGCCTGGAGTCAGGAAGACCTGAGTTCAAATCCATCCTCAGACACGTACTAGCTGTGTGACCCTAGGTAAGTCACTTCACCCTGTTTGCCTCAGTTTCCTCATCTATAAAATGAACTTTAGAAGGAAATGGCAAACCATTCCACTATCTTTGCCAAGAAAACCCCGAATGGGGTCACAAAGAGTCACACACAACCAAAAACAACTGAACAAAACCAACAACATTAAGCTCCTACATATGCCAAGCACTGCGCTAGGTGATGGGAATTCCTAAGATGGAATAAGACACTGGAAAACTGGGGCCCAGGCTGTGCGTGGGAGGGACCTCCAAAGTCACTTGGAAAACCCTCTCCTAGTCCTGAGCAGGAAATCTCAAAACTGCTGGATAAAGGCCAGGAGCTCATAATGGAACAGGAAGTCATTGGAATTAAACCTAGAAGAACACCAAAGATATTGTAGGTTGGGATGGGAGAGGGGAGGAGTCCTTCCCAGGTTTGGACTACAGATTTGGGGGAGGGGGAAACAAAGGTTCTGTGACAGGTGACAGGCAGGGCAGGAAGGAGGCCCTAGGTGTGGCCCAGGTAGTACAAGATAAGGATGAGGGTAATTCCAGAGCATGGGGAGGGTGAGTCATGGCCTGGCCTCTTCTCGGGAGACCAGAACTCAGACAGTTTCAGGTGTAGGATCTTGTTTCAAGGCAAAGCAGAAAAACAGGAGGAATGTACCTACAACTGTCACAGGAAAGTGGAAATGTGCCCCCCCAGATGTCATGAGCCTAATTTAGGTACTATCTTCTATTAATACTAAATACAGGTAGACCTTGGCTGCCGTAGTTAATTGGTTCCGCAAAAATACACCATAGGGAAGCATCATTTTTTTAAACTTTATCTTTCTTGCTTTTTTTTGGTGGGAGGTGGGAGAGAGAGGAACATGACTTACATGGAAATATGTTTTTCATGATTTCTCATGTATAGTTGACATCACATGCTTGCCTTCTTAATGAGTGGGAACAAGGTGGGAGGGAGAGAGAGAATTCAGAACTCAAAATTTTAAGAGGTGTTAAAAATAAAAATTTAAAGCACAGCAATAGGTGATGTTAAAGAGATCCATTTCATAAAATCATGCTATGAATATTATACATTGCTGGGACTTGAATTTTGGCCTTCTACCTCCTAGATCCATATTTCTTTTGGCTCTTAGAATCAAAGAGCAGTAAATTTTGATTTTCTTCCTTCTACCTCTCTTTTTTCTTCTCTCTTCTTTCCTCCTTCTTCCCTAGGATTCAGTTTCAGAACTTTCTGGTAAGATCCTGACTGTGTCACTTGTTACCTGTGTAACATTGGGCAAGTCCCCTCTGGGTCTGTTCCCTCATTTGTAAATGAAGCAGTTGGTCCAGGGGGTCCCTAAGGTCTCCTAGCTCTATGATCTGATCATTCTTTCACCTCTTCTCTTTGGGCCACAGTTTGCTTTTCTGTAAAATGAAGTGTTTGGATTAGATGGCCCCTGGGGTCCCTTCCAGCTCTGAATTTGGGGTCTTGTGATTCTAAGTCCCATGATCCTATGATTTAGGCAGTGCATTCTCCCAATTTCAAAACCTCTCATTGGCTATGTGGAAAGAACATATGGCTTGGGAAAGAGAAGACCTGGTTCTGAACTCCTATTAGCTATCTGACATCTTATTCCTCTGAACCTCAATTTCCTCATCTGTAAAATGAGGATGACCCTACTAACACAGCCCATCTCTCCAGATTGGTGTGAGGAAAGCAGTTTGTGCCCCACTGTATAAATTACTATTACATAGGGTGCGAGAGTCTCCTCACCCAACATAAACCAGTCTATAGCTTGGGCTTTCCCCAGACCCCAGGATTTTCTTATCAGTTTGGCCAGGTCAGAGGCATGGCAAATCACAAAGCACCACAAATACTTACTAAAGGTTAGATCTCATTCAGCGTCATCAAAGGGAGTAGTCTGTCTGTGAGGTGTTTTCCTGATTTGTCTTCTTGTATGACACATGTGTCATGTTTACGATTGTAAGCTCATTGAGGGCAGGGATTGCCTTTTGCCTGTTTTTGTATCCCTAGCACTTGGCATAGTGCCTGGCACATAACAGGTGCTTAATAAATGTTTATTGATTGATTGATACATATATATGTATGTAAGTGTGTGTCCTGCACAGCATACAAATGTCAAACATGAACAAGAAAGCCAGACCCAGAGCTGGAGATGCCACTAGACAGGTTTAGAATGGGGGTCTTAACCTTAACTTTTCCTATGATCAGCAGGTAGCGCCTAGAAGGAACTAGGGTATAGAGATCAAATAAAAAAGATTAGCACACCAAGTATCAAATAAACTCCGGTGGAAAAGGCACAGCTTGAGAAAACCTGTTTAGCACGTTTTATCCACCTTCTCAATATGACCAGAACAACAACTTTGGCTTGTAACTTAGCAAGTTTTAGATTACCAAGGCTGTACACCCTGAAGATAGAGCGGGCGACCATTTTAGCAATACGAGGATGTGCAAAGAACTGGGCGCTTTCTGCTGCAGTCTCTAAGTCTGTGAATAGAAGATGTCTTAAATTCTATCCGATCGACACATTTATCACGCTTTCTAGCTGCAATTCTACAAACTTTTGTCCCTCGTTCTTCCCACAATTCCATTCCATTCTACTCAGTCTAATAGGCGTTTATTCTTTGTTCTTTCTACAACTCAATTCATCTCAATTCAGCAAGCATTTATTTTCCATCCTTTGTGCATTAGGTCCGAACACGTGTTGAAACTTGAGATGAGCTTTGAAGGGCATTAGGGTTTCAAAGAGACAGAGGCAGAGAGTGCATTCCAGGCTGGGGGACCAGCTTGTATGAAAAACCAGAGATGGGGGAGGGTTGCGATGTCATATGTGAGGAAGAACAGGAAGAGCTCGTTCTGAACTAGTGTGACAGAGAAGGATGGCGGTATCCATAATAGAAATTGAGACGTTTAGAAGAAGAGTGGGTCTGGAGGAAAAGATAAGGCGTTCTGGTTTGAACATGTTGAAGTTAATATGCCCATGGAATAGTCAGGTGGAAGTGTCTTAGGCAGCTGGTGATTCAGAACAGGGGCTCAGGAGAGAGACTAGGGCCGGATATTCATAAGTGGGTAGAGACGACCATTGAAATCTTGGCAGCTGAGGTCCCCTCCATCTTTGAGACTTCGTGATTCTTTTCTGTTTCCCACAGTAACAGGCATATTGCTGGTCACTTAATAAGAAGGCCCTAGGTCCTTGTGTAATTAGTTAAACTGAAGTAGCAAAGATAGAGTCAATCCAGGGTAATCAAATAAACATTTCAGTCTGTGTATTTCCATCCCTTCCTACCAAGAAAGCCATCAGAGAAAGCTCTCTCTGGGCAAGGTTCTAAAAGCTCTAATTCACTGCCTGCCAGAATGAGTTTATTGTGGGCCAGGGAGTGAGGGTTCTGTGATTCATTCCAAGAGTCCTGCTACTCAGGAGCAGGAGCAGAAAGAGAGAAGATGCTTTAAAAGTGTTTTTTTTTTAAACTTGAACTTGTAAAAAAACAACAAAAGGTGAAAGTGAAAATAAGAAACCCTATCGAAATGATAAATAAAAGTGACTTTTTTAAAAAAGACAAAGTAAATAGAAAACCATTAGCTAATTTGGGAAACAAAAGAGAAGAAAACTAAATAAATAGAATAAAATAAATAAAATAGAAAATGGAAATACATAAAATAAAATAAATAAAAATAACAGAGGAGATAAAATGGATAAATAAAAAAATTAGAAAAGGAAAATTTACACAAAATGAAGAGAAAAGACAGGAAATTGGATGAAAATGTTATACCAAATATATACTGACACAGCCAACAATGTAAAGAAAACAGCTCCATGATTTCAAAAATAAACAAATGTAAAATATGCAAATTAGCAGGCTGAGAAAGAGAATGTCAGCAGCAATCTCAGCCTGAACCGAACAAGCCCGTGGACTCTTCTCAGTGCTCGTCTTACTTAAATTTGCTCTAGCATCAAACATTAGGGTCGTCAAGCTAGAAGGAACCTTAGACACCATCTAGTCCAAGCTCCTCATTTTACAGATGAAGGAACTGAGGCCCAGAGTGGTCAAAGGATCAAAGACCTTGAGCGGGAAGGGACCCTAACGGTCATTTAGTCCAAACTTTTTATTTTACAGAAAACGAAACTGAGGCCAAGAGTGGGGTTAAGTGATGTACCCGAGCCCCTGAAGGTAACAAAGGCAGGATTCGAACTCAGATCCTCCCATTCCAAATGCAGTGCTCTTTCCAATGCGCCCCACCGCCTATCGACAGCCACCTCCTTCTCGATGTTCTCTCTTCTCTCTCGGCCTCCATGGCATCGCGTCATCTTGCGTTCTTCAGGGATCACCCAGGATTTCATCAGCACAGGGAACCAGACACAGATTCTTTCTAGGACACTTAGAGGTTAGGGGACTTGCCCCCGATCACACAGATACTGGGCATACTGGCCAGAACACTGGGCCTGTAGTCAGGAAGATGGGGATCAGGTCCTGCCTCTCACGCCTCCACGCTCTGGCTGAGGACAAATTATTTACCCTCTCTGAGCCTCAGCTTCCTCATGTGGAAATTGGCACCATAAAATCCTCTCAGAATCTCCCTCATGGAGCCGTTGTGAGGTTCAAATGGAGTGACACAGGAAAAGTGCCTTACAAACTCTCCGTGAGACTTCGTGGTAAAGATCAGGCATGAATGTGTTTTGTTCCATTCCCCATCCTCATGACTCCTCAGACTGTAGCTCCCCTCCACTCCCTCTATGTGTTCTACTGTCCCCCCACCCCATACTAGAATGTAAGCTCAAAGGCAGGGCAGTTTCATCTCTGCATTTCTGGTTGCAGCATTAAGCACAGGACCTGGTAAACAGTAGGCGCTTAATAAATGCTTTTTCATTCACTCATTTCAGGGGCAGGACTAGCTCGGCTGGGTCTCCCAGATTCCACCTGCTGCCTCTCCCTTTCCCTTTCTCTCGGTCAATGCTTCTTATTAATGTTCAGAGTAGTGTTGAGGATTTTCCTAATAGTTCGGGCTTCTGGCTAGCTGGGCTTCCATCTCATGTTGAAGTTGACTTCTTGGGTGGTCTTGGATCAATCATCCAGTCTCTGCTGTCAACTGTCCACCTAAGAAAGGAGTGCTGTTGGAATGAGGGAAGTCAGGTTCATGGAGTGATAGCGCCTCACCAGGAAAAACGCACTAGTTATGCAACGTAGCCTGGTTTGGAGACAACGAGGGAAATAAGATAAGCAGTTCTCGAAGTGGAAGCCTCAGGCCTTGAAAGGGGCACAGGACAGCAGGAGAGGGGCGGTGGGGACCAGAAGGACCCGGCATCTCCAGCTAACTTCCCCCCAGTCATCCATCTCTTCTCTCTGACCTCCCATCTCTCCAATTTACCGGCTCTTTCTCTGCTGCCTCTAAACATGCCCAGGATCCCTTCATTCTTTAACAAAGATGAGGCCAAAAAAGAACAAAACTCTCATTTGCCCCTGTCATTGCCTCAAGCCCTTATCTTGTGTTGTTGTTCAGTCCCATCTGACTCTTTGGGACCCCATTTGTTTTTTTTCTTGTTTTTTTTTTTTTGTGGCAAAGATACTGGAGGGGTCTGCCATTTTCTTCTCCAGCTCATTGTACAGATGAAGAAACTGAGGCAAACAGGGTGAAGTGACTTGGCCAGGGTCACACAGCTAGTAAGTATCTGAGGCTGGAGTTGAACTCAGCTCTTCTGTGACTTTAGGCTCTATCCACGTGTGCCATCCTAGCCGCCTCTCAATTCAAAACACATCTATACAAAAACTGGTCTAGGCAGAAGGACCATCTTTCAGAGAAGTAATAACTTTTATTTACAGCGTACTTTAAATTGCCCAAATACTTTCTTTATAAAAGTTCTGGTGGATATTATAAGAGATATCATCTTACAGGTGAGGAGCCTGTTAAGTGACTCACCCAAGAAACCTCATGGCAAAAGGGGAAGAGCACTGGTGTTAGACTCAGTGAGCCCGGGTTCAAATCCTGCTTCTGGCATGTGTCGGTCACCTCTCTAGGCCTCAGTTTCCAAATCTGTCAAATGAGGCAGTTGGAAGATATGACCTGCGAGGTCCTTTCTTGGCTCTGGCGCCGGGCCAGCCTGGATCAGAGCCGTTCTGATCTCTCCTCTTCTCCTGCCTTTCAGACACAGATGAAGAATGTCACACCTTCACCACACTCAGCTTGCACAACGCAATAGTGGGCACCGACCTCAAAGTGAGACTGCTGCTATATACAGACAATTTCACCTGCGCCAAGATCCTCGAGGATCCCTTTCCTAGGAGCTTCAACACGACCAAGAAAACCACTTTCATCATCCATGGTTACAGACCAACGGGGTCCCAACCAGTCTGGTTGTCTGACCTGGTCAAGGGCCTGATCCGTGTCGAAGACATGAATGTCGTTGTGGTCGACTGGAATCGAGGAGCTACAAATCTGGTATACAGCACTGCCTCCAGTCACACCGGGCAGGTGGCCAAAATCTTAAAGGAAACAATCGACCAGATGCTGGTAAGAAGGCTGTTCATGTGAGTGAAGAAGTCACTAGAAAACCTATCCCTAAGTACAAAAATGTACCACGTGCCTTTTGGGGGAGGAAATCAGGGTTAAGTAACTTGCCCAGGGTCACACAGCTAGTAAGTGTCTGAGGCTGGATTTGAACTCAGGTCCTCCTAACGATGTCCCTCCCTTCTTTAGAGTGTGCAGTTTATGATACAACAGCACTGCTTCTGCTTTTGGAGAGCTCATAACCCTGTAGGGAGTGAGCTGAGCTGGAGGCACAAGTAAGGATCTGAGCTGGGTAATGTTTGAAGAACATAGGAGGGGCATGGTGTCTTAGAGTGCCTTTGGGGGCAGCGGGAGGGTGGAGGAAGGCCCTCAACTCCCACTTCCCTCCTTCCTTTCCTTCCCGGTGGCGTACGGTGCAAATTTGTTGTTAAGGCATTTTTCAGTTGTGTCTGACCATGACCCTGGTCGGGGTTTCATTAGTAAAAATGCCAGTTAAAAAAAATTGGTTAAAAGACCCCCAAAAACCCAGTTGGGGTTTCATTGGTAAAAATAAATAAATAAATAAATTGGTAAATATATCAATACAAAATATTGGTTAAAAAAAGTAGTTTCTCCAACTCATTTTACAGATGAGTAAACCGAGGCAAATAGGGTGAAGTGACTTGCCCACGGTCACACAGCTAGACAGTGTGGGAAACCAGGTGGATGAGTCTTCTTGACTCCAGGCCTAGGGCTCTGTGCACTATGGCGCCACCTAGCTGCCCTGAGGTGCAAAGATGTCGCTCTAACCCTTCCCTCCTCCCTCCTCAGCACTCCAAGAGCCAGTGTCCCTCTCCCCTCTGCCCTCTATAGTTGACCCCCTGGCTTATCCTTGATCCCACCCCCTCATGGACTTTTGCGCTATTCCAGTAGTTTCCTAATTGGTTTCCTGGCTTCCAGTCCGTCCTCCATACAGTGCCCAAATATCCTTCCTAGAGCACAGCATTCCCCTGTTCGAGAAAGACTCTCTCTTGCCTGTTAGATAAAATGGAATCTCCTCCACTTTTACAAGACTCGCGATCTGGCCCCAGCCTAGCATGCCGGGAGCGCTTGGCTCCCTACCATGCACTCTGTATTCCAGGTAGACTTGCTGTTTCTTTCCCATCTCTGCACATTCGCCTAGGCTGTTCTCCATGCTGGGGATGCCCTCCCTTCTCACCCCTCCCTTCTCACCCTTTCCTCATGGAATCTTTCAAGGCTCAGCTCACGTATCCCTTCCTATAGAAACCTTTTCCTGATCTCTTAAATTGGTACTCCTAGTAGACTAAATATTCCTTGAGGCCAGAGACTTTTTTGTCTTCTCTTTGAATCCCCAGCACATGCTCAGATACGTGTTGGGACAGCAATCTCATCGATGTGGATGCTGTTTGCATTGACACAGCCTGGTGTCCTGGAGACAGAGCACTGAACTTAGAATTAAGGAAGTTCTGAATTCGAATCCTTCCTCAGGCACTTACTAGCTTCACTTAAGCGTTAACTGTAATTACTGACGTTTTGGTAGCGTTTGATACTGTTGGAGGCCGTTACGAGGTGCAGTAGACAGAGCGCTGGGCCTGGACTCAGGAAGCCCTGAGCTCAAACCCAGCCTCGGACACTAGCTGAACGGCCGCCTCAGTCTCAGTAGCACCTGCCCCGCAGGGTTGTGCGCGAGGTGCTTTGCAAACCTTGAACACCATACAAACACCGAGTCTCGTCATTATTGTCGAAGCCCCTCCTTGCCCGTCCGTCTTACCCATGTCATCCCGGAAGTTCACCACGGGGAGGCCACCCCTGGGTGGCCGGCAGCCACGTTTGGCTTCTCCCGATGTCTGGAGGGCCCCGGGTGAGGATGGGGGCTTCCCCTCATGACCCCCTTGCTCTCTCTTACTCTGTAGCTCACCCTTCTTCTTTCGGACTGACCGTCTCTTTGGTGACTGGTCAGCGCAGGGGCGGGGACCCGTGGCCTTCTAGATCCTCAAGTGCAGCTTTTTGACCGAGTCCAGATGAAACAAAGGAAAATGCCAAAGGGGCCTGAGGGCCTTCCACTTCTACAGCGGCGGAACATGGGACTAAGAGGGGCAAGAATCGCCAAGCTGGGTCCTTAAAAATCATGATTTTATAATACAACTATAATTACATCGTGACAATAACAGCTCGCATCTACAAGCTTTAGTTTGCAAAGTACTTGACATGCGCATGCGCATCTCTGCCAACAGGCTAGGCCTGCTGGTGAGTCAGGAGGGCGTCCTCCCTAAGCGTGTGACGCGGGTGGGAATGGGTTGTTCCGAGGCCCACGAAGGCGCTCGGAGCTCGGTCAGACGCCGAAGGCGCCGAGGTCATCTGCAGCACCCTGGGTCATCTCCGGTCGCCTTGACTTTTGTAGCCAGACTCTGATGACTCTGGAGGACAGAGTGAGGCCGATGACTCAGTGAGACTCTGCCTCACTTAAATCCGATTCACGAGCAAGTCAAGACGTTTCCTGTGTTGTCCCTGGTCTTTTTCAAAAACGGCAACACGTGTCGTTAGAGCCTCATAACGCTGAAAGGGCTATGATTAGTGCCGTTTTACAGATGAGGAAACCGAAGCCGAGAAAGGTTAAGTGAAGGGTCCAGGGTCCCACAGCTAGAGAGGGTCTTCTTGAGCTCAAGTGCAGCGCTCTCCCACTTGCCTTTCAACACCCAGCTGCCTCTAGGTCTTGCATATAGTAGGCGCTTAATACTTGCTTGTTGGATTGAATTGCTCTGATGAGGTAAATAGATGTGCAAATGCCAATCTATCAGTGTGGGTGCATTGTTTTTGGCATGGAAGATTTTGCTCTGCCTACACAGTGTTTAAAAGATGTCTGGGTTTGTTTTCTCTAAGAGAGCCATGGACGAGTTAGGGATTAAGACCTGGGGGAAAAGCAGGGAGTGGGAAACCAGGAAGCTTTGCCAAATGTTCCTCCTTGCTATTATTTGCCGGACTGATGGTGACTCTCTTGGAATCATAGGCCAGTGGAGCATCTCTTGACAACATTTACATGATTGGAGTCAGCCTGGGGGCCCATATAGCTGGATTTGTTGGACAGATGTATGATGGGAAACTTGGAAGAATTACAGGTAAGGCTTCTGAGGGCCTTCTCTGGGCACAGCCTTATTTTGTGTTTCATGGACAATTATGCCCTAATGTTGCTTGGAATCTGGGACTCTCTGCAAGGCCAACTCCTAATTAAATATGTGTGGGTGTGTGTATCTGTATATATGCCATATGCCATAAATAAATATTATCTCTATTTTTTTTACATGAATTTTAATTTATTTTTGACATGTTTGGTTTTCAGCATTGATTTTCACAGGCGTTTGAATTACAAATTTTCTCCCCATTTCC
>CM053627.1:13622424-13662391 GCA_028646595.1 Phalanger gymnotis | reverse complement strand
CAGTGGCCGAACCACAGACTCAGTCACGGCAGCTTTTCCCACTAACCTTCTCTGATGTCTTTGCTCTTTGTGGGTTGAGAGGTCTGGTGGATGCCACAGCTCAGTAATTCAGGATGCCAGGGCACTCTTCGCTCGTCTCCTGGTCTGGTAGGTCCGCGTCTGGTCTGTTCGCGCCATGCGCACTGGGCTCTGCTTGGCTCAGCTCTGCTCCCCTCAGCTGGGGGCTGGGAGCTCCATGTGGGACAGACCTTACCCAGAGACCATCCAGGCTGTCCTGGGCTGAAGCCCTGCTTCCCTCTGCCACTTTGTGGGTTCTGCAGCTCTAGAATTGGTTCAGAGCCATTTTTTTATAGGTTTTTGGAGGGACTTGGTAGGGAGCTCACGCCAGTCACTGCTTCCCAGCCTCCGTCTTGGCCTATCTCTCTCTATTGATAGAGGAACAAACCTATGATTTCATTGATACAGGGAACTCTCCCAGGAGAAAACTCCCCCTTCCTGTACAGATCGGCATGCTCTCTGCAGTTTAGAGAGCTGCTAGGAAGATCTGGATATTGGTGACTTATTCAAGATCACACAACCACTGTGTGTTAGTGGTGGCACTTGAATCCAGGTCTTTCTGGTCCCGACAGTATCTCTGTCTCTCATTTTATATCATCATTTCAGTCACTCAGAGTTTGGCTTCATTTTGGTGATCTTTTAATTTACATTGTGGTATTTATTGTGCATGTTTTTTTTTTTATTGAATACCTTTACTTTGTTCTGCATCAGTTCACATAAATCTTCCCATGTTTCTTTGAATTCTCCATTTTTCATTTCTTATCGCACAATGGTATGTCATTATATCCATAGGTAAAGTGGATTGGACATTGGGCATGGAGTCAGGAAGACATGAGCTCAGTCACTGACTAGCTATGGGACCCTGGGCAAGTCCCTTAACCTCTATGTCTCAATTTCCTCATCTTCCAGAGGACCAGGAAGCATTAATGATGAATCAGTGGGTATTCAAACAATTCTGAATCCACCCAGCACAACTGGACTCTTGCGTATCTCACACTTCCCCACCTCAACCCCAAGAACAGCACGAAATGTTAGCTGACGCCTCGGTGCAGTCTGGCTCTGCAGCTATCTCCAACGTCTATAGCATTCCTCTGGCTTGCCTGTTAGTCACCTTGTTAAAAACGATTAGGTGGTTTTTGCCTAAGCTGCTCTGGAGGAAGCTCCCCTGGTGGTGGTGGTGGTTGTGGTTGTGGTCGTGGTTTGTTCTTCTCCTCCTCTTCCCTCTAATTGTACATTTAACAATTCTGTCAGGGGCCAGAGCACTCCGGTCTCCTTTCTTGAACATATATGGTCATGTGCCCTCCTCCCCTCCCATGTTCTCCATTCTCTGCTCATCTTTCATGATCGAAGACCATGAGCCCTGCTTCACACACACACATATATATAGTACAGATGTACACACACAGATGTATGTACATGTACATATGTACACACAGATGTATACACACATACATTCCTTTGTATCTAATGGTAGCCATCTCTAGGGAGGGGAGGGAAGAAAAAAAGGAAAGTGACGTGATGTCTATTTGGAGGGAATAGCGAGCTGTAAATAGTAGTTGTGCAATCATCTTTTTTATTGTATTATATCATGGAAATGCTTGTTTTATTCCATAAATAAGAAAGAAAGGAAAAAGAAAAGGAGAGAGGTTTGGATTGGACAAGTGACAAGATCTCCTGCGGTTTGGGATCAGAGTTTGTGGGATCCTATGAGCTTTTCCAGCTCTAAACCTCAGCTCCTCTGATGATTCTTCAGCTCTGAGCAGAGAACTGTGGACCATTTCTCCAAAGCACCCGCCTGCTCTGTGAGCCACACAGCAGGGCCGTCCGACCTTCAGTTATCTTAGGGCCACATTAAACTAAAATAATTATTCGAGGGCTGCACCCAGAATAAAAAATACATTACAGTAATAGAAAGTGGAGGAACGAGCGTCATCGATACCACAGGTGAAGGCGCAAAGCATGAAAGCAAACAAAACAACAAAACCCCAACACGGCAGTATAAAGGTGGGTACATACTGACTAGTCTGCATTGTACGGAGGGAATGCATCCCACGGATCGATTGAAAAGTCCATGCGATATGTTCCGTCCATAATACTGCTTTAAAACACCAAAGAAAATTAACATCAAGATTATTTATGAGTGATGGAATTAAAAAATCTAATATGCATTTATTGCAAATTATTATTTTATTTTTTGACTCATAAAAATTAAAACCCACAGGCAGGCTGCATAAAATTGCACTGTGGGCCACGTACAGCCTGCGAGCTGTATTTTGGACAGCCCTGCAGTAGACCATTCCGAGATGGTCTCTGAGTCACCATCAAACAGAGACAGAACGAGGATGCTTCAATGGGCTGAGAGCTGTACCAGAGAAATCCGGTCCCCAAAGCAGTTCTGAGGAGACGTTCCCACCCAAGCTGCCTCTTACTCTATTCCAGGTCTGGATCCCGCAGGACCCCTCTTCAGTGGGAAACCCCCAGATGAGCGGCTGGATCACACCGATGCCCAGTTTGTTGACGTCATTCATTCTGACACCGACCGTACGTACTGCCTCAGCTTTTGTCTTTGTTTACCCCCAACTCTGGAGAGCTCAGGAAGCGAAGGACAGAGAGAGAAACAATGTAACGTCCAGATGTATATGCAGCTTGCGGCGACCTGGCCTCAATCTTCTTGTGTGACGTACAATATTGTAAATGACAATATCCCAGGCTCATGGAGTTAAGGACCTTTGAGAGAAACATTGAGCAGCTCAGTTTATTCAGTCAGTTCATTACATCCCTAAAGAGAATGGCCTTTCCACAACTGATGTGTGTCCCTTAAAATAACTAACGAATCCAAATTGAGATTGACATGTTTTGCTATTGCATAGACAGATGTGTCGACCACATGTCAAAACTGGACCCGGGTTCTTAACTGCCTGGTTATTTCTTTTCAATTATTTTATGTTGGTGAAATATATGTTCAGCAACCATAGAATGTAAGAAGTGAAAAGACCGTAACAATTGTCTGAAGCCTTCCGAGCCATTTTGGGGTCCTTGACTTTATGGAAAGGCTAGGGAGCTCCTCTCAGAATATTTTAAATGCATAAAACAAGATGTATCATATTAGAAATGAAACCAATTATACTGAAATACAGTTGTCAAAATATTTTTAAAAACAAGTTCACAAACCCCAGGTTAAGAACTCCCGATCTAGTCTGACCTCTTCATTTTACAGATAGGAAAACTGAGGTGCAGAAAGAGAGAGAGCCCAAAGTCAGGATTGGGACCATAAGCCATGTCTCCCGAAAAGATTCTGAAACATCAACTCTCTTTATTCCTAGGCTGTAGATTATTTTTAATCAAATGTCCTATGGATTATTGGAGGATTTTTCAAATTCGAAGAAGTGCCACCAGTTACCAGATGTATCAATAAACTTTGGGTGGGGGGAATGAGTTGCTTTTAAGTTTGCTATGTGCATGTGTCTTCAAGTAGCTGTATGTGGTCTGGGAGAAGTCACGGAACATCCCTGAGCCTCAGTTTTGTTATTCGAAAAACAGGAATGTTAATACCTAGTGGAAATACTAATTTTAATAACTATCCTGCCCGCCCCTTATTCTGAAGATAAAATAACATTTTAATAGCTTGAATAAGTTAAAGGCAGCCTAGAAACCCAACATATTGTGGCTGTTGCTTTACTTTTTTTAGTCTTGGGCTTCAAAGAATCATTAGGACATATTGATTTCTACCCAAATGGAGGCCTGGATCAACCTGGTTGTCCCCAAACAATATTTGGTGGTAAGTACAGATGCTTTGCAATTGGAAAATGATCATAAACGTTGCGGGGGTGGGGGGCTTCCACTTGCTTCTGTTCACTGGCACCACTACCGGAGTCTCCTGGATGAAAAATGGCACAGTCCCTGCCCTCAAGGAGCTTCTCATCTAAGGGGTGGGGAATAGGACAGAGATAAAGAGGATATAAGATAGAATGTCACATGGCCAATTCAGGCCATCCTTGGCTTACTAAGAAATTCTGTGATCTCATCGATGTGGGCACTCATTCCATCAAGGCAGATGGAAACTTTCTCTCTTTGCAAAGGTGTCCACAGTTCCCTAACTGCCAGACCCAGTGGTCTTTTCTCAGTCCTTGTCTTCTTGACCTCTTCACTTGGTGCCCTTGACCAGCCTCTTCCTTTGGGTTCTCTCTTTTCTCTGAATTTTAGCGATGCTGTTCTTATCTCTCTTCCTCCATCTCTGATGGCTCCTTCTCCATCTCCCTTGCTGAATAGTGAGGCACGCACACCCCCAAGAGAAGGTTCTGTCCCCTCTCTCTCTTCTTTTCACCTTCTCTTTCTCATTGACCTCATTGCCTCCGGCAGGTTTAATTATCATCGGTATGCAGAGGACCTCCAGATCTAGATACAGCCTTGGCTGAATTTTTCTCCTTTGTTGAAATCCCACTTTACATACTGCCCCCTGGACATTTTGAAGCTGGTGCCACTCCCATAGATGTGTCAAACTCTCCACATGCACAACTCCATTCCTTATCTTTCCGCCCAAATCCTCCCCTCTTCCAAACTTCCTCTTTCTGTTGGGGCACCTCCATCATTCCAGTAGTCCACATTTGCAATTTCAGAGTCATCTACAATGCTTTGTTTCCCTCACCCCACATAGCTACTCAGTTACCAAATCTTATCGATTGTTGGCCTTTCCCTTTGTCTTGTCACTGAGCGCTCTAGACCCCTAGGCTTTACTGTCTGTCCTGTCTTTATGACCTTTTGACTTCACAGGAATTGTCATCTGACTTTCCAGTGCACCCTAAGAATCCCTGGGCTTTGTTATCTGTCCTCTAGCAGAACCCTTAGAACCCTGGGTCCTTCCGTCTACCTCGGTAGAGACCTCAGGATACTACAGGGTCACTGCTGGAGAGGCCCCAAGTGAAGCAGGATTGACCAAGATGGGGAAGTGCTCACATAAAGTATAGCCAGTAGAGAAGGAGCTAGACCAATATCTGGTAGCTACTTTAATTACTCTTGCTAATTAGGTGCTAGATTCTGTTGATTTGCTGAATCAACACTGTCTGAATTTTGGCATCTTATGGCAAAGCACCCATCACCCCGCCATAATCAAAGTTCTGGCTCAGACCATTGGAGAGACAGCATGACATAGTGAATAGTAGATGGGACTCGGAGTCAGGAAGACCTTTCTTGGAGTCAGAAAGACCTGGGTTCAGATCGTACCTCAGACAATTACTAGCTGCCTGAATCTGGGCATCATTGGATCTTTCTGTCCCTCAGTTTCCTCATCTGTATAATGAGGGGTTGGATTCAATGGCTGCTAAGGTCCTATCTAGCTCTACTTCTGCCATGAACTCATACTTGGCTCTCTTGGGTTGAGTGAAATACTGCACCAAATATCTCCAGACTCTTCCCTCATATTTTCCTTTCTTTGCCATGAGACAGAGGAAAAGCTGTAAGTCATCTGTGGAGGTCTTGTTCTGTTAAACGTGTGCCAACTGTGACAATATCCATTGCTTATAAAGTGAATGTCAGTACTTAAATGTAATGTTAACCTTTTATTTATAATGAAGGATTGCAGTATTTCAAATGTGACCACCAGAGGTCTGTTTTCCTGTACCTATCATCTCTGAAAAATGACTGTGACATCATTGCCTACCCTTGTGAGTCCTACCGAGATTACCTGAATGGCAAATGCATCAGCTGTGGAGATGACCAGTCAATGCCGTGTCCAGTCCTGGGTAAGCACTTTTCTCTCTTGTTCTACTAGTAATAAAAGTCTGGATACCAATTTTCCTTTCCCAAAGGGTACTTTGAACAAGGCTTAGAAAACATTTTATACAAAAGACAGTCTATTTCTTGGTTGCAAGAATGATGAATACCTGCTAGCCTGTGGCAACCAGGACTCTTGGATCCTGCAGCAGAATAAAATCTACTAGGTTGTTTTAACATCTGGTGGAGTTTGCTAAGAAGTCTTGTAGCTATGATTGGGTCTTGGAGAAATTGAGAAAATGTCGGTGTGACTTATTCTCTTCCTCAAGCTCAGGTTAGATCAAACAGTGATTTTTGAGAATGTGAAGATTAGTGACATAGGTACCTGATTGTACTTAGGAGTTTACATTTCTTCCTCTAAGTGGGATATCACAAAGCCACAGCTCAGAAAGGGGATGTGACTCTCCTACAGTGACAGTGTTCTTATTCCAGGGCCAGTGTGCTTCCTTCTCTGCCAGACTGCCTCATGTAAGCATTATGATAATATACAATTTGAACATAAAAATCAGTATAGTATGAGTTGGGCCCCTGACACTTGACACCACCTACATACTTTTTGCTCTTCAGAAGGGAATATGACCTCTCACAATTCATTCTTCCTATAGGAGAGAAAACTTAGTGAAAAGAGAAAAGTATTATGGTTTGTTGGGTCATAGATCTAAATCTGGAGAGGCTTTCAAGTCTAACCCCCTCAGTTTACAGATGCAGAAAATGAAACATGGAGAGGTTAGGTGACTTGTCCAGGGTCACACGGGTTACAATTATGAAAAATATGGTCAGTCATTCTTTTTCTTGGGAATTCTTTGTGACCTTGCACAAGTGTCTTAGTTTCTCTCAGCCTCAGTTTCTTCATCTATAAAATGAGGGGCTTGGATTTGATGCCTTCTAAAGTCCCTTCCAGCTCTAATTAAATAATCCTATCATTTGTACCCATGTGTTGTAGTGCCAAGAGCCTTGGGTTTAGAGTCAGAGGAGCTGGGTTTGAATTTTGTCTTTGGGCTTTAACCTCCCTACTTCCCTTGTTTATAAAATGAAAGGCTTAGACTAAATGACATCTTCTAAGGTCCTTTCTGGCTCTAAATTTATGAAAAATAATACCGCTGTGATAAGAAGTCAGGAAAGACTCCTTGGCCAGCCCTTTTGGGCCTCCCGCTTGGCTCCGTGGGGCCAGTGTGGAGGAGAATCAGGGCAAAGTGTCCATTTTCACGTCTGTGGTCATCATAACACTTGGTGCCAAGTAAATGTTCTTTCCCTTCATAATTTCTTTTTGCCTTTGCATGACAAAGTCACCTAGTTCTCAAAGACCAGCCTCTCTGAGTTTGCAGTAGCTTGTTCCCAGCTCATCTGCAGGGGGATGACTCTTTTTAGTTGGAGACATTCTCAAAGACTTCCTAATACATCATAGGTGCTCAATAAATGTTTATTGATTGACTAAAAGACTATTGACAAAGGCATAGAGAGGTCATGATCTTCTTCAGTGAAGGGAGAGCCCCCACCACTGAGTCACAGATCTCCACGAAGAATTTAGAGATGTATAATCAGGTCTGTTATGTTGCCATTTTAGTTGTGTTTGACCCTTTGTGACCCCTTTTTTGGGTTTTCTTTTCAAAGATACTAGAGTAGTTTGCCATTTCCTCTTCCAGCTCATTTTGCAGATGGAGAAACGGAGGCAAACAGGGTGAAGTGACTTGCCCAGGGTCATACAGCTAGTAAATGTCTGAGGCTAGATTTGAGCTCAGGTCTTACTGATTCCAGGCTCAGTACTCTATCCGCTGTGCCACCTAGTTGCCCTTACAATCCGGTTATATTCCTTGTTTCCATTGCCTTCATAGGTTACTACGCTGATCAATGGAAAAACTACTCAATGCTAAAGGACCCTCCTGTGACAAAAGCGTTTTTTGATACAGCTTCTGAAAAGCCGTTCTGTAGTGAGTGACCAGCCTTCTTTCCTTTCCCCCGCCAAATGTCCTTCAAAAAGCATGTTTGATGCTGATGGTGGCTCATGATGTTAGCTAAGGTTAATGAGGGGGCAGGTTGAGCCCTGAGGACTTGGAAGTGAGTCAGCGAAAACTTGGGCCTCAGTCTCAGGCTTTGGGTTGTGCAAACTCCATGACAACCAAGCCCTGTAATTAATTTCAATTCAGTAAGCATTTATTAATTAAGTAAGTAAGTACTTGCTTATGGAATGCCAGGTACTAGGTTCTAGAGCTATAAAGATAAAAATGAAATCATGTCTGCCCTCAAGGAGCACATATCCTACAGAGAAGAATGTATGAAATATATATAGAGGAAGTACAAAATTATCTCAAGGCACTAGGCCTTACCGGGATTGGGAAAGGTCTCCTGGAGAAAGTGATCCACCTTCAAAACCTGGGCATTCTACCCATGTGACTTTGGGTCATTAACCCCTCATCTGGGCTTCACTCTGCTCATCTTAAAAATGCAGGGGTTGAATGAAGGGGCCTCCAAAACCCTTTCCAGTTCTAAATCTGTGACCCCATAATTCAGGACCCAGGTGTCACATGGCTCCTGAGCCAGAATCCCAAGGCTCTGACCGTGGAGTCCCCAGGCTTCCAATGACATCAGCTCCCAAACAACCTACCTGGAGGCAGGTACCTGACAGCCATGCCTTCAATCCCACCTTTACCTACCTTCCATCTCCCTGCTACTTCCCAGATTCCATGTTAATTATTGAGCCTCCTCCCTCCACCTCCTGTTTTGTGTACTTCTTTTCTAATCCTCATTGAGAAAAGACAATTGAGAGAAAGCAGATTTTCTCTGAATCATTGGAGTTGGTGCATTAGAACAGGAGCCACATATTGGTACTTGGTAGGCTATCCTCCTGGTAGAGGAGTTGCCCTATCCTCTCAGGATGGCATACTGGCATATTCTAAGATGGCATGGGATCCATGATGTTAGAACACAAGGCCGTGCTACCTCCATCTAGAAGGTAAAATGATTCCTTTCCTATTAGCACACAGGGAAAAATCTTAAAGCCATTTTTATTGATCTGTTTTGTCCTTGCATCCATCCCTTTCTCCTATCCCAGACAGTCATCTCATATAACAAAGAATATTGTTTTAAGGGGGGGAAAGAAGAAAGAAAGAAAAAAATTAGTAAATCTGATGAGTACCTTGGAAAAACTCTGACAATGTAGTCAATGTTCTACACCTATGGACCTCCCACCTCTGCAAAGGAGCGAGAGGAAGGGCAAGACACATGATGAAGAAGCAGTGTTCAACATCTGGGGGGATGTCACAAGCAACTGCTGCTCTCATGCTGATGAAACTCTATGGGAAAAACTGCTGTCCATGAACAAACATGAGAAGAGAATTGAAGTGGGGCCACTAGAGATTTGAAGTCACCAAACCCTTTGTCCATCCACCATCCAGCTGGCTATTAGGCTCAGTCTTTCTTGGAGTCTTTTTTTAAAAAAATTATTTATTTTTAGTTTTCAACATTCACTTCCATAAGCTTTTGAGTTTTCCATTTTCTCCCCTCCCCCCTTGAGTCTTTCTCAAAGCAATGATTCCTTGTTGTGGGAAGGCAATCCTTCCTTCTCAAAGGCTTTGCTGGAAGAGAACAAATGCTGTCGGTTCCTCCCAAGCCAGGTCTGGCAATAGCCAGTGTATCTATCACCTGAAGGCCAGCCAGTGGGCCCCCAGGGGATGACTTTTTCCAGCTACTTGTACTCATGAAGACTATCTATTGAGGCAAAGGGGGCCCTGAGATCTGTGTTATTGAAAGGAAGACACACCCCGATGAGATCACAGATTCACGAGGTCTGTAAAAGGAGAAGATCGGACTCGATGGCCTCTAAGGTCTCTTCCAACTCTGGTCTCATAATCCTGTGCAGGGCACTGTCCTAGGTGTTGGGGGTAATCAAAAACCCTTCATGATGTGGCTCAAATCTGCCTTTCCCAATACTACCCCTTATGTACTCCACTGGACCACTTGTTATTCATTACCTATACTTGACATCTCTCCTACCTTCATGCCTTTGCACAGGCTGGACCACTTGCCTGGAAGATTCTCCCTCTTCATGTCCACATCTTAGACTCCTTGGATCTATTCAAAGCTCAGCAGAAGTACGAGGTTCTTGCTTGAGTCATTTCAGTGGCTAGCTCTCCACCTACTCCCAAAATGAGCTTGAATATAATTTATATTGACCTTGCTAAATATGTTATTTTCATCCAGTTGGATGTAAGTTTTTAGAGAACAAGGGCCATTTCATTTTTGTCTTTGTATCTGCTATGCCAAGCACAGCGCTGGGAATGTAGTAGGCACTTAATAAAGGCTTGTTGAATTGAACTAAGATTCAAGATAAATAAGATGTGGCCCCTGCCCTCATCATGGTGGCGAAGGGTCTTGGAGGAGAGCTATGACCCACACACCAACATAACTCTGATGTCAAAGGACCTCCTCTCTCCTCTACAAGTACTCAGACTCAGTGGGCATGAAACATAGAACAGGTTTTATTTCTGCAGTAAAAGAACACAGAAAAAACTTAGGTGCAAACCCACATGGGGTCCAGGGACCCTAGTCCCCCTAGAAGGAAGTCCTTTGTCTCTCCTCACAGAATACAAAGAGTATGAGAGAAGAAAGGAAAGGTCATTAGGGAGATGAAGGCTTCCTTCATCAGCCCTCAGAGCTGCTCTGAAACAAAGCTAGCCTGATTCTAACCACAGACTCTGTCTCTTTGCAGTATATCACTACTTCGTGGATATCATGACCTGGAACAAGAACATACGACGAGGTTACATTACGATTAAGTTAACAGACCAGGCTGGAAATACAACAGAGTCCAAGATCAGTCAGTAAGTTGTTGGTGATAGTTCACTCATGTGTGTGTGTGCGCGTGTACATGTGTGCATGCATGTGTGCGTGTGCATACCTGTGTGTGTGTAAGTGTTTGGCTATCTCGTTAAAGGGTGAGAACAGCGGTCTATCAAGTTTTTATGTTGGTGCCACTTTTTGCTCTCTCAATAAATGTTGGGAAGACTCCGCTCTGGTTCCTTGGGTGATCGCAGTTCTCTCGTCCTGCTGCAGTGGAGGGGCTGCCGAGTGGCACCTCTGGCTCAGCAGGCAGAGGCTGCCTCCCGAATTCTCCCCTCTAGCTTGCAGTCCATTGCCCTTTGCCCTTGTCCCCTGCAGTCATATGGCACGTTAACCCTCACCCAGTAAGCGGCAGGCACAGCTTGTTAGCGGAGAGGATTTAACTGTAGAAATCTGAGTTTATTTGGGTTCTTAGAAGTCTTAGATTAGATGTTAAAGATATTCCTCTTCTGAAGGGCGAAGGGCTTGGGCTCAATGATCTCTGACACCTCCTTCACCTCTTAATCTCTTCTCTTTGGTTGGATGAAGACAACCTTGCCAGCCGAGGAGGGGTCGTGCCACCTTCTGGGTGGTTGTGCTCCAGTTTGTGGTAGCTGCTTGGATACTAACTATGCCTGTCCTTAATTTTTCCATCCTTCAGCCTCCAAACAAGGGTCTCTCAGTGGAAGGAGCCCTGAATTTGGAGTTAGAGAACCTGGGTTCAAATCCTGGTTCTGTCACTTGCTACCTATGGCATCTTGAGCCAATTATGTCCCTTTTCTGGGGCTCAGCTTCCTCATCTAGTGAGAGATTTGGACTCACTGACCTCCAAAGTCTCTTCCTTTTCCAGATCCATGGTCCTATGACCTCTGTAAGTATTTCTAGGCCCCTTTTCTTTCTTCCTTGCTCAGTCCAGTTTCTAACTACCAGACTTTCCTTCTTTCTCTCTCATAATATTATTTAAGTCTCTATTCATTATTTTCCTCCATTGCTACCCTTCCATACTTCACTTTTCTTTCACTTGCAGAGCAGCTCCTCGCTGTGACAATTGTCTGTCATGGAAGCCCTCTTTGGCCTTTCAGAGACTGGAGGATCACCAGACAGAATTACCACAGTCCTCTCTCCTCTTACCTTGGAGAGTGTTCCTTAAATTTGTATATAAATTGACTCATTTTGAAACTCATGAGACTTGGCATAGTGTAATGGATAGAGCTAGGACATATAGGTGTTGCAGTGGATAAGACACTGGATTCAGAATCAGGACTCATCTTCACAAGTTCAAATCTGGCCTTGGACACTAGCTTTGTGACCCTGGGCAAGTCATTTAACCTTGTTTGTCTCAGTTTCCTCATCTGTAAAATGAGTTGGAGAAGGAAATGTTAAACCACTCCAGGATCTTAGCCAAGAAAATCCCAAATGGGGTCACGAAGAATTACACATGACTGAACAGCATTGATGTTAATAATTCTTCCAGTTAATTCTAAGATCCTTGAGGACAGAAACAGTTTCATTTTTGTCTTTGTGTATTCAGTGCCTCACTCAGTGTTTCAATGGATGCTTGGTTGTTGACTGATCGATTGGTTAAGCACCTGCTTTGTGCCAGATGTTTTGCTAGGCACGGGAAGCATGGCCAAAAATGAAGCTGTCTCTGCTCTCCAGAAGCTTATGTTCTATGATCACTGGTCCATAGACTTAGAGCCTTCTCCCCAAACCGCATCTAGAATCAAAGAGCCTAGGCCCAGTTCCCAACTCTTCTGCTCCCAGACATTGGACATCTCTCCCTGAGATCCTCAGTTTCTTGCTCTGTAAAAATGAATGGGCTGGACTAGCTAGCCATTAATGTCCTTTCCAGCTGCAGATCTGTCATTCTATGATGTCTACTGAGCGAACTAGGTCTGTACCAAAATCAGCTCTGCCAGATTGGGAGAGGAAGGATGAGAGTGGAAGAGTAGGAGAAGAGAAAAGGAGAGAGAAGCAAAGAAAGCCAGGTGCCTTTGGCTGGGCAGGGTGGGGTGCTGGCCTCTGCGGGAAATGGGTATATGGAGGTACATGGGCAGGACACATATACAGAGGTACATGGGCAGGACATGTATATACGGAGGTATACAGAGAGATCATACGTATCTGGAGGTATACGGATAGGACACATGGATCTGGAGGTACATGTATGTGTTACAGCCTTGTCCTCACATTCCTTGAGGTCAATTTATTTAATGGGAAGATGTCTGTTTTTAAAAACCCTTATCTCTTTCTTTTAGTGAACCTGCCATATTTCAGAAGTTTCAGCAAGTGAGCCTCCTTGCCAGGTTTCCTCAGGATATTGACCAGGTGAAGGGTATCTCCATGGTTTTCTCGACTGGGCCTGTGTTATGGTCCAAGTACAAACTCAGGATCATCTGGATAAAGCTGAGACCAATCACACGCCCTGAGAAGTAAGCAAGGCTCCAACATGGTTGCCCAATGGGGCTTCCCATACGAGGGTTAGAATGGGTCCAATGATTCTTCTGGCAGAGCTCTGTCAGTTCTGTGGGCCAGAGGGAGAGCTTCCGAAGCCAGGGACCAAAAAGGCTGGGGAAGACCAAAGGCCTCAGGAGAGAATATAGCAGGTCCTAGCGCTCCTAGAGTTTAATAATGGAACCAAGAACTGTATAGGTAGCTAGAGCCCCTTCGTTTGCTTACAAACTGGTTGCCGGTTTGCCTGATGGGGGATGGTGTTCTGGCTGGGCCTGTGCATATTTTGAGCAGCTTAGGACTTAGGTGAATTCACATCTGCTTTCTGGCTCTCCAGTTTCCTCATATGTAAAGTGGGGCTGGGCCAGACATCTTCTACAGCTCTTTGCAGCATTAATATTTTAGAGCTGGAAGAGATGCTATAGGTATAACATACCATCAAGTGATGCTGGAGACGAGCACATGCTGGTCAGCATAGAAATCCAGGGGATTCTAGGAAAGAAGTGTATGTTTTTTTTTGTTTTTTTTTTTTACTCTGGAGATACAGTTATTTATTGTATTGATCAAAATTTTTAAATATTTCAAAGTTGAAGTGTATGTTTCTATTAATCAGCAAACATTTCTGAAGCACCTCCCTTGTCTCAAGATACATAGCTCTGGGGATACACATATAATGAATGAGCGATGCTGCCCTCAGAGAGTTTACACTCTAGACAGCATCATGTCTTCTTTTGGGGGTTGTCGTGAGGATCAAAGGCAGTAAGCTATGTAAAAGGCTGTACAAATGGTAGCTGTCATCATTCTCCTTCCTATCCGGCATCCAGCCAGCTAAAACGACAGATGGCATTTAAAGAACAATTTAAGACTTTTGTAATCCACCGAACAGCAAGGAGAAGCAGAGGTGGCGGGGGAGGAGGGAGAACAGAGGAGGGAGGATGGAACCTTTGGGGCCGAAGGTGTCCTGGACAACAACTGCTTTCCTTCCGGGACTCTTTTTAGTCTTGAAACTTTTATACTTACCCCTTTCCTTAGGCTTCTTCTCATCACATCTTGCTTTTCCAGCTGATAGAAGAGCCAAGAGAATTTTTATGTTTGTCTTAATGCTCCCGGGAGAGGCAATGTGATATAGGGGCCAGAGGCCTAGCCGTTGGGTTAGGGAGCCCTGGGTTCTGGTCCTGCCTCTGATGCCTCCTGGCCCTGTGACCTTGGACAAATCATTTACCTTTTCTGAGGACAAAGGCCATCAGCTCCAAATGAGTTGAGATCGGTGTGGGAACGTTCCCTATGTGGATGAAGTCGTGATTCACTGGTTCATCCATGATTGACAACATCTCCTGAAGTCCTTTCTAGGCCAGGGGCTCCCTCTGCTCATTCCGCAGAATTCCCTGCTACTGAATCCAACAGTGTGTTTTGAGTGGTTGCTTTTCTTTTTATTATTAAGACAAAGGAATCACCTTTTTTAAAAAGGCAGGTAGGAAGAAAGTCGAGGCACTTTGTGGGTCAGGCAGAGCGTGGTGCCGATGTCGTCTGGGACTGCCTTGGTTTTTGGCAGAGTCTTTGAGACGGTCGAGACAAAGGGTGATGTCATGATCAGGAGAATCTGTGACAGGACAAGGAGAGGAGTGAGATCACGTCCTGAATCCTTTGGCCAAAGCTAGTGATGAGCAGGACCCAGTGGGCAGAGCTGGACCTGGAGTTGGGGCGAGCTGGCTTCTACCTCAGTGGCTGTGTTGCTCATCCTCTCGGCCTCAGGTTCTTCATCTGGAAAATGGGAGTAATGGTAACAATGCCTGTAGCACCTCCCTCACGAGGTTTCTGGGAGGCTAAAATGAGATCCTGTCCTTGAAAGTGTTCTTCGCTAATCTCAGCCTGCTTCTTCATCTATAACATGTAAAATGGAAATCTCATCACTCCTCTCAGGTTTATTGTGGGGGTCAAATAAGGGATAGAGACCAGACTATGATTTCGTTAATATAGGGAACTCCCGGGTGAGGAAATTCCCTCTACTAGTGCAGGCCGGGTCCTCCCCTGCTTCGAGACTTTGCGGTGCCAGATGCACAGAAAGGGCTTGATAAATGCTTGTCACCTGGAATGCTGAGAGCCTAAAGCATATGCCAGAGGCAGCACCAGCACCAAGGCCAGCTCTATCCACTGCACCACACAGCCTTCTCAATAGAAACCAAGTGTTTGCCCACCTCTAAAGCCCTGTGTAACTGACCGCCAGCCTAGACAAGGATTTCTCTGACCAGGTCCCTGCAGGAACAGGAACTTGGCCCCAAGACCTCCTGTCTCCATCCAGACTGAACCCTGACCCGGAATCAGTTGATGTTCTCGGGGAAATTCTGTGCCCTGCTCTCAGCGTCACCTTTTTGTTTCTTGCTGATCTTCAGCTCATTTATCAAGTAAAGGTTGTTCTTGTGTACTTCGGACATACACGTCGAATCTCTCCAACAGAACAGAAGCTCCTTGAGGGCAGGGCCGTTCTCATTTTTGTGTTTATATCCTAAGTGCCTGGTCAGGTGCCAGGCACTTAGGAAAGGCTTAATAAATGCTCGTTGATTGATGGAGTTGTGTTTTTCCTTTTCTCAGGCCACAGATGTGCAGATATGATCTCGTCCTGTTGGAAAACAAAGAAACAGCCTTTCAGCCCATCCTTTGCTAGATGCTCAAACCGGGCAGCAGCTCACAAAAGTTGTCATTTTGCTATCAAGGCAGTGAACGGACCAGATGCATATACATCTTTATGGGTGTCTTAAGCTGTACCACAAAATGCCATGCAGTTTTAGGACCATAAAATGATTATGGAAAGTGAACAAGGATCAGGGGAGTTTTTCAGGGAGGTGACAGTATTTGGGGGAGGCTGGCACCTTTAGCTTCCTGCGCTCAGTCCCACTGGATCCAGGGACGATCCAGGACATTTTTAAGTGGCCAGGGGGCTAGAGCCCGGAGTCAGCAGGAGGCCCAACTTTGATCTCACTTGCCTGTGGCTTTCACCATGGGTCTTTAGCCTATCTCTTCCTCAATTTCTGTCTATGCCGATATGCTGATCTGCCTCTCAGGGATTCTGGGAAGGAGAAGGACTTGAGTCTATGAAGGGATTTGAGATATATATGAAGCTAAAATGTCTTTTCGTGTATGTTGTATATGTTATGTGTGAATGTCTTATTTATTCTAAATGACCCAACAAAGTGTAAGCTTTTGGAGGGCAAGGACTTTTGTTTTTGCATCTCCAATGGCTAATTCAGTGCTTGGCACAAATTAGGTGCCTAATAAATCCTAGTGGAATGAATGAATGTGTTCTAATAATCTTCCTTCCCCAGATTCCCATTCCAACCCACTCTGAGAATGCCGCATGTAAAGAGAGAACAGTACTCTGGGCTTGCTCTCTTCCATGTTGGGGAGGAGTGGGGATCGGAGAGAGTCTCTGGGGCTCTACTGCAGTGGATGACAGAGGAAGGGATAACAGAGGGGCTGGAGCAGCGGGAGGCAGAGGGAAGGAGTAGAGGCAGCCAGCCCCTTCTCCCTCTGGCTCTCTCCCTGGCCCCTAAAGAGCTGAGAGACAGCTGCAGGAGCAAAGAGTATCTCCGCGGCAGCAGTGGGGTTCACCTTGTCAGGGCTCTGACCACTAACCCTGTACCGATGGGATGGACTGGACCAAGAACAATGCTGGCTATAAGGGCTTATAGAGGTAGTGTGGGGTGGTGGGTAGGGGGCTGGACTTGAGTCCAGCCATTGTCACTTGCTGCTTGGGGCAAGTCATGATCTCTGAGTCTTGATTTCCTCTTCTGTAAAAGGAGGAGGGGGACAGGGTTTGAAGTAGATGGCTTCTGAAGTGCCTCTCATGATAATAACCTTAGAATGAGGCAGTCTTCTCAATCTGTCCAGATCCCAGAGCCCCCCTGGAATTCCTACCACCTCATCTCATTCTGTGGCCGCTCTGGAAGCCGAGATTAGCACTGAGTGGATGCTCTATCGCTTGCAGTGGGGATCTCACCAGGTCCAGACAGTGCATTTCCAAAACCTCCTGGGTTTCTTGCTTGGGGGGCAGGGGTGGAGGTGGGCCACCACTGGGGTCCAAGAGAATAAAAGGGGCTGCAGCCACTTGGCACATGGTTATTACGCCTGGTTTTGTCCTGTTTGTTTGCTCACTGATTCTATATCAAGAATAAAAGCACCTGAATGCAGGTCTGTTCACAGCCACGGAGAGCCAACTCCAATATGCCGAGAGATCAAGGCAGTGAGGTAGAAGGGGTTTCAGAGCTGATTTCTGACTGGATAAGTTCACAAATCGACATACCCCTGGAGAATAAGTCAAGGTGGTGACCTATAGGGAGGAAGGATAGAAAGTCCTGGACTTTCTGAGATTCATGGAGAGCAGGTTCCTTCTTAGCACTCCCTCCCCCACACCCCTCCCGTAGAGTAAAAACTACCCCAGGGGAGGAAAGGGAAGGGGTCCTTCTACTGAACAGGATTGGGTGTGTGGTGATCCAGGCCACCTGATGGTTAAACAACAACAAAAGGTACCAGAAATTAGGTTCCCTAGAGACATTTTCATCATTGAGGGGAGAGAATTTTAAAGTAGTGTGGGGGAAAAGATGCTCTGGATAGAGCTCATTTTGGGCAAACTTATCTTAACCAAGTCTAAATTTAGAGGAGTAATAGCGCTTCTTACAGAACAGAATGTATCCAATGGAAGGATTTTTAAGGATCTACCTGAAGAAGCTACATGGTTGCAGAGCAATCCCATTAGATCAGGGGTCCTTAGCCTTTTTTTTTTTCCTAGGAAGCCTATGGACTCCTCATGATCATGTTTTTATAGCATAAAATAAGGTAAATAAATGCTCACTGCTCTAGGGGCACTGGGCTTGAAATCAGGAAGACTCATCTTCCCGAGTTCAAATCCAGCCTCAGACATTTACTAGTTGTGTGACCCTGGACAAATCACTTAAACCTTGTTTGCCTCCGTTTCCTCATCTGTAAAATGAGCTGGAAGAGGAAACAGCAAAACCACTCCAGTATCTTGTAATATCAATTAAGTTGGGACGTGTTTTTTTTACCATTGTAGAATGATAAATTGTCTTTGATTGAGCCTTACTAGGTGCAAAGCCCCAGGCCCAAACCCCTATCTACTAGGTGCTAAGCTTATGTGGGCGTGAAGCCTTCAGCGTTCTAAGGTGAGTTGCTAACACCAGAGCCAATAGGAGGAGCCTAAGTTCTGGTCACTCAGATGAGGTTTGATGACGGCTAAAGACTGTATAAAAAGAGAAAACAGAGCTGTTTGATTGGGGCTCTCAGTCTTGGGGGCATGTTGATGTGGAGACTGGGCAGCTGTAGTTAAGAGCCCTCCAGCTTGTGAACCCAGATGTTGATGCCTTCTTGGTAACTATGAATTGAATTTGGTCTGTATATAATGTATCTTTGTAATTTGTTTGTATTTGCTCTGAAGTTCAGGGTGCTGGCTTTTCCCCTTGAACTAAGTGAATGATGTTTGTACGTTGGATTGAATAATATTGTTAACCCCTTAATGTTGCTTTCCTTAGTAAAGGCAGATCAAAAGAACCTAGGCTGGCAGTGTGCTTGTTGTCTGGCTGGTGTTGGTGTTTCACGCCCACAGCAGCTGCTAAGCCGGATTGCTACAAGGTATCTCTGCCAGGAAAACCCTAAAATGAGATCCCTGACAGTGGGGCCAGGCTGAACAACAACCCAAAGGAAATCCCTCATGCTGAGAAAATGACCAAAATACTGAAGAATAAAAAGCCTACAGACGCCAGGTTAGGAGGCCTCAAAAGGCCACTGTAAACCCCGCAGACACAGGGAGCCACATGGGTAACCATCAGGGACCCAGTTCTTGGCATGATCTAGGCTGGAACGTGTGCCTTGTGTCCACTCAGGGTTGGTTCTACGGTACTCAAACTAGACCAGATCGCATCCGATTTCATCATGCCCTGGTGCCCACCGAAGTCAGCAGGAACTGTCATGTAAATCCCATGCAAATGAGGAGGTGGTGCAGAGCATCATGGGGCCTTGCTGCCTATCCCATCCACTCTTCTCACTGGAGATTGACCTTGGAATGGGGCAGGACATGGTGGGGAGAGGAGGAAAGTGGGGTGAGCAGTCCAGAAGATAAGAGGCCTAGGAAAGAGGTCGTGGAATTGTTCAGCCATATGGTTTAATCCCCTCGTTTTACAGATGAGGAAACAGGCCTGAGAAGGCTATGACTCCCTGGGACGGGATTTGAACTCAGACTACTGGGCTGGAGTTAGAAACCCCGACTTGCCCACTGACTAGCTGTGTGACCTCTCCTGGCCTCAGTTTCCCCTTTTAGTTCGTGAGTGGGCTAGGACAGGAGCAAAGGAAGAGGAGGAGGGCCAGAGTAACCAGTCACTCTCACGTGCGGGGGTGGGGGTGGGGTGGGGGTCAGGGGGCGGAGCTAGGACTGAGCCCGCCTCTCCAGGTAGGGCTGGCACCCGCTGGTTGGCAGAAGCGAAGCGTAAGGTGAGGTGCAGTGCGTCAGAGCCAAGCCTGGCTCCGCCCCTTCTCTCTCTCTCAGTCGCTCTTCCTATTCGTCAATTCTGGGTCGGGCGGGGGAGGAGGCTAACCTCCAACCTTATCAAGTTAGGGTACGAGTTTGCTCCGCCCCTTCACCCCTCCTTCCTCGTCTCCCATTGGCTAGAGACGAAGCGGGCCAGCCCCAGTGGGCAGTGCCGCTCTTCTATTCGTCAGATCAGACGCTGAGTGGGCGCGGGGGCGGGGCCAGCTTCGGCCGGCTACGCTCCGCCCCCTCCTGTCAAGGTCCAAGCCCCCGCCGGGGCCAGACAGAAGGTGTGAGGACCCGAGTCTGGGCGCGGGTGCAGGCGCGCGGCCATGCGTCCCCTGTTCGGGCTGCTCCTGGTCTTCGCCGTCAGTACCTTCTCCTTGTACCTGCTGTCCACACGCCTGCCGCGGAGCCCCGGGCCCGAGACCCGCCCCAGCGAGGAGGCGGAGGGGGCGGAGGCGGAGGACCAAGAGCCAGGCCCCAGGTACCGCGAGGCTCGGTCTGTGGTCGGGGCTCCCGGGGAGGGGGTCTGGGCCATAGCGGGGCTGGAGCAGGCGGGATGGGTAGAGGAGGTAGACCTCGACCCTACTTCCGGCAGAAGGGTCTCATCCCCCCTCCACTTCCGGTGAATCACCTTCCCCCCACCCCCGTGAGCTTAGTCCCGCCTCCACTTCCGGTGGTCCTGGTCGCTCCTGCCCACCATACTCCTCTCCTTCCCCCCATTCTCAGTATTCCGACCCCTACTTCCTGATGAATTAGAGGGCCTGGGTTCAAGTGCTGACTCTGACGCTGTGTATCTTGGACACTCCCTGGGAGTGTGCAAAGCGGCTTGTGGACTGGGTCGTCTCCGGATTCAGCTGCTAAATCTGGGCTTGGCTTGGGATGGAAGATTGACAAAGCATTTATTAAGCACTTGCTGTGTGCCTGGTCCTGTTCTAAGCCTGAAGATAGGAATTCCCAAACAAGACAGAGCCCCTGCCCTTGGGGGGGCTTCCATTCTAATGGGGGGAAACCAGACTTCAAGGGGACTGAGGGCCAGGCAGGGGGGCTGTGGTCTGGGATGGAGCCCGGTGTGGTGTGGCGGCTGTGTGCGGGGCCTGGAGAAGGGGTGAGCCCAGGTGGGCAGCTGCGCCACCTCCTGCCTGCCCGGCGGCGGGGGGCCTTATCCTGGGTTAGCCAGCCCCTGTGACTCTGGATGAGATGCCCAGCCTCTCCGGGCTCCAGTGCGAGGGGGCCCCTACCGAGGGCCCTTGTGTGGTCCCGGCAGAGGAAGGCACGAGGATCCCCGGACGCCAGGTTTCAATCCGGGCCTTCATCACGAGGGGCCTAAAGTGGCCATTTAGGGGCAGTCCTGTGCCCGACGTTCTGTGAGGCAGGCTTTGGCCTCTCTTCTGCACCCCGCCCCCACTGCCTCCCCCCTCCTGCCCCCTCTTACGGTCTTAGGTGTTTGATGGAACATTCAGTTTAGGCGCCCCCTGTAGTACGGGACGGTGACAAAGGAGAGCCGGGATGGCAAAGGGAGTTTGAGGGAGGAGGAGGCCTTGGAACAGCACACTAGCTGCATTCACCTAGCATTTGTATAGCACTTACTGTATGCCAGGTGCTGTGCCAGGGGCTTTTTGGATTGTGAGCTCATTTGAGCTCAGGGACGCCGGTGGGAGGGAGATGCTGTTATGGGTCTCATTCTACAGTTGAGGCAGCCGAGGCAAACACTGGTTAAGTGGCTCACCCAGGATCACCTGGCTAGTAAGTGCCTGAAGTAGGATTTGATCCCAGGTCTTGACCCCCAAGCCCATTGCGGTATCCATTACACCACACTGCTTCTTCAAAACACTCCAGCTCCTTCACTCAGCACGTGATGTTTCCAGGTAGTCTCCCTCCTAAATCCTACTCAGCTCTGATCTGCCTAACCTCATAGGAGACACGGCAAAAGGGCAGTACAGCCATAGATGTGAAACTGAGGGATCGTTGTCATAGCTGACACTTATATGGTGAATTAAGGTTTACAAAGTATTTTAGATACAGTCTCTCTCCATAAAGGCTGACGTATAAGTGGTCCTTAACCCGAGTCCAAGAACTTGTTTTCTTTGTAATCCTGTCTATTTTATTTTGTGCATTTAAAACCACTCTTCTGAGAAAGGCTCCTTAGTTTTATTAGACTGCCGGAGGGGTCCAAAACACAAAAAAGATGAAGACCCCCCTGGTTGAGGGAGTCACCCCAGGAGTCAAGAAGGGCCAGTGTTGTTTTACCTTGGATACTTCCTGGCTGTTTGGCCCCAGACAGAATCCTTTAGCCTCTCAGTGCTAGACACAGGTCTAGCTTTCCCATCCCCCGTGGAGGGAGTAGTGTCACCTCAGGATAAAACAAGGACGAGTTTATTGTTACTCTTTTGTGTTTCATTCCCTTACACACTTTATGTCAGTACCAAACCCAAAAGACTTTAAAGGAGGCAGGAAGCTTTCTGTGGGAAGGAAGGATTTTGGTCAGATTAGATAGTGGGTCCAAAGCCTGGCCCAGCAGGTGTGTCAGTGAAGTGTTGGCCCTGGAACCCTTGCTTGGAGTCCAGAGTCTAACTTCCATTTGGCCAGTGTCACAAGAGAAGGGTTACCTTCAGCAGGGATGCCTCATTAAAGGTGATAGGACCTGGACTGGGGAGTGGAGCTGTGCTGACCCCAGTGAGCAAGCCCCTGTGGTTGACATTGGTTGACAATGCCCATTCTCTACCGTCATTAGGCTTGGAGATTTACTGGGGCCCTGGGAGGCTGTGATTTGCCTAGGACACACACAGCCAGTATGTGTCAGAGGCAGGACTTGAACCCAGGTCTGCATATTGTCTCCATGAAGTCGAAATCATTTCACCCAGGAGCCCTGTCAGACTAAGTTGGAAAGCTGGTATCTGCCAGCATTGGTAAAGGAGTTTCTCCCTAGAAGGTCCTACCAGTGAAATCATAAGCCTAGTCTAAAAAAATCAATAACAGTAGAGTCCTAGACTGTTGGAGCTAGCTCAGTCTGGTCCATCCTTCTCATCTCACAGATGAGTGGCTGCCCAGGTAGCGCCCAGACCAGAGCCGGGGTCTCCTGACCCTTCCCTCCTGTGTCACATGATCACACCCTCTCCTTGGCTCATTCTGGTTTCCTTTCCCAAGAGAGCAGAAGATGATGAAGCGTGTGCAGCCTCCCAGGGGACAGCTTTGTCAGGGGAGGCTGACATGTCCACCAGCTTCCCCTCCAGCCTCCATCAGCTTTTCTCCTCATCCCCGCCAGGGTGCTCAAGTTTCCTTCAGACCTGGAAGAGCTCCGGGAGCTCTCGGACTTTCTACTGGACTATAAGGGGGAGCACCAGGCCTACGTGCTGTTGCTGTTCTGCAGTGCCTACCTCTATAAACAGTGCTTCGCTATCCCAGGCTCCAGCTTCCTGGTAAAGCCCCCTGCCTCTTCCTAGCACCCTTTAATGCTGGGAGAACAAACATAGGAGAGAAAAAACCCCCCACCTTTTGGCCTCAGGTTGTAGCCACAGTGCAAAGCAAAGCTGTCTGGAGTCATAGACTGCAGCTTCTGCCAAGATAACCTGTGGGTCCCAGAGAAAAAGCCCCCACCTGAGCCTCCACAGTCAGCTAGTGGAATATGTTTTCAGGAATGACCCTTCTATGATACAGAAGCTGTCTCATTTGCTAGGAGTCCGTGTTTGGCTCCATTTTCCCTTCGTGGCCTCCTTGGGATGAAGAGTTCTCTAGGGAGCTGAGGAAGGCAGTTCTCCTCCTCCCTCAGGCTTGGCCTTTGAAGCTTTCCAGGTGGGGAGAGCCAGGCTTGCCCCTACCCTTACACTACTAGTCAGGCCGCTGCTGGAGAGGTGCAGATTTTGCTGGGTTGCTGTCCAAAGAACCCAAGATGGTTGTGAGAGCAGAAAGTGACTTGGAGTTCATTTAGTCCAACCCCTTCCTTTCCGAGATGATGAACCTGAGGCCTAAAGAAGGTAGATGACCTTCCTAAGGTCTCATGCTAGTGTAGAGTAGGGCTGGGGGTGCAGCCAGGCTTACTGACCTACTGCCCTGCCCTGCCCTGCGGCTTTTCTCTGCAGAACATTTTGGCCGGAGCCTTATTTGGACCATGGCTAGGACTCATCCTGTGCTGTGTGCTGGCCTCCGTGGGCGCCACCTGCTGTTACCTGCTCTCCAGTGCTTTTGGAAAACAGTTGGTGGTCTCCTATTTTCCTGATAAGGTGGCCATGCTACAAAAAAAGGTGAGGAGGTCAAGCCTGGGGTGCCTGGGCATCATTCTTGGGGCAACTGGATGTTCAGAATGAAAAAGCAGGACTCACGAGACTTGGGAGTTATTCTGTGCAGCCCCAGAGGGAATGGCTGAGCAAGAAATCCTCTCTGTGGCCTCCTGAGGCCTTTCTCTGGATTAAAGAGCCAGTTCTTGTTCTGGGGACCTTGGGAGGCCCTGCCGAGCATCACACTGATGTCAAGTGTAACACAGGGGCTCCTGGGCTTCCTCCTGACCTGCTGGGCCATTCCTGCATTTTAGGGTCCCTCCCTCTAGACCCAAACCCATCCAGGCCGTCTGCTGGGCCAGGGAGCATCCATCCTTCAGATATGTGCCCGCCAGCCTCTCAGAGTCCCACGAGTGGGAGGCCAGGGTTGGCTTCTAACCCACGCTGGAGAGGAACAGCTCTGCTTTATTTTGCAGTTAATTAACAAACATCAGAAAAAGAGCATTGCCACGTACACCCTAGAACAGAAAAGGCCGATTGCACAGGAAGCTGGGCCTCTGGACCGCACATAGCCTAGCGCCTCCTGCTTCTCAGGGTCTCTTCTGATCATCCTCGTGCGTTCTTGGGGTTGTTTAAGGGACTCGCTTTCCTTTCTTTTGTAACATTACTGATCCCTCTACCCCTTTCCATTATCACACCTTCATCTGAGAATGGGTGAGTCCTGCATCCCGAGTCCATCCCCCTCCTGTCCGGAGGCAGGCATCAGGTGTCCTCCTTGGGGACTCCTTCTTAAGGCTTTCTGAGCCACATTGGAATTTGCTGGTGACAAGGGCCCTGACTGGCCCAGGTTTGGAGCTTTAGAGCTGGGGTGGTTCCTCACAGGCCTTCCTTCATTCCCCTGAATGGGGAAGCAGAAGCCACAGAGGCTAGGTGACTTGCTGGAGATCACATGGGTAAACTGAGGCAGAGCTGGGATTTGAACTCAGGCCTCAGACTCCAGATCCATTAGTCAAAAGTGTGTGTGTAGAAATGGCCTGCCCTTGCTGGTGCCTGGCATAGGGATCCAGACTTGGTGAGACTTTCAGTCCAAAGCACATGTGCTGCCCCTTTATCTGCCCACATGTTGCTTGCTCCGTGGTTCTTATCCTGTTTGTCCCTCCACTTGGGGCCCATGAGCGGCCTGTCCAGGGCAGGCTGCTGCCCCCTTCCCAGAGCCTCCAGTCTGTCCTTGGGCCTGATCGCTCCCTTTGCTCTGTCTGCAGGTAGAAGACAACAGGAGGAGTCTGTTTTTCTTCCTGCTCTTCCTGAGACTCTTCCCCATGACGCCCAACTGGTTTTTGAACCTCTCTTCCCCGATTCTGAACATCCCCATTGTTCAGTTCTTCTTCTCGGTCCTCATAGGTGAGTGCCACGTGCACCCGCTGTGTGCTGAGCCTGTCACTGGGGACTGTGGGGGCCACAAAGGCCAGAGGGGCCCAGCTCTGGCCTGGGCACCGTGAGCCTCGGCGGGGGGAGGCCGGAAGGGGATGAGGGCAGGGGAACTATGCCGGGGCTGTGGAGGAGCATCAGCCAGCCCTGGAGAGGCTGCTCCAGGACAGGGCACGCAAACATGGGGAGGGAAGATGCTTTGGGCTCACAGGCCTGAGGAGTGGCAGGATTGAGCCTGATGGGAGATGCCCGTGTGTCTCCCTGTGCTCGTACAGTCCAGTGTCTAAGGTGCTTACAAAGGCCCAAGCACAGAGCAGGTCTAGGAAGCTGGCCTGGGTCATCTTGAGTGAAGGCCAGCAAGGACCCAAAAGGAGGAGGCACCTGCCATTTCCAAGTTAGGTGGATTTCTTGGAAGGTCTCTAAAACCTGGACTTCTTAATAAAACATGGTCATGGGAGAAGCAGGTGTTTTGAAAGTGAAAATTAATCGGTAGCAGGGATATCCTGGGCAAATGTCGAAGTGGTAGATGGCATGCAGGGGAGAACAGCCAGATCTTGAATTTGGCCGGAGCCGGAAGTGATGTGTAACTAGGCTGAGAAAACCTGTGTGGTCAGGTCATGGGATCATAGATTTAGAGCTGGAAGAGATCTTGGATACTAGAGACTTTAATGTCCTCTTTTCATGGGTGATGAAACAGGCCCAGAGACGTGTGCAGTGCCCCAGAGTGAGTAAATGTCAGGGGCAGGATTTGAACCCAGATCTTCTTGACTCCACGTCTAGCGTGCTGTCCACTGCTGCCTCTCAGCATTCTAGGGGAAGATCTCCCCCTGAATTAGACTGAATACGTTTTTAGGCAGAGAGAAAGAGGCCCGGCAGCGGCCCAGTGAGGATAGTCCTGATGTGAGAAGAAGTTGCGATTAAAGGGACAGTTTGCGCTTGAGGAGGCAGGATGTTTTTCTCTTTGAGATTAAGACAGAATGTGGGGTCCCGTACGTGGGGGTGGGGTCACGTTAGCCCATGGTCCCTAGGGCCCGGCTCAGCCCTGGTAGAGTCATGACCCTGACTTGCTGAGCTTGACGTAGCTGGAATGATTGGCCAGTGGCTGAAAAAGTCTAATGGGTGTCTGTCTCCTGCCCATCAGGCCTGGGCCTGGCGCCTTGGCATGAATTGGGCAGTGAGAACAGGCTTGAGCCCCCTATGAGGGATGGTGTGGGAGGGCAGAGGGCAGGCAGGTGACGGGCTTCTCCTAGGGCGTTGGTGGGGGTTAGTAAGTGTCAAGACAAAGACTGCACAGTTACACTTCTCAAGGTCATTTGTGCTACATTGTGAACCCAAATCCAGTGTCCAAGTACAGCCCTGGATTGGATGTCCCCAGAAGTAGAAGGGGAAGGGAATCCATCCCATTAATTTGACCCCACCAGGGGGCTCCTGGGAACCCCAAGCAGGACTGTTCTCCCCTTCCCTACTCCAAGCCCACCCCTCACCTTTCTGCCAATATCTCTCCTTTCTTATCCCCTCTGAGCTGGCCCTGGGCTGTTTCCCCATTCCCACCCCTGCCAGAGGGGACCCAGAAATCCTCCTCCCCCTTGACCCTTAGGCTGCTGTCCCTCCTGTAGCTGAGGTCAGATACTCCCTTGCTTCCTGAGGATTCCTGATCCTCACCACGACCCTAGAGCGGAACCCTCAGGACTTCTCAATAACCACAGGCCTTCTGGATTTTCCTTCTTAGGACTGATCCCCTACAACTTTATCTGCGTCCAGACCGGGTCCATCCTGTCGACTGTCACCTCCCTGGATGACATCTTCTCCTGGGGTACTGTGTTGAAGCTGCTGGCTATCGCTCTGGTGGCTCTAGTCCCTGGAACCCTCATCAAACAATTCAGCCAGAAACATCTAAGATTAGAAGAATCCAACAGCATTCACGTGGGAAACAGCAAAAAGGGGACATGATTGGCCCTGGGCTTGTTGTGCTAGCTGGCGGAATGGGTAGGACCCTTCCAACCTCTCCTCATCTCCATGTCCACCTGATAAGGGTCTGGTAGGCAGGGAGGCCACCCTCCTGGCCTGTGGGCAGCCCAGCCTCATTATGGCCTTGACGGACAGAGACTTCCATCCTGGTTGTTTGGATTCGTTTGTTGACGTGAGAGGCAGGGTGGGGCAGGGGGGGAACTTGGCATTTAAAGCCAGACCCCGTCAAGTGCGCCCCACCACCCCTGCCTCTGGCTGGACCTAGGTATTTTTTATCTGTTAAATGAGGGGGTTGGGCCAGGTCCCCTCCCAGCTCACTCATGGTCCCTTGAGGGCTTTTCTTGGCCTTTCCAGTCATCCAGCCTCTCACAGCACAGGCTCAGGAGCCCCTTGATTCCCATGTTTCCTTGCCCAGATGTCATCACTCTCTGTAAAATTAGTGGGTTAGACCAGATGACCCAAGATCTCTTGTCCTGCGGCCTCTGACATCCCTCTTCAGCCTTCATTGGTCTTACTCTTCTCTTGGGAGGGTTTATTCTGGTCTCGTGGATAAACCACCTTTCCTGTGGACCCTGGGAAACAAAGTCTGTTGGCACTCTGTAGACCGGAGAGGGGGACCTGCGTGGAAAACGGGCTTTTTCCTGATATGTATAGCAAATACCAAGGCCCTGGGCAAGGTGAGGATAGGTGAGGGGAGGGCCTGGAGCTTGAGCCTCAAGGGAGGGAGCGAAGGGCTGCTGTTCCTCTGGGGCCGAGTGTCCTGGAATGATGTGGGTATGTAGAAAGGCCCTCAAGTCCCTGCCCTGACCCAAGGTCCTCCCCAGCCGCTTCTGCCTTTGTCCCTCCCTGCCTTGGTCACTTTCTCCATTACGCTGGAGATAATCAGAGCAAACTGTTGGTGCATTCCCTTAACGAACACTTCTGACTTGTTTGTCATTGATGATGTGGGGAATGATTTTATTTTTTAATTCAGGTTCTATTGTGTTTTATCGTTATTTTTATTTAATAGATTCTGTTAGAGGCAGTGTTGGATAGCACAGGCCAATACTTTTTGCTCGGTGACTACCTTCGGCTGCTGGGATGCTGCAAGAAAGGGAGTCCCTGGTGGCGATGCTCAGGAAATTAGGCCTGTGGGACCTGCTGCCTCTTGCTGTCTGGTTTGGCTTGGCCACATGCAGGGATGTCACGGGCTGTGTAGGAGGCCCAAAGAATGCTCGAGTCTGAGGGCAGTGGGCATCCTCCCCAGTCATGCCGTGGGGGATTGTCGAGAGCCCTCTGTGCCCAGAACATGCTCTGTACATTTTCTCTTTACTTCTTGTTTTCCCCAATGAATCGTAAGCTCCGGAGGGGCAGGGGTTGTTTTGTTCTTGTCCCCCAGCATCGTGCCTAGCCCCAAGCTGGCATTCAATAAATGCTTGCTGCCTTGTTTGATGTGGAGCTGTGACTGGGGTTGACAAGCAGGGGAGGGGGAGAGGTCCTGAGGCCCAATTGCTTCTTCTGTTGTGGGGGCCAGCCATTCTTCTAGTATGAGGCCCTCTGAGGTCAGCAGGTGGGGCAGTGTCCTGCTAGAACCTTCACGCACAGAACAGCTTCTTAAAATAAATGCAAAATGGTTTTTTTCCTGATATTTGTTCATAGCCGTTGTGACTCTTAGCCACAATGATGGCTTATATCTGCCTGGAACTTGGTTTCAAACATTATTTCATTTGAGCTGCACAAAAGCCTTATTTAGTAGGTACCATCACTGTCACCATTATACAGATGATGAGAGTAAGTCTCAGAGGGCAGTATCTGAGGAGGAATTTGAACCCAGGTCTCCAAGACTCAAGCCTAACTCTCTCTACCTCCTACTGCCTCTCAGTTATTCTTCCTAGCGGGGATTTGGTGGCATTCCTAAAGGATAGTTGAAACCACAGATAGTCCGGAAAAAGGCATTTTTACCCTGAATCTTTGTGAGCCTTTGATCAGAGCCGCTGTACCAAGCCAAGCAGACTTCGAGTTTTGCCTAAGGGTATTCTGGTACCCTTTGTCTAAAAGCAGACTGGATTTGGAGTCAGTGGGCCTGGGCCAAAGCCCAACTTTCCCACTGACCCTGTGCAGCCTTTGGCCAAGGTAGAGCGCCAAGCTCTCTGGGCCTCAGTTACCTTGTCTGTGAAAGCAGGAACTTGGGCCAGATGGCCTCTGACAGATGGGTGGTGGGAGGACCAAAGAGGGAGAGGCCTGCCAGGCTGACTGACCACCCAGGGTAGCTCCTGTGGTCAGTGAGCCCGGCAGAAGACAGCCTCGATCCAAAAAGAACCCTGTTCTCTCTAAGTTCCAATTCCAAGGTTTTTCTGAATTTCCACACTAGCAGAGGCACGGTGCCTGCAGACTGGCCGAGGGGCCAAAGCAGGCAGAGGTCCAGGGGCTTCCTCATGGAGGAAGTGTCTGAGGCTGGATTTGAACCTGGGCCTCTGGTCCCCAAGCCTAGGCCTCCAAAGGAAAAGATGAGACCAGAGAGTAGCTCTGTACACATTTTATTCCATGCAGTTGTTTGCTCCCAAAGTTCTTCTGGTGCCAGTTGCTGTATACATCATTCAATACTAAAAGTGAGGTTGGCATCAGGATGTGAGACCACAGAGGAGGCAGATGGGGGAGTTAATCTGGCAACTGGAACTGAATGGAGCATAATTATTGCTCCAAGGGGCCACAGCGGGACAACTTAAACAATATTATAGGCAATTAATTGTCTTGAAAATGTGGTCTGACTCCTGGCTGGGTTCCCCTGAAATGAATGCATACTTCCACTGGGCCTCTTGTGGGGGAGGATCTTGGGCACTGGACCGGGCAGTGGCCTGTGTTCCCCAGGGGCCTCAGCCTGGTTCTCAGCAGTGAGGGTGGGCCCCTGCCCTGGGGACACCTGGGACATGTGGCTTGTTTCACAGAGAGCATGAATCCTTTCCTCCTGCTTCTGGAAGCTGCTTCTGATAATGTGTACACCGGGATTATTCTTGGGGGACCTTTGCTGCTTCCATAGGGGGTGGGGCATTGGGGGAGTGTCCAGGAAGAGCACACAAACAAGCAGAGTGGTCAGTGTGTTGGTACCCGGCTGACACAGCCTTTTAGCTGGAAAGGATAGAATCTTACCCACAATACGAATTATAAGATGTCTCTGTAATTCAGTGGAGAGCCTAGTAATATCTTCCTTCCTTTCTTCCTCTTTTTTTTTTTTTTTGAGGGAATCAGGGTTGTGACCCAGGGTTACCCAGCTCGTGGGCATCTGGGGTCGAATTTGAACTCGGGTCCTTCTGACTCCAGGGTTGGTGCTCTATCCACTACAGCCCAGTCCTGTACCTTATTAGAATGTGAGCTCCTTGAACCAAGGTTGGCTTTTGCTTTTTGTTGTCTCCCCAGTACTTAATATGGTGTCTGGCACACAGGAGGCATTTAATAAATGCTTGTTGCCTGATTGCAGAACTCATGGAGAAGGCTATGGGGATGTGCAGATTCAGAGTTCTCTGGAAGGACCCCAGATGACAGCCCAGCTTTCCCGCAGCTGCCCCAGCTACACATGTAGGGTCCATAAGGATAGATAGTATGGATGGGGCTCACTGGTGTGAGCCTGCCCAACACCAGATGGGTTAAGACCAGCCCAAGAACTCAGGAACTTGGGCTGTCCTCGGGAGAGCTCAGAAAATTAAAAAGAGGACCGAGGACAAGACAGTGAAAAAAGTTCTGCCCTGGGTCCCTCAGGACTTAGTAAATTCTAAATGTCTAAAGACTCAGTGACAACCCCACTCTCCTCCCCAGGGAGAGGACATGGAGAAGGGGCAGCGTGTGACCTGGAAGAACCAAGCCAAAAGCCAGTCCCTTGGGTCAGTTTGGGATTCAGCTGGGCCCTGGGAGAGAATGGAGGAGAGACTGAGAAGGTGAGGACTGACCCTGCTCCTGCTGCTGCAAGATCCAACCTGAAAATGAAAATTTGGCGTCTACGTGGTGGGTTGCAGTCGCTAGGTCTGAGGGTTCAGTTCGCTTGTTTTTATTTGTCACAGGGAAGGACCCGCCCCTCCTTTGATAGAGATAAAGGCTATGAATGTATTAAATAAAATGCGTGCTGTCAGCTTGCAGGGGCCAGGCCAGATTCCAGAGGTCCCTTCCATCTGTGACATTCAAGGAGTCTTTAAGATGGAGGCCCCTGACAATTGGCACTTTATTAAGGTTTTAGGGTAGGTGAGAAAATACCGGGAGGTGGGGGGAAGGAGCCAAGACCCTCTTCCCACATCCCTTTAGGAGCAGGAGGTGCGAGCTGTGCCAGACATGGAGTCCTGATAGCAGCCCCCACAGTGGGACGTAGCCAGGTTGGCTGGAGACTGGGCTGCAGCAGCAGGTTTCTTCTGACCACCCTCCCTCGCCCACCTGGTATCAGCTAAGACATAAGGAAAGCAGTGTGTATCTGGGGTTGGGAGGGAAGAGGAGTTTTATTGCCATTTCTTATTTCCTGGGGACACAGCATTCTACTATCAGGGGCGTGGCTCTGAAGCAAATCTTTCTGAGTCACCTGCTGTTTGCTGGGCAGCTCCCTCCTTGCAGCCCAGGGGTTTCTTCGTGGCACTCCCTTCGGTCTGCCTGCGCAGGAACTCTCATGGGCAGGCCTGATTAGCGCACAGCCAGGGAGGGTGTTTCAGAGCCAGGCCCGATCTGCTGCGGTCTCCGGGCCGGGCCAGCCCTTGTCCAGCAGCGGCAGCAGCGGTGGGTGATTGGTGTTCTAGGTGCCAGGCCAGCCACACTCACAAGGATCAGTCAGGGACCGTGCCCAGGTATCTTTTGTTCCTTTATAAAATCACACAGTTCACTGTCAGCAATAAATACTTAATCATTTGTGTGCCACTGTAAACCAAACCTGATCGACAGAAAAATGATCGTGACAACAATACTGATGATAAAATAATGATAAAAATGCCATAACTTAAGATCTTTCGTGTAGTCCAGCTACAGAAGTTTTATAAAATGGAATAATTTAGCTTGTACAATACTGCTCTATGGAGGAAACCCACTGTTCCTTGATCCTACCTAAGGGCTATCGATCATAGCCGCAAAATTAAAATCAATGTCTCAACATTATGTGTAAACAAACACATGTACCCAATGAGTAAAAGAAACTGGCCCCAAGTCCCCTCCTGCCCTGCCTTCTGAGGCTGGTGTAGCCAGTGAGACCCACAGGAGGGAAGTGTGTGTGTGTGTGTGTGTGTGTGTGTGTGTGTAGGGGGTGGTGAGGGGGATGACACTGCTTTGATCTAGAACCATTTTTATGCCTCGATTTAGGAAGGCAGGGTGCTGCTGGAATCCAGCTGGCTTTCCTAGGCCTGGAGTAGGGCAGGGGGAGGGGGAGGGAGAGAGAAGGGAGAGAGGAGGGAGGTTGGAAGAGAGAGCCTAGGCTACAAAAAAGCATACCTGGGGCCAGGGGATGGGACCCAGGTTAACACTAGTCTACCCTGAAGTTCATTCGCTCCTTCCTTCCTTTTTCTTTTTCAGTCCCCCCTGGAAAGGGTTCCTGAGCCCTTGGCCTGGAGTGGATGGGCTTCCACCCAGGGACAGGCTCAGAGCTGTACTTGGGGTTTTCTTTCAGGACCCTTCTAAGTCCCAGAGGCAAACGACATGTGACAACTCTTTGACCAAGGAGAATACACTTATAATCACATTCTGTTTCAGGGTCGGGGTGGGGGTGGGGGGGGTAGAATGGGGAATCTTCCCGAGTTGTCTGGCTCTTGTAGACTAAGGCCTGACCTGGTGGGGACCCGAGGCTCTCTAAATAATAAAGAATTAATAAATACAAACTAAAGGGATGGGGTTGAAACTGCTATTGGAAAGCAGGATTTGCATCCTGGCTGCATCATTAAGCTCAGCCCCAGATGCTTTGCTCCTTTTCTGGGCAAAGTGGAAGGAGGTGGAGAAGAGACTGACAAACTGCAATCAGATGCCCAGGACTAACGGAGCTGTGTAAGAAGTCAGCGGGCCTGTCCAGGTCACACTGGGGATGGCCCCAAGAAGAACTGGAGAAGCCCATTAGCTCACAGGAGAACTGGGTAGGGACCTGACAGCCAGATGTGCTTAAAAAGTCAAAGAAATAAAATCAGCTCTAAGGGAGCATCTTAGCATCCAGCCCTTTGGGCATCCAGAGTCCTATGCCCCTGGCAGCTAAGCTTGGGGGATCTGCTTGCAAATTACATGATATTGCTGGGATTTTTCTTCTCTGTTCCCTATTTTTTTCAATGGGTTTTTGCTCTGCCTTTTCCATCATTGCTAGGGCCCAAAGGCCTGGTCCCCTGTTCAATCAGCAGCACTAACTCCTGGCCCAATAAACTCCGAGGGACGTTGCTCCTAAATTCTATTTCCTTCTTAATTTTTTTTTGCAACAAATTATTGTGTCTCTCTATATATGTATATATAATATATACATATACCATATATAGTTCACTCTTTACAGTACAAAGTGTTAAAATGTCAAACAAAAATAAATATTCATGTTACAGTAGCTAGAAGAGTCAATAAAAGATCCCTGCCATTCTTGATTGAAATGCTCAGTGAGAATTAACTTCATTTGGACACCATTTTCCCCTCAAGAGACGTGTGATGTGAAGTCTCATGTCCCTGTTATTGCCGGTCACTTTGGGGAGGAGAAGGTGGGGTAGCCCAGGGAGCCTGGGGGCAGGCAGCGAGGTGACCTTCCGGCTGCCGGCTTGCAGTCATTACCACGTGGCTGAGCTGTAGTGCTTGTTGGTCCGAACCGTGGCATCCGAGCACTCCCCATCCGACGAGTCACAGTCAGATTCCCCCAGCAGCCCAGGATTCTGGAACCAAGGAAGAAGAGATCTCACAAGGGAGTCCAGCCTCATCTTGAGGAGGCTGGGGAGCCTTCCCACCACCTTCCCACCCCACCAGCCAGCCTACTCTACCTGCTCTGCTGCAAGCTGGCAGGTGGGAAAGGCGGGGAGACTCCCAAGGCATCCACACCCAAAGATGGGGCAGGGGAAGAAGAGGGGAGAGGGAGGGAGGTGCCACTCACCTCGTAGCCATGCTCCTCGGCACAAAGCTTGCCCAGGGACATCTGAGTCTTCACCCTGCGCACGGCGCACTCCTTGTCCGAAAGTCCATCGGACTGGGTGGAAATCTCGATGGGGATCTCTGGAGTCTGGGACAGCAGGTCCTCCAGCTTTTCAGCCAGGTGGTCTTCCAGCCGGCGGCCCAGCTCATCCGGGCTGTTGGAGTGGTCGCTAGTGTTCCCCTCCTCTCCATCGGACACAGAGAAATTTTCTGAGCTGAAGGTTGAGTAGGACTGGCAGCTGCTGATACAGCGGTGGGGCCTGAAACCCAGGTGTCCAGTCAGTGTCATCGCCTGAGCCCCTGGGTCCTTCCCTTCCTTTCCCTCAATCACGGATCCCCTGGAGGGGGCCACAGTGTGTTCAAATCCTAGCTCCTCCACGCGCTAGCTATGGGTAGGTCCTCCCTCTCCCTTTCCAAGCCTCAGCTTCCTCTTCTGTATAATGGGTGATGATGCTTCCACTCCTTAACTCACTGCCTCATGGTGAGCAAAGCTCTGTCTGAATGGCCTGCCCCAAGGAAAAGTAATTTGAGAGAGCAGTGGATTGGCAAGGCCAGGCCGAGGCTGGGCTTTTCTATCTACCCCCTTCCAACACTACTCACTTTGGAGGGTGTGCTCCCACAGGGGACCGGAGCTGTTTTTTTGTTATAGAAGAAGGAAACAGAATCACCCTAAGCCAGTCCCTGACCAGAAGATGATCAGGAGAAGAGGAATAAATGCTCTTTAGTGCCAATAACCCCGCAATTGGAGTCAGAGGACCTGCCTGCCGCTAACTGCTTACATGGTTCTAGCAAAGTCCCTGCCCTGTCTGGGACTGTTTCCTCCTCTGCAAAATGTGGGGGTCAGCCTATGTGCTCTCCAAGGTCCCTCCCAGCTCTAGATCTGTACACTGCAGGACCCGGGAGAAAGAGCCTGATGTGCTTCGCACAGGGTGGGGGCTGAACCCATACTCCCCAGAGGAAGGGAACTTGGCATCAGTGGGAAAGCAGCTCCAGGGGACTTCACAGAAGATGCCTCCTTTGGTTTACAGAGAGTCTTGTCAAACATCTGCCCAACTCCCGAAACCATAGCTGGCTGCCCTTTCTTCCATCTGTCCCTACACTAACCAATCACCTTTGGAAACTGTCCTTTGAATCCAAGCCAGGGTGGTCCAAGGGACCCTTATGAAAGGTCCACTGGGGGCATCCTGCTGTGGCATGGGCCAAGATTACAAACAAAAAACTGGCCCCATCCTCTAGAAAGTGGACTTCCCCTGGGATGGGAACACAGTGTGTGTAGAGATAAGGATGTACCTGAGAAGAGGAGGAGGGAAGGCTGCCCAGGAGCCGGGGCTTGAGCTGAGGTTGGAAGGGTTCTAAAGGGCAGCTGGGAGGGGGCAGAGCATCCCAGAGCATGGGGGGCAGCCGGCAAGTGCTCCGCTCTTTTACAGCATAAGGGGGCAAGTGTCTATTTCTAGACAAACGAGCTCAGGACAAAGTCATTTTATCTACTAATACCTTTCTTAAGATTTAATAACCAAAAAATGAATTTTAAAAATTGTCTTTACATGTAATTAGAAAAAATAAAATACTATTAAAAAAAGACTTAAAACCGGGGTGTAGAAGATCAACATGGAGCCCAAGGAGTCATTGAATCTGTCTGTGGGGCTTCATGGTACCAGAGCATCCAAGACTAAGGAGTTGGGAGGGACCTTGGCAGAATCGCCTAGCTCGCCCTTCAGCCCGGGACCAGAATCTGTTCTGCAGTATTCTCACCACGTTGTTGGACCCTCGAAGGGAATACTTCCAGGGGCCAGGGAGCTCACTTCCTCTGGTCCAGTTTCTGGACAGCTCCGATCATCAGAAAGCTCTGCCTAGAATTGAGCCAGAATCTGCCTTCTTCTCCCCACCTGCCTATTAGGCCTGGCCCTGCTCCCTGCTGCCAAATGGACCAGTCTAGTCCTGCCTAGCAACTTTTCCAGTGAGTCTTTCCTTCTTCAAGCTAAACATCCCCAGCTTCAGAAAAACCTGGAAAGACTTCTGTGAACGGATGCTGAGTGAAGTGAGCAGAACCAGGAGAACACTGTACACAGTAACATTGTACACAGTGCGTGAGGACTGACTTTCGTAGACTTAGCTCTTCTCAGCAATGCAAGGACCTAAAGCAACTCTGGCCAATGCCATCCACATCCGGACAAAGAGACGTGGAGTCCGAATGCAGAGCGAAGCAGACTGTTTTCTTTGTTTGTTTCGTTTTTCTTTCTCATGGTTACTTCCATGCGTTCTAATTCCTCTACACAACATGGCTAATGGGAAAACATGTTTCACGTTGTATACGTATCGTATACGCGGAGCCTACACTGGATCCTGTGCCCTCTTGGGGAGGGGGAGGGAAGGCAGGGGAGAAAATTCGAAACTTAAGGAAGTGAATGTCGAAAACTAAAAACAAATAAATAAACTTTAAAAAAAGAAAAGAAAAAGAAAGAGAAGATTTAAAAAAGAAGAAAATAGTGAAGGGGAACAGCAAGGCCTTGTGAGGGCTGGGACGGTTCCATTTTTATTTCTGTACCTCGGTACCTGTCACACAGTAGGAGCTTAACAAATGTTTGTGCAATTAAGCCTTGTTACAGCAAAAGGGGTGTGTGGCCATCCCCACGCTGGGGACGGTGCCTAAGCTCAAGCTGCCCCCTGGGGCCACCTCGTAACAGAGTGAGTGTGTAGTGTTTTACCTCTGTCTTCGGGGAAACTCGACTTCACTGTCTACTTCTCCTTCTTCCTCTTCTGAAGAGTCGTCACCACTCTGAGAGGGACAAAGAGAGATGGTTTTACTGAAGCTTTATAGAAAAGATATCGTCATCACTGTGATTGCCGGTAGTATCAAGGATCCTGGCCATAGAGTGAGAAGGGACCGAGAGGTCATTCGGTCCTTTTAGAGAGGAAGAAGCTGAGGGGGAACCCCTTCCCCCCTCCCCGACTCTTCCATAGATTTGAACCCACAGCCTCTGACTCCCAAGTTGGAGTCTTGTCCATCTATTACACTGGGCTGTCTGAGCATCATCTCCTAGGACGCCAGACCCCGCTCCCTACACAGCTCTAATCCAAACAGATTGGTCAGGCTGACCTTTGGGCTCCTGCCTTTTTTCCTCCTGCCCCACCCCACTCCCCACTGCCTCCACAATCATCCACTTTAAAAAAAAGTAGAGAGAGAAGTTTTGTTTGGGAAAACACACATGACCGTGGCAAATGTCTAGGTGAAAAATATAGAAATCACCTGGGAAGTTTTACTATGTTTCAAGTACCTAACCCCAAGTCTGTCTCTTTGTTCAATGTTATGGACAGATGGGCAGCTGGCAAAAAGTCGGCTGGATTGGACAAGGACCCTGCACCACCTGAGTGGGCACAAATTCCAAGAGCTCACAGAGGGTCCCTCTCTCTTAAGGCCCAGACCTCAGTGCGAGCACGTGGAGAGACATACACCCACCCACAACACACACATGTAAGCACATCCAGGGGCATGGGGTCATGGCAAAGATTATTCTGATTGTCCTTCGAGGGCACCCTGGTGACAAGCCATAGTTGGGAGGTGTCGGAGAATTGGTACCAGGTAACCCCACAGAATTGAGGGCCCGAAAGACACTCCTGTAAACTGAGGTGGGGGGATCCCGTCGTGTCTGAGGCTCCTTCCAGCTCTAAACCCAGCAACACCAGTCCTGCATGGGACCTGGTACACTAGGTAGCCGACCCCCCTCGTTTTCAGGGGAGGAGTGAGGTCCAGAAGCAGTGACTTATCCAAGGCACTTAGTGGCAGCGCTGGGACCCCACCCTCCTCCAGAAGAGACCCTTAGTGCCAATGAACCCAGGCAGAGAGAGCCTTGGGATTGAGTCACATGACAAGTGGTGGAGAAGGCTTCTATTCCCAGTGACAACTGAGTGGCCCCAGCAGGGAGCCACGCAGAGACCCTGTCGGGGTCCTTACCCTCGGAAGGGGTCTTGTTTTTCGAGGTACCATTGGAGGGGTCACGTGCTGGGGGGTGCTGAAGGAGGACACAGGCTGGCAATCACCAAATTCTTGAGCTTCCATCTTGTCAGGGCCCTGCCCAGCTTCGCAGAGGCCGCTGTGGGCCGGGGGCGCGGGCCGGTGGAGACTGGAGCTTTGGGCCTCTGGCTCTGAAGACGTTTCCCGTGGCCGGCTGGGCTCTGGCTGGCGCTGGAGGCAGGGCTCGGAGGGGTCTGCCTGACAACAGGCCCGAGGGCCGGCCAGGCCCCCTGGGGGCTCTGAACCCTTCCGACAGTCTGCTGCCATGGCTGTGGAGATGAGGTCAGGGCTGGAGCCAGACACCTGTCTTTGAGCGTGGTCACTGAGCGGGCTGCGGAGGGCTGCTGCGGGCCCAAAGTACCTTAAGTTGTTAGCACAGCTGGCAATGTCCTGTCCATGTAGGGTGAGCCTGGGGTGGTGGTCATGGACTGAGGGCTTTGAGGGCTGGGGGTACTGTTGTGGCTGGGAGCTGTGATGATGGGGAGGATGGAGGTGGGCAGGAGGCGGGCAGGGGGATGTGCCCTGGGGGGAGGCCTCCTGCGCTGGCTGGTTTTTCAAGATGGCCACAAAGTCACTATGGCTGCCTTTGCTATTGGCCCGGCGGTGGCGGGGCTTGCTGCGGTATCGGCCTTTGCTGCCTGGGGTCGATATTTTGGGGCTTCCGGACACAGGGGATGCCTGGGGAGCCACCTCCACGGTGGGGATGCCTTCAGAGCGCAGGAGATCTGGCCTGGAAGAGAGGACAGATGTTGTCCTGAAGAGACCAGACTCAAGCCAAGGGATGGTAATTGACATTGAACACCAAAGAGCTATGGTAGGATGGCCCCTGACCTCCGGCCCTGAACGCCTTATATCAGAGGAAGGAGACTCATGGCCTTGTCCCCAATGACACACAGAGATGCCATCTGGGCTTGGAGCCAGCCAGGCCTGGGATCACCCTGGCCAGGCCAGGCATGGACCCGTCAGGGCCCCAGGGCCCCAGGCAGTAACTCTGAGGCTCAGACTTGGCCATAGGCCTGTAGAGGAATCCTGCCCTAACTCACACCTGGTCCTGTGGGGATTCCTAGCCCAGATTTTGCTGCTGGCTTCTCTACCAAGGAAGACAAGGGGTTGTCGGCCCTGGGTAGAGAGGATGGAATGGAGAACACAGAACCCCCTGTGGCACACAGGCACCCAGCTGCATCCCGGAGTGAGGACATGGAGGACAAACAGCGACAAAGGGCTTCCTGACCATCTGTAAACCACTTAAAAATCACATGGTAGGGGATCTCTATCCCCGTGGTACAGGTGAAGAGACTAGGGCTCGGGGAGGGAAGGGAAGAGGGAAGCCCCATGCCACACAACTCCTGAGCCATCCCGGCTGCCTTAATCTGCCAATTGTCAGTTTAATTGTTAATTAAACAATCAGGAAACATTACAGATCATGAGAGAGGGGACAGAGGGCTAAGATAGGCAAAGCTGTCTTAATTTTTTAAAAGGAGAATCAGATGGACTCCTCACACCATAAGCCAGAGAACTCACTGGGGGCCCAGGGAAGGCGTCAAGACCCAGCAGAAGCCCTGGCCCAAAGGGCCTCCCCTCCAAAGAAGGGTCTTTAGGACAGAAGCCTCTGAGGGCTGGTTGTGGTGATTTTCTTTG
>CM053627.1:13562129-13622324 GCA_028646595.1 Phalanger gymnotis | reverse complement strand
ACGCATGTGGCCCATGTTGAATTGCTTGACTTCTTGGGGAGGGTGGATGGGAAGGGAAGAGGGGAGACAATTTGGAACTCAAGGTTTTAAAAAAAAATAGATGTTCAAAAGTAAAAAAGTTTTTTTTTTTAATGCAACTGGAAAATAAGATGCACAGGCAATGGGGCATAGAGATTTATCTTTCCCTACAAGAAGGGAAGGGAAAGGGGGATGGGAGGGGAGTGGGGTGACAGAAGGGAGGGCAGACTGGGGAACAGGGCAACCAGAGCTTACGCCATCTTGGAGTGGGGGGCGGGGCGTGGAAATGGGGAGAAAATCTGTAATTCAAACGCCTGTGAAAATCAATGCTGAAAACTAAACATATTAAAAATAAATTAAAAAAAAAAGAATTCATAGAGACCAAAAAAAAAAAAAGATGCTGACTGATAGACGTGTCCAGTCCCAGCCACCCAGAACAGGAATTCCTTCACAACAACCCTGAGAAGTGGCCATGCTCGGGACCTACTGGCAGACAGGTGCTGGCGACCGTACACCGGACTGGAGTCAGAGGCCCGGCTTTAAACCATGACTCGGGCACTCACGACCCACGTGATCTTAAGCTAGTCCTTTCTCGCTCTGGCCTAGTTTCCTGACCGTACAATGAGGGGGCTGGACTAGATGAGCCCCCCCTCCCCCAGCTTTAGAGCTTAGACCAGATGTGGCCTCCTCAGGGCTGGGGTGCTCACCGTTTTGTGGGCAATGCCGGTTTGTGAGAGGCGCCCTTCCTCTTCATCAGCTTCTCCACCGCGTTGGGATGGATGATGGGTCTCACGGGGTGCCGTTTGTAAGTCCCAGGATACTTCTTTTCCACGGCTTGCTCACGCCTGTGTAAGATGAAAAGGCCCATTTCAACCAAGGCGGAAGGAAGGGACTGATAAGAAATTGCCCTTCACTCATTTGTTTATGTATTTTTGGCAGGGTCTGGCTGCAGCCGTCAGAGTCCGGGTGTGCTTAACAGGCCTGGAAAACTGTGCCTCTGCCCAGGGAATCCAGAATAAGCAGAAGAGAGACAAGTTACCCCAAAGATTCTCAACAGAATTCTGCATGTCAGTACAATGCACTGAAGACCCGATTCTATTTCCCCCCAAAATAAAAGAAACTCTCAGGTCACTCTCCAAAGGACATGGTGCTAAAGAAAGAAAGGATTGGTCAGGACGACTGAGAGGTTCACAGCGGGCGTGAAAAGGCCACGACAGATTCCCAACAAGGATCTGAGTCCCAGATACCCTCATGGGTGTAGGCATGGGCGTGGGCACGGATAGGTACAGTCCAAATGTCTCCTTGGTATCCAGGCCACGTCGAAAGCCCCAAAGAGAAGCCCAGAGTGGCGGCTGGGTCCCCCCGATCTTTCTCCTATGTCACTATCACCCGCGGAACCTAGATGACACAAGGTCGGGCTTTCGAGGCCAGGAGCCGTTCACGGCCCTGAGGCTGCCCGTCCAGCGGGGCGGAGGGGAGCCGGGGCCGGGGCCGGGTCGGAGATGGGTGGCCGCATACTTGATAAGCTCCTTCTCCCGGACCTCCAGCTGCAGCATGATGGCGCTCAGCTCCATGTACAGGTTGTTGGCTCGTTCCAGCTTCCGCTCATAATGCTCCCGAATGTCCAGTGCGTGCCTGGAAAAAAAAGAGGAGGTTCAAGGAGACATCCGCCGCCCAACGTCCGTCGGTCCAGAGTCGGGGAGGTGCTGGGGACATCCAAGGCACGCGCTCGCGGTGTTTAAAAACAAAGAGCATCGAGGAAGTGCTTTAAAAGGAAAATGGTGAACGAACAGCGCGCAGAGGGACGGGCCGTTCTCCTGGACTCTGGGCATCAGAAGCAGGGCTGCGTGGCGGGGACACAGGAGGAGATGGGGCCGGGGCCCCTCAGGCTGCCATTTTGGGGACATCGCAGGAGAAAGAGGGAAAAGAGCTGCTAAGGACCGGTGAGGGACTGCTGGGCGGGGGCGTGAGGGGGAGGGGCGTGAGGGGCGTGAGGGGGAGACCTGAGCTCTTCTCTCCTCCGCCTGATGAGCTCTTCATCCAGCCGGTGGATGCAAGTCCCCTCGCTTTTGATCTTCTCGAAGTGTTTTTTCACTTCCTCCCTCCACTCGGCCTGCGAGAAGGGAAACCAAGGCACAGTCAGAACTGTTGCTGACGCAGCGGGAACCCCGAGGAGCCCTCAGACACACCGGGCCAGCGCCGCGCCCCCAAAGAGGCCCCTCTAATGGGGGGAGGGGGCCTTTTTTCTAGAACAATCTCTCCGGATAGCTGGGAATTACGGTTATTTGAGGCTCGCGCAAGAGCCATCCCGTCCAACAGGCACAGATTAATGGCTTCCTGTGAGCATGGTGTGCTCTGGGGACAGGATACAAAGACAAAACAGACAGCTCCTGCCTTCCGGGAGCTTCCCTTCCACAATGGGGCCGTCCTAGGCACGGGAATAAGCGAAGGAACAGGGGCGAGGCCTGTGATTTCACTGGGAAGGGGTGAAGAAGGTCTCTCCTGTTTCCCCAAGAGCTGCCGGAGCATTGCCCGGGGCTGCAAGACCAGTGCATGTTCATGGTGGGCCCTGAACTCAGGTCTTCCTGAATCCAAGGTGAGCTCTCTCTACAGATGAGTTTATGTGAGGTCATTTGAAGGGGGAAGCGCTAAAAATTGGGGAATAGGAGATCAGCAAAGGTTTCCTCTAGGAGGAGCCGAGTATGTCAGGAAACTATGGGTGGAAGAAGTAGAAGTAGAAAGGGAGAGTCTTCCAGGCAGGGGGCACAGCTTGTGCAAAGGTGTGACAGCTTGCCCCACAAAGGAGGAGAGGAAGGTTGTTTAGAAATGGGGGCCTGACTTTTCTACTCGAAGCAGGATTTATCTTTAGTCATGTGTGAGTGATGAGAAAGTGCCGAGCTTGCTGGCTTGTTTCTGGGATGCAAAAGCCTAGACAAATTCAGCAAAAATGATGGGTGATGTCTGATTGAGTAACTGACTTAGGCAAGAAACGGGAGCCGAGAGGCCGACCCTCAGGTAGTGAGACGTGCACCCAACATGCAGAAGAAAAAGGAGTTCCCTGTTCAGTGATCAGAACCTAACGGAGATGTCAAGGAGCTGCCAGACAGAAAATGTGTCACAGTCAAACAACGCTCCGACCCTCCCACTCAATGTAACTGGATGGCCACACCCCCGTGTCCACTCTGGAGGGCACTAGGGACACCAAGACAAAACGTGGACAATCCTTGCCCCCGAGTAGCTTTACGTTCTCCCGAGGGGGAGACACAGATAAGTCAAAATCAGGTAGTTTGAGGAGATAAGGAGCAGCAGGAAATAGGAGGGATCAGCAGAGGCTTCACGGAGGACACCCCTGAGCGCAGCCTTGAAGGGAGCTTGGGATTCAGTTCGATTCGATTTGATTTAGCAAACACCGACCATGTGCAAGGCACACTATGAGTGGGCTGGAAGCATCCTCCATGAGGTAGAGGGAGGAAGGGACGTATTCTAAGCATGGGACACGGGATGATGGAAGGGCCAGGAACCCAGTTCGGCCGGAGCACTGAGTGCTGTGGGCATGATGGCAGCCACAGCGCAAAGGGCCTCGAACGCCAAGCTGAGGAGCTTGCATTTTGTCCTGCAGGCGACGAGGAGACAGTGGAGGTTCTTGGTCCCTGTCACTGCTGCCGGCAGGAGGAGCCATAGGGACAGGCAAGAGAGCTGGGAATGCATGGGGGAGGGGACCAGCTAACACCTTCCCACTCACCTGAGATTTGAAATAGGTCTCCTGAGGTGTTGCGAGCACATCCGCAGAGGCGATGTCGAGGTGCAGAAGCATCTGGCGGAAAGAAGGCCGATTGCGGGGTTTGCTCTGCCTAAAGTGAAGGGAGAGGCGGTTGGTGAGCTTGAGTGTGAGGCTGCCTCTGGTAGAGGGGAGGGGGCTGCTATTGTTTTATGATGAGCATATTCAGCTTAGCCCAGGTGGCACCTGGAGTCAGGAAGACCTGAGTTCAAATCCTGCCTCAGATACTTAGGAGCTGCGTAATCTGGGACAAATTATTCACCTTCACCTGCTTCAGTTTCCTCATCTGCAAAATGGGGATGATAACTCTCACAGGGTGCTTGTGCAGATCACCGGGATTAAAGGTGTGAAGTGCTTAGTCCGTGCCTGGCACACAGCAGGCACTTAATAACCACAGAACCTGGAGAGGTCTCCACTGCAACCTGTGCACTGCCCAGGGGCCGGCTCTGCCCTATTCTGATCTTTGGAAGGGCATGGAAGCGGGGACTCGGTCTAGGGAAGGTTGTGGAGAGCAGTGAAGGGAAGCTCAAGAGGACCGGGCTGGAGCACCAGCTCTGCCAACAGCTGAGGCACCACCCCCCTGCCCTGGTGATCTGGGGGGCTCTGGCCAGGCAGCCGCCTCACCAGGTCTGCTTCATGAGGATCTTGAAGCCGTCGGGGCATGTGGAGGGGACGGGCAGGTGCAGGCTGTTGCTGCCCACGCCCCAGATGATGGCCGACGAGTCCACGTCTTTGTATGGGATTTCCCCGGTCAGCAGCTCCCACAGGACCACCCCAAAGGACCTGAAAAAAGGGAAACTCAGCAATTTCTCAGACAACACATTGTAGGGACAACACCTTTCTCTTGGGGGTGGGGGTTGGGAGCTGTTCTAGTCGTCACTGTCAGTGATTGTTGAGAGCCTCAGATGCTTACTGGCTGGGAGGCTTTGGGCAAGCTGCTTAATCTCTCTTTGCCTCAGTCTTTCCATCTGTAAAACAATGGGCTTGGATGTGATGGCCTCTAAGGTCCCTAGAACCATGTATGCTCCTGGAGCCTAGAAATCAGGGGACCTTTGCTTTCAATGGAACATGGCACATTTCTCCCAGGGTGCGAGTGCAGCTGTTTGGCCCTCTGTCCCTTAGGCTGTGCCAAGGGGGCACATTCTCTGCCCACCCCCCATGCCCTACGTGGGGCCAAGGTCACTCAAGGTCACTTTCCTGCTGGTGGCCTCATCTTAAAGGGGGCTAAAGTCCTGGCAGCTACCCGTTCAGAGCCCTGAGGATGGGCCTGAGCTGGGGGGCCCTGGGAGAGACTGTGGGAAACCCGGCTTCTGGATCCATCCCAGGATCCAAGGTCTAGAGGCTGCAGAGTCTGACCCCCACGTTTTAGAAGTGAGGAAACTGAGGCCCAAAGACAGGAAGGGACTGGCCTGGGGTCACACAGCCGGTAAGTGCCTGCGGCAGGATCTGAACCCAGGTCTTGCCAGCTCCACTTCCTGCTCTCTAGTCAAAGTGACTGCAGAAGTGTCTCTGAAGCATCAGACTCAAGGCTTCCAACCTCTGGCTGTGGTTTTCTTTAATTCATTTAAAGAAAGTTAATGTAATAGAGACTCGTCGATCACCAACTGATGCCAAGGATAACAAGGACGTCACAGGCCCCATTGTAGAGGGCTGGAAGGTGTCAAGCACTTTGCTTGTCCCATTTGACCCTCACAACAATCCTGGGAGCTAGAGGCAGGTGCTTTTGTACCCATTTGATGGAGGAAGAAATTAAAGCACAGAGAGAGGTTAAGGGACTTGCCCAGAGTCTACGACTTATGATTTGAACTCAGGACCTGCAGACTCCAAGTCCAGTGTTCTCTCCAGTGCTGCACCTGGATGCCTGCTGTGTGTAGAGCAGGCTTAGAGGGCAACAGGAAGACAAGAGAAATGGACATAGTTTTGCCTCCAGGGGCTGGCAATGGATCAAAGGACCACAGGTGTAGGCCTGGAGGGGACCCTAGGTCCCACCTCCTTTCTCATTGTGGGGGAAGGCTGCATAGGCCAGACACACAAAGACTGCACCGAAATACAAAACCAAAGCGTGAGCAGCACTTGGCAGGTGCTTGATCCCAGGCAAGGGGGCAGAGGGAGCTTGTTCTTGGGGCCAGAGTTCCTTGGCATCAAAGCCTGGTTCTGCCCCTGACTCACTGTGTGTCCCTGGGCAAGTGCCTTCCCCTCTCTGGGCCTCATGTCCTTCCTGGATAAGTTAAGGGGATCCCTTTCAGGTCTAGTGAACAATTCCATTTCTAAGGGTCTACTATGTGCAAGGCACAGGGCTGAGAGGTAGAGATACAAGAATAAAAATGAAAGCCTCCTGCCCTCAAACAGCAGACAGTCTACTGAGGATACAGACCAACCAATCCACAGCATTTACTGAGAGCCTTCTATGTGCCTGGGACCATGTGAGACTGCCCTCCAGGGCTCGCATTCTACAGGGGGCCACAATATGGACACAAAAGTGGAATGGGAAATGGAGTTTCTTTGTTTCGGGTTGTTTTGGTTTAGGGTGGGGTTAGTGCTAACTTCTGAGGGATCAGGAAAGGGATCACCGTCTGTGCAGGGGGCACTTGCTCCTGGGAGATAGCCACACCTGAGTCTGACTTCCAACTAGGAAAAAAAAAAGCGAGACCCCAGAAGATGCCTGGAGCAGTGGACTCAGGCCTTCCGAGGCCAGGCAGGCATTAAGCATCCCCTTCCCTGTGGCTATCAGGAGGCTGCAACCTTGCTTTTCCCCCAACGTCCTGCTAATTCCCACATGATCCCAGCTCTCTGAGCTGGAGTGGCCCTCAAGAGATTTCAGCAGCCCTTCTGGAGGAGACCGACCAAGGATAGCTTCTGGGTCTAAGGGAGCCAATGTCCACAAGCAAGTGGGGGGGGCAGCCACTCACCAGATGTCCACTTTTTCTGAGACTGGCTCATTTCGGATCACCTCGGGGGCCATCCATGCCACCGTGCCAGCAAAGGACATTTTCGTGCTTTTATCACTGAGTTCCTTAGAGGTACCAAAGTCAGAAATTTTGACTGCGTCTGTATGAGTGACTAACACACTAAAAAAGAGAGACAGACAGACAGAAAGTCTGCCGGGTTAGCTCAGAGGGAAAAGACAACAGGGACTTAGTTCAGCTCAACAGGCCTGATCTGAGTACCTGCCGTGCACAGGCTACAGCACAGTAGTGTCGCACCATACACTGCGCTGCACACCTGGGTATGGACAACAAGGTCCTTTAGGGCCTTCCATTCAACTGTGGAGGGGCACAGAATAAAGCCAAAATTCAGGGAGTAGTTAGAGAGTCTCTACAGAATAAAGACAAAGGAAGTGAGGATGCTCTTAGACCTGGGCCTGGGCCAAGCCTGCAGGAGGTGGTACCTGTGGGAAGCAAGCACAAGTGGGGAAGGCATTTCAGGTATTGCCCAGGGATTGTCCCAAGGAATTGAGGTAAGTTATTTAGAAACTGGAGCATCACAAGAGGTAGGAAAGGGCATATTATGGGGGAGGTCTAAGAGCCTTCCAGAGGAAGAATCCTTCACAGACAGCCTGGAAAGCCAGGCTGCTTCAGATCTTCCGGTCACAAAGCTGAGACACCTGCTATCTCTAGCCACCAAACATAGGAGTTTGTATGGAACCCAGGCTGGTCTGGCTATGCCCAGTTTGGGTAACGTGGAGGTGCCTCTGAGAGGTCTTTGGGGCATGCCCAGTTTACCCACCATGGAGGCCTCTGCATCCCCTGGTGTCTCCTAACCTGGCTAGCCTGAGCCAGGTCAGTCCTCTCTTCCTTTGCTCTTTCTGCTGTGGCCAGAGGGTGAAGATCGGAGCTGATCCATAGCACGGACACCCTGAACTTTCTGTTTGACTCAGCTCTGAGAAATGAGCCTGGGCATGTGTGTTTCTGTTTTGTGTTGTTTGTCTTTCTCTGTTTCAGGTGCTAGAGGTGATTCCCAAGGACTGGAGGTCCAAGCCATGGTGGCCTGGATGGTGAAGCCAGCTCTGTATGGACTCCTGGAGAAGCCAGGGTGCCACGGAGATGAGCCCATGGAGGATTTCAGACTTGGAATGACTGCACTCTGGGGGAGCCCCAAAATGATGGCTCGGTCTGGGTTTCTGTCTTTTTTACCTTTGCAGAGTTTAGGCTGTGGTTGCTCATGTTCCTGGGGACTCACAAATGTCTGGCTTACAGCTTCCTGCACACTCATAAATCCACTAAGAAAAAAAATCCCTCTCACAATCTGGTTCAAATGAAGCCCGCTGGCTATGGGGTAGACCACTCAGAGCGATCCCTGGGAAAGGGAGCATGTATTGGCAATGAGGGAGGAGGGCTGGGGATTCCCAAGTGTCGTGACAAGAGAGCCCCAATGGACATCTGACCCAGGGCAGGCGCAACCTAAGCTTGGTACTGCGTTGTTCTGTTAGCTTGTAAAACATGGAAAAACTACTCTGGCTAGACTACTAATGGGCCTTGGTTCAGCGTTGGTAAAGAACAAAGTACAGAATTTCAGAAGCCTCAGTGATGGGAAAGGACCATCTGGCCCAAACTGCACCTCCTTGGTTCCTGGTCATCCCTCATTCCTGGCCATGGTAGCCCCGCCCACTTTGGGAGAGGTCCTGACATTAACACTAACTTTGTCTATCTGCAACTTTCACCCATTTCTGTGGCTTTGCCCCCAGGGCCAATGTGAAGGAATTCCCTCCTCCAGGTGCCAGCCCTCATAATTAATAATAATAATAATAATCAGCAATGATGTAGCACCTAAGCGCTTTATAAATATTGGGGGGGGGATACTAAGATTCTGCTTGCTTGCCAGATGATGAAATTGAGGCAGGCGGGGTGGGGGGGGGGGGGCTGTTCCCCTGGCTCATGGTCACTGCGTCAGTTAGCGTTTGATGCCTACCTTGAACTCAGGTCTTTCCAACTCTGGGCCGAGCTGAGCACTCTGCCCGTTAAGCCAGGCTCACTCATCTGTCATCAATGATTCAATTCAACACATATTTATTAGGCACCTAGAACTTGCACATGCTTAAAATGAGTATAAGGAGAAGGGGTGAGAGAAACAGCACTTTAGATTATGGGGTCAGGGCAGGCTTCCTGGAGGAGGGAGCCCCAGGATACAGCTTTTATGGGCAGACAACAGAGATGCTGAAAGGCAAATATATGTAGCAGATGCATTGTAAGCAAGAAGGATAACTTGTGCCAATGCAAAGGAAGTGTGAGAGAGTGTCAGAGACAGAGACAGCGTGTGTGTGTGTGTGTGTGTGTGTGTGTGTATGAGAGAAACAGAGTATGTGTATGTGTGTGTTTGTGAGAGAGAGAGAGAGACAGACAGACAGACAGACACAGAGAGAGAGTGAATAGGCAGGAGTCTGGTAGTAAGGATGCAGAGGTAAGAAGCGGGGAGGGTAGGTGGGAGACAGGCTGTGGAGGGCCTTGAATGCTAGGGTTAGGAGGTAGTATTTTATACTATAGGCCCTAGGGAGCCAGTGTAGACTTCTGAATAGGGGCATGACATCGTCAGCACCATGTCCGAGGAAGACTGTTCTGGCAGCTGTTTGGCAGTTGGATGAGAGAGGGGAGAGACTCAAAGTGGTCCCACGTGGGAGGTGATCCTGACCTATGCTACAGAAGCCTGCATGAGCAGAAAGATGCCCACACTGACAGTTCTCAGTCATATTCTTAGGGAAACACATGAGGTGACCTCTGATTATTTTAGCATCAGAATCCTCCTGGTGAACTTGGGAAAACGGATCCTTGACTGCTTTTAAAACCTGTGTTTCCTTCATTTCGGGTTTATTCTGTGTAGCTGTGGTCTGGTCTGGTCCCTCTTCCTCTCATTCTATTTTCTGGAGGGTGACTCTCACTGCCTCACTATAGCCCATTGAGTGCTGAGGGGTGAGACTCCACGTGGGAGGCCCGTTGTTATCAAAGGCAAGGAATAACACCAGCATTTGTAAATGAGGCTGGGATGAACTGGCTTGGTTGGGTCTCACCCTCTGCTTTCTCCAGGGTTATTTTCCCTTCTGTGCCTATTTATCATCGAGTGCAGGTTATGATCTCCCACCAGCATCCTCAATATTGTTTTCCAAATGAGAGTGTATCTTAAAGCAGTCCTGCCTTCAGCTGCTAGGTTTCTCTTGACAAAGACATAGAGGGTTTTCTGGCTAAAGTCTTTTCTGGGCTCTCCGGGCCTCCACGTTGTGACAATTATTTTATACTGTTTAAATAATTTTCAGAAAATTGTTTTTATGTTTATCCATTTCCCATTTCTTCAGTCTAAGGCTTATTTAAAAAGGTCGAGCTGTTGTCATGGCAGACAGGACTATTTTCTCATCCTAATCCTTCCTCCCACTTTGATATTAATTTTCATTTTTTGCTCTAACAAGTCGATAATCTGTTCTAATGCCCCAGGCCCTGGTGTCCTGATTAATGAAGGCCTCACATGGCTCACATCCAGGCTGGCCCCAGTTATGTTTCCCTTTACACCCCCCACCCCAATCATCTTCCTAGCCCCTTGTAGCTGTACATGTACCCTAACCCCACTCCCACTCCCCTTTCCAGCTCTGGACCCATAATCAAATCAATACTGTCACCACTATTAGAAAGGGTGTGTTAGTCTGTTCCCCTATAGCCCCACTCACCATCCCTGGAACTTTCCAAACCAAAATCTTCCTCTGGTTACCACTCTCTTAAAGGTATTATTACCTTCTGTTAGAATGAAGCCCCCCGAGGCCAGGGACAGACTTCCCTTTTGTGTTTGATCCCTACTGCTTGGCACAGAGTAAGCCTGTGATAAATGCCTTTTCATCCATTTATCGAGATGTAGGATGATTGGTTTGTCTAGAAAGGGACCTTACGCATCATGTCATCCAACCCTATCATTCTACAAATGTTCCTTTGTATCATTAGCACCGTAGGGACTTGGCTGCAGGGGCGGGGAACCTGCAGCCTCAAGGCCACGTGTGGTCTTCTAGGTCCTCAGGTGCAGCCTTTTGATGGAATCCAAGTTTGACAGAACAAATCCTTTTATTAAGGGGATTTGTTCTGTGAAGATTGGATTCAGTCAAAGGGCCGCATTTGAGGACCTAGAGGGCCGTATGTGGCCTTGAGGCTGCAGGTTCCCCACCCCTCGTGGCCATAGGAAACTAGATGCAGTGACTAGAGTGCTGAGCCTCGAGTGAGAAAGATGTGAATTCAAATCCTGCCTCAGACACTCAGAAGTGAATTGCTCAAGGTCCCAAGGGTAGCAAGCAGCCATGCGTGGGTTTGAGCCCAGCTCATCTGACTCCACTTTGGAGGCTCTTTCTGAAGCACCCACTGTCTCCCCAGGGCCACAGAATCAGTCCATGGGAGGAGTTGAAATGCACAACGTCACCACATAGGGAAAGCGAGAAGCAAAGACTCTGGAGAACTGTCCCCCATGGGGGCTGGGAATCTGGCTGACAGTTTCCCTGGGTCCCAGGGGCCTTCCAGAGGAGAATTCATCCTCTCCATTAGAGTCAAAGCCAGTCAAACATATGATGTGGAAAGAAAGCTGGGGTGGGAGGCTGAGTCCCTCAGCTTCCAGGCAAGTTCCATCCCCTCCCTGGGCCTCTATCTTCACCCAAAGGAGGGAGGTGGACAAGAGAACACCTAAGGGTCCTTCTGGCTCCAAATGCAGGATCTGAGGCCTCTTCACACAAGGGAAAGCTCCAGGGAGTCCTTGTTGCCTTTCCTGCTCCCCATTTCACCTGCCCCTGTGCCCCCCCTGCCCTCCCTCTCTCTCCTCCGGCTCCACTCACTTGGGGGATTTCAGGTCTCGATGGATGATCTTGTGGAGGTGTAAGTAGTTCATGCCGCTGGCGATCCCCGTAGACCAGTCCACTAGCAGCCGGGGGGTGATCTTTCTTCCAGCTCGTAAGACCTCGTAGAGCTGCCCGTGGGCGCAGTACTCCATGATGATGCAATAGCACGGGGCCTGGGTGCAAACGCCCCTTCCGAGAAAAAAAATAAAGGGCCCGTCAATATGAAGACAGGGTCACTGTTCGATGGTAGAGAGTCTGAGAAACATCATCATTAGCACTAGTGATGAAGAAGGAGAATCTATTGTCTATTGAGTGTGCGCCGGAGACCCCAGAGAGGGCTTCTAGTTTATCAATCAACCAATCTGTCTACAGCCTTGATTAAGCACCTACTATGTGTCAGCCTGGGCACTGAATATGCCAAGAGCAAACGGAAGCAGCCCGCCTTCAACCTTCTATTCTAGGGTGTGTGTGTGTGTATTTCTGTGTATATGTGTGTATGTGTATATATGCATGTATTGGTGTGTATGTGTGTATATTTGTGTGTGCATGTGTGTGTGTGTGCTGAATAAAGGCAAATGAGTCCTGGCCTCCAAGCAAGCTGAGGGGTGGCAGCGCTTTTCTGGGCAGGGACAGAGCTGTGGTCCAGAGCTACTCTGTGAGGGCAGCACATGCGGAGGAGGAGATGTGGCCGACGTGAGGGGGACATTAGCGGCTGGCAGTGAGGGTGCTGGGGAGCCTTGTTTGGAGGAAGGATTACATTGAGCTCAGAATCTCCCTTGAAGTCCATGCGCTTACTGGTGCTCACTAAAGACCACTCCTGGCCCTGGCTGTGGACCCCTCCTAGCCACGTGCTCCCTCCTCACCTCCACCTCAGAGGCAAAGGACAGATGCTGCCCTCAGTTTACAGGCTAAGGGGGGAGACACCACGAGAACCACTGGGTAGAAACGAGGCCATAGATGGGATAAATTGGAGAACGTCATCAGGGGATAGCACTGGTATGAAGGGGGCTGGCAAAGGCTTTCTATAGAAGGTGACGGAAGCAGCCGGGGGATCCAGGAGGTGGAGATAAAACATGAACGTGACCAGCCACAGCCACAGCAAATTACTAATTTGATGTAGGACTGAGGCACCCTGTTAGTTTCTCTATAATCGAACACTAGGGCCGCTAGGGGGAGCCATAGTGCAGAGAGCCCAGGCCTGGCGTCAGGACCATCTCATCTAGTCTGACACTAACTAGCTGTGTGACTCTGGAAGTCACTTCACCCTGCTGGCCTCAGTTTCCTCATCTGTAAAATGAGCTGGAGAAGGAAATGGCGAACATTCCAGTATCTCTGCCAAGAAAATCCCAAATGGGGTCGCAAAGAGTTGGGTATAACTGAAAAATTCCACAATTCCCATATGAATGCTATTGTCTTTCCTATAAAATTGGATTAATAATGTTTGCCCTCCCAAGATTGGTGGGAAGAGCAAATGAGGCTGAAGACGCGAACATTCGTGTTTTCTGCCCCTCCTTAGGTCTTATGTTCCTTGAGACTTAATAGACAGGGTGTCTTCAGCTCCACTGTTCTGTAGCTCTACCACCAGTGCGGGCCGAATAAACACTGCCGGCCAGCTCTGAGTCTGCCCTTCAAAGCCATTAGCGCTAGATGGACCCTCAAGGTCATCTGCCCTAACCTCCCCCATACTTTTACAGGTGAGGAAAATGAAACAAAGGGAAGTCAAGGATCACACAGCTTGTATTTCACAGAAGAGACGTGCAGAATCCTGAGTTCACAGCCCTCAGAGGTCAGCAAAAGTTAAGTGAACTGCCCAAGGCCTTACAGCTAAGTAAGTGTCTGAGGCTGGATTTGAACTCAGCTCTTCCTGAGCTTTATGCACTGTGGTGCCCCCTAGCTGCCCACTCATGGCCTCCACTCACAAAACGCTCATTGACTGAACAGCCAGAGCCCACCTCCTCTGGACGCTGGAATGACTGCTGCCTTTTCTCCCCTTCTCCCCTGGGGATGGAGGCCCTGCTGGGCAAAGGCCCTGAGTCCTACTCACTTGAAGGCGATGATGTTGGGGTGTTTCAGCTTCCGCAGGTGCTTGATGTCTGTCTCATTCTGCTCCCTCACCTTCTTGATGGCCACTTCCTCTGCTCGGAACTTACCCAAGAAGACAGCGCCTTGAGCTCCACTGCCCAGCCACTGCAGCTCTGAGATCTCCTCAAAGGGGACTTCCCAAGTATCTGGGGGCACAAAGGAGAGGCAAGCATGAAGAGGTCTCTGTCTGAGGTACTGGCCTCTCCTAGTGGCCTGGTCTGCTCAGGGCTGGGCTGTCCTCTGGGCACAGCAAGAGGAACCAAACTGTGATGCCTGGATTCTGGTTTGGGGTCAATACACGATTACAGAAAACAGACTAAGTCCCCAGAGGATCAAAGATTCAGCACCAGAAGCCCAGCCCAAACCTCCTTTTTTGAAAATGAATTTTTATTGATCTTTTGTTTTCACATCAACGACCCCGCCCAATGTATTCCACCCCCACCTCTCCCTCTCCCAGAGAGCCAACCTCATCACAAAAGTGGCACCCTGCCTATTTATTCTGGGACTACAAAGGCAAAGACCGGAAAAAAGAAAGGTTTTGGCCTCAAGGAAAGTGTGTTCTCCTGGAGGGATAGACCCTGCAGGCAGATAAGTCAATACAGGACAATCTGAAGGAGAAAGTGGGGACAGATGGTGGTTCCTGGGAGGAACTTTGAGGGGGTTGAGGCGTCTGCACTGTCTCCAGTGGTTTTCAGGTGAAAATTTATTACTGCTCTGTTGGCTTCAAGGTACATTCAGTGAGCTGGGAAGGTGCAGTTTTATCTCTGAAAGGAAACCGACTCATTGTTCACTGCAGCAGTGAAGGATGAGCAGGGGTGAAGGATGAGCAGGGAGATGTTGGCATTAGCCAGAGACCCACCATTCCCTGATGCCACAGATCTGGAGTTTGAAGGCAGCACCTCGGAGGATGTGTAGTCAGGCTCTCTCATTTTACAGGGGGAGACACTGAACCCAAAAGATGTCACCTGAATGGTTCTCACTCGACTAACCCACACACTCACACAGGTAATCTTTGATGATGTTAGGAAACGCCACCAGCTTAGGCTAGATCCCTTTCCTAGAAGGATCCCCTTCCCAGAGATTGGTAGGTTCAAATAGCTGGAAAGACTAGGAATCCTTTTCATTCAGCCCTCAAAACAAGGGAATTTTACCAATTCCTCCGTTTATTCTCCATCTTGTCTGCCTACGATTGGTCTACTTAAAAGTGACCGGGGCCTGCTGATGCTGTCCTGTTGTGTTTATAAAGGTTTCTCTAGCTTCCATGGTCTACCCGAGTGTAAAGCTCCCCAGACACTCTTCAGCAGGCTGCTTCGGGGGAAAGTGCAAAGTCTAGAGCAGGGCTGTTTGCCTGGTTCTGCTGTGTACACTGCTTGCTCTCTCTCAGAACTAGAACCAACACTCAAACCCAGAGTGACGGGGTGGTGGTTGGACAGATACCTAAATGTCCTTTGTTCATGAGACCCATTTATACATCACATAACTCAGGAAGGGTTGGCAATAAGGGAGAATACGCAGATTTTTTTTTCACAGATTTTTTTTTTAACAATCATTTTTACCTCCTGCACTCCAAGCCTTTCATAGCGCTGCCCCAAATCCCAGAAATAGTCAGTGAAATCACGACTGATCTCCCCTGGACACTCTTTAGTGGCAGTGCTGAAGATCACGAACATGGCAAGAGGCAGCTGGAGATCAAGAGCAAAGCAGGAAAGTTTGGCCCTTTTGGCCCTGGAGAAAACCCCCTCTGAAAGCAAAAGATTGGGCTGCAATGGCTCTGGGGTGGCCTCAACCTCTATGCCGCTTCTCCTCATGTGACCCATTAGCAGATTCTCCTCCTCCCAGGGGTACCTACTCCCCCGGCTACTGAGCCCACTCTCAACATCTGTGGTGGGCGTTATTTTACACGGTTCCTGCCACCCTGCAGAGTTAAATGTTTGTTCAGAAATGAGAATGAATCATAGAACATTTGTGGAAACTCTCACTGGCTCCCTGGTGCCTCCAGGAAAAAATACAGCCTCCACAGCCTGGCAAATAAGGCCTTCCACGATTGACTCCATACTACCTCTCCAGCCCCATCTCACAGTATTCTTCCTCATAAACTCTATGTTCCAGCCAAACTGGCTTCCATGCTGTTTTCTGATCTCAACACACCATTTCCTACACCAGTGGTATCAAACTTAACTAGAAACAGAGTCCACTAGACCATACTTAAGGATCCCTGATGCTACACATTGACTTAGTTTTACAATATAAAATTATTTATATTTTATTGTATTTCTGTTTATTTTGTTAAATTTTTCCTAATTACATTTTAATTTGGTTTGGTGGCCCTAGGGAGTTTGGAGGATGCATTGTGTTGGACACCTCTGATTTAGACTGTCCTTCCATGTTGGAAATGTACTCCAAAATACCACCACCTCCTTACCCCAGAATTCTTTTCTTCCTTTAAGGCTCAGCTCAGGGAGGAGCTCCTCTGAGAAGCCTTCCCCAGTTCCCCCAAAGGAGAGCTTCTCTTTCTCCTCAAATATTCCAAAAGCATGTTATCTGGCTGTCACTCTCTATCTCGTATAGTATTTATCTGTGTATGTGTCATACTCCTTGGTAGGCTACGAGTTCCATGAGGGCAGGGATGGCTTCATTTTTGTTCTTTGTAGCCCCAGTGTTTAACACTGGCCAGGCCTTCAATAAATTTAGGTCATTCATCGGGCCAAAGGATATGAGCAGTTTTCCAAGGAAAATTTTTACCACCTGAACAAAGTATTTAAGAGCCCCAACTGTCAGAGAAAGGTAAACTCAAACAACACTAAATCGGACTGGCAAAAATGGCACAAGTTGGAAAAAGGCAATGCTGGAGGGGCTGTGAACAGGCAGGTATGTTTATTAACTGCTGGAGAGATTGATCCAACTCTTCTGGAAAACTCTGTAACAATGTGAGAAAAGCAATTCATACCTGTGTGTGCCCTTTGTGAAATCTATTTCACTACAGGGTTTATACCCAAGGAAGTCAGCGTCAGAAAGGAAAAGGCCGTGTGTGTGTGTGTGTGTGTATGTGCGCTCACGTGTGCGCGTGCGTGCCTGTGTGTCTACAAATATACGTATATATGTATACACGCATGTGCATATGTGTATACAATGCACACATACAAATGTGTATGTAGACACCTATCCACACACATGTCATATGCATGTGTATGATTAGATGTGAGCACTATTTGTCAGAGCCAAAACCTGAACACAACCTGCATGTACTGATTAGGGAATGGGCTCTTCCTGCACTGTGTGGAACAATGAACATGAATAATTTAGAGCCACATGGGAAGACTTGCATCCAGTGACGACGAAGAATAGAGAAAGAAGAACCAAAAAGACAACGTATAAATTGTAATAAGTTCAAGGAAAATGGGTCTAAAAGTCAATAAAATGAACGCCCAATACAAGGGCCAATTTTAGTTCCAAATGCTAAGAGAAAGCCCAAGCCCATCTTTCTGTTAACAAACCGTAAAAGACAAAAATAGAGAGCGACAGGCATGCCGGGTGGAATCACTCAAGGAGGCAATTTTGCTGACTTTTTTTTTAAGGGAAGATAACTATGGTTTTTTTGGGGGGAAGAGGAGATGACTGTCAAAACAAAACATTTCCGTTTTTACAGTGTTATTGAGTTGAATCTCACCCAACGGCCTCACTTTACTGAGGAAGCAGCCTGCGAGAGGCCTTCCCTTGGACAAGGCCATACAGGTGGGAAGAATGACATCTATTTTATATTTTATATGCTGATATTTTACACAACAGCTACATTATAGTATGACTGTCCAAAATCTCAACGTGGACAGCACTAATTGTTAAGAACGTCTTCTTGAGCCCAAGTGGCCTCTCTCCACCTTCCTCTCGGGCCAAGCTAATGTTCCTTCAATGCATTAGGCCTTCAAATATTAGAAGACAGCTCTAGTGTACTCCAGAGGTGCCAAATATGTGCTGGGGGTGGGAGTGGAGTGGGGGAACTTGGCCCATAGCACTCCCAAAAGTGTGGCCCAAACCAGAGTCAAATGCAACTGGGAGACGGCTAACTAAATGAACAAAATACAATACAGCATAGATAACGATATATTTTAAAACCAAGACAACACGTAGCCCCCAGAGATCTTTGTGTACAGCTTAGTGGACTCTATTTCTATGGGAACTGGACATTGCTGGTGTGGTCTGTGCTCCAAGTTAAAGCCCCACTTCCTTCAGGTGATTCTCATAGAGCAGGGCCTCAGCACTCACAACCTGAGCAATCTTGGGCCCATCATGTAACCCCGTGGCCCTAATTTCCTCATTTGTGAAATGACAGGTTGCACCAGATGGCCAGCCTCAGGGACCCCCTCCGGCTTTAAACCTGTGATCCCCCACAGGGGATCTTTCCCTGTGTCTTTGAACTTCTTGGGTTGTGAGCCCAGGAGAAGTATCATTGGGTCAAAAGGTATAAGCAATTTAGTGACCGTTCCAGTACATTTGCTGAGGGTTTTCTAGAGCACCGATTCACAACTCCATGAACAATTAACGAATGTGCTTGTCTTCTGCTAACCCCTCCAGCACACTTGATTTTTGTCTTTTGTCACCATGGTGAATCTGATGGTTATGAGGTGCAACCTTGGAATTATTCTGATCTGATTTTGCTTATGATAAGCGATTTGGAACAATCTTCTATATGATTGTTCATAGTTTGCTTTTCTTCCTTTGAAAACTGCCTGTTTCTATCCATTAGCCATTTACTTCCTGGATTCACATGTACTTTTTTTTTTTTAAGAAATCATTAATAATAGAAGTGCACAGTTTCCAGTTCCTCTGACTTTTCTTGCTGTTGGTGTATCTTAATATTTGTTTTTGTTGGGGGTTTCTAAATTGAGGTTAGTAACTGGCTAGGGGCTAGGGGCTGGGGCTGGGATCTAGAATGTCTTAGATTTGGGGAGTTTCCATGTGAGAGACCTCTCTGAAGATGGAGGTCACAGCTTCCTAAGACTCGCAGAGACCTGCCTGAATGCTGAAAGGTTAAGACATTTGTCCAGAGTCACCCAGACAGGATGGGACAAAATTCAAATAAAAAAGAAGTCACATCCCTAATTGCGGAAGACAAAGGGAAAGAGACTTTGTTGAACAATCTCCTAGCCTTTAAGTAGACTGTTTGGTTCTTTTGTGGGTGGGGCAGCAGAGCAGCCTAGGAGAGGGAAGCATCAGGCCAACAGGAAGATGTGCTAGCCCCTACCACTCTAATGAGGGGGCACTTAAGAGGAACCAGAAAGGTGAGAATAGAAAGATGAGAGAACCATTGAGAGGACCGAAGACTTGACATAGCTTCAGGGACCTCTCTGTGGTGGGGAAAGAAGGGGAAAGAAGAGGAGGGAGAGGATCTGAGTTCTAATTCTGACTCAGTACCTGTGTTGGTCAACTTCCCTCCTTCATCTCTCTGATAAGTAAGGGGTTTGGGTTAGATGGTCTTTATATCTTGCCACGGCTGTGGCTCACAGAACATTAGGTGGTGTAGCGGCTAGAGCACTAGGGCCCGGAGGCAGGAAGACCTCAGTTCAAATCTAGCCTCAGACACTTGCTAGCTATGAGACCCTGGGCAAGTCACTTAACCATGGTTTGTTTCAGTTTCCTCAACCGTAAAATGGGGATATTCAGGGCCCCCATTTTGCAGGGTTGCTGTAAGGATTAATTAAGCAAGATAATATTTGTAAAGTGTTTGGTACAATACCTGGCACACAGTAGGTGCTGTACAAAGCTAACAATCATTATTATCATTGGGCAATTGAGAGGAATATGGTGGGCACGGGCAAGCTGCCACCCATTATAAGCAAGAAATTCTGCAGGGAGGGCAAGCTATGAAAAGGAAAGGAATGCTGGGTAAAAAAATAAAAGGGGATTCCTGGGTCTTTGATAAGAGAAAGGCTCCCCGAGGGACAGGCTGGGTCCCCCTCAGCTATTCTTCCCACTGTGGGTGGATCTCTCTATCCCTCTGGCAAACACAGAGGAGGCTGTGGATAAGAGATAGGCAGACACAAGTCAAAATCTGCATTATGGAAGGGAACACCCTCAGGGGACACTCCAGGGCCATCGGAGAGCATTCTAGGTTCTGGTAGCTCCCGAAGCCAAATACATTTAACTTGGCCAAGCAAACACTGAGTGAGTCAAATATGACTGAAAAGACTCTGTGTTTCTGCAGGAAAAAAAGAGGAGGAGGAACTGTTTGAGACCTGGGTCCTTCCAACTTGGAGGGAAGTGGGGTGGGGGTGGGGAAAGAGCCCTAATGGGGAAATCTCTGCAAAACTCCACGCTGCCACCGGCCCTCCTGCCTGGTGGAGGATCCCAGGGAGACCCAAGGAGGGGTGTGTGGGAAGGGTGGGCCTGGAGAGCCAGCAAGGAGGGGCTCGAGCTGGGGAGCCCAGCAGAATGAACCTGGAGTCTTTGAAGAGATTGCAGAGTCTGTGAACTTGGATGGAAAAAATTTTATCCCGATTTTCACTGATCTCTCACTGAAATTGCACATTTTCTTCACTTACCTAAAAACACAAGTCTAAGAAGGTGGAGAGGATGGGGGTGGGGGGAGGTAGGGGTGCCCTGAGACTTCACCAGATGCTGCCTAAGAGGTCCACGGCACTCAAAAACAAGGTTCTGAAGCCCTGGTGGAGAACGGGGCATTTGGGACCAGAGGATGTGGGCTTAATCCATGACGGTATTCTGGCCTTCTTGAAATTCCCTTGAACTGAGCTCTCTGTACCCATTAAATCAGGGGTCCAGGTTTAAAAAAAAAAAGTTAACTGTGGGAAGCAGCAGGACTTGGTAGCTGGAGTCTGGGCATCAGTAAAGACCTGGGTTCAAACATTACCTCAGGTACTTATTGCCATATGACCTCTATGATCCTCAGTTTCCTCATATGTAAAATAACAGAATTCGATTCAAGAGCCGCTGAGGTCCCTTCCACCTCTGGATCTATGGTCCTACGAGTTTCCTATACGGATGAAGTCACAGGTCTGCAGCAGCAACAAAATATATCTATCGATATACACATATCTATCTGCCCATATAGCTTTCTATGTATCTACTTATCTATCCATCCATCCATCCATCTATCTATCAATATACACATGTCTATCCACCCACATAGCTTTCTATGTATCTACTTATCCATCATCTCTCTCTCTCTCTCTCTCTCTATCCATCTATCAATATATCTACTTATCTGTGCACATGTTGTACATCCCCAGTAGAATGCTAGCCCCTTGAGAGCAGAGACTGCTTCATTTTTGCCTCATACACCCAGCACCTAGCCCAGTACTTAGGACTTAATAAATCATTGCTGAATTGAATAGACAAGTCTATCTCTCAGTTGAAAGGTGAATCAATTGTCAAATCATGGATCGTTAAAGCTTGAGGAGACACTGAAGGTTGTCACTTTTAAGAGACGGCCTTATGAAGCTACTTGAACCCAAGTTAGCTAAAGCATTTTGTGACCATTTTATATTTTCTTTGCAGAGCCCAAGATATCTTAGAGACATATCTTAGAGACATCCACTTGGTCCAATAGGCAAAGTGAACATATTCTCTGAACCACAAGTTGGCATGTTTTCTGACAAAGAATAGTCTTAAAAATAAAGCTTCTTTTCTTAGACTCATCACTGTCCCAGAAAATCTGGGAGGTAGGCTTGTCCCTACAAAGAGGTAAATGTGTTAACTCAGTCATTCACAGGAAGATGGGATCACGGATCTCTGGCTGAAGGGGACCTTGGAGCCATTGACATTTTATAGATGAGGATAGAGGGGTCCAGTTACCTGTCCCAGGTTACACAGATACTAAATGACAGGACCCAAAATACACCCCTTTCATATACCCTCCGTTCTTCAGTTTGACAAAAGACCAAAACTGACATTACCTCTAGAAGTTCGTGGCAGTAGAAGCAGCACAAGGGATGGGTTTGGACTCAGTGGCCCCCGGCTGAAATCCTTGTCCTGCCCTTTAGCCACTGTGTGACCTTAGAAAAGTTACCTAATTTCTCTGGGCCTGGTTTCTTCATTTGTGAAATGTGAGGTTGGACTCGACAGCCTCTGAGGCATGGCCCAAATCCAGAACTATAATACCCTTCCTCTGGGCCTCTGTTTCCTCCTCTGTAAAATGAGAGGGCTGGCCTCTGAGGGCGCTTCCAAGCTCTGGCTCCATGATCCTAATGGGAAGGAAGGAAGAAGGCTCCCCCTATCCCTGCACATACCTTGCTGCTGGAGCTTATAGTCAGTGGAGTAGGCCTTGCCTATGATGTTCCACACAGGCCTCAGGCAGCCAAAAAGGCCTTCAAGGAAGCCGCCACTGCCACTGCCTGATCGGCTGAATTGGATCTTAACGTCCTCTGTGCCGCTGGTGTTCTCTCCATCACCCACATGGCTGTTGCCCTGAGAAGTGGCCAGCTCTGATTCCTCTTGTTCCCTGAGCTGCAAAACGCTGTTCTCAAACTGGTCCCTGGAATCCTCGCTGACACTGGTCAGTGCAGTTGTGGCGATGGGGCTGGTCAGGCCTTCTGTGAGCTCGGCTCGCAGCACCCCCTTCTCTCCCACATCCTCAAAGAACTTGGGAGAAGGGTGGCTCCTGGGGGACGTGCGCTCATCGTGAAGCCCGCCAAAGGCTCGGTTCTCACTCAAGGTCACGGTGGGTGAGGAAGACCAGCTCAGCTGCTCCTGAGGGCTGCTCATTGTGCCATGGGTGTGCATAAGAACTGGGAAGGATGTTCAGAAAACTGTGTGGGCACAGTCCTGTCGCAAGAAAGGGCTTCAGGACCTAGGCAGAACAACAAACAAGGAATATAAGAGTTCATGGGATCAAAAGTGTGGAGCTGGGGAGGACCACCTTAGGAGTCCCACACAGCTTGGTAGCAAGTGGCAGGGGTGGGATTCAAATCAGGGTCTCTAACTCGAAATCCAGTCTTCTCTCCATCGCACTGTCCATGCTTGCCATATTCAATTGGGGGACCACCATCAAAGAGGAGTTGGCAAGGATTCAGAGTCAGGAAGTAGGCAGGAGGTGAGAGGAATGAAAACAGCTATGTTAAGGCTTCCCAATGCCGAGCTAATGGAGAAGCTGAAGGCCGCCGTATCTAAACTTGCTTCCCTCATGGCTCAGGCAAGAGCAGGCTCATCTGAGCCCCGGGCTGAGAGGCATCAGGATGAAGAAAAAAAGTGACCCCCCCCACCCCAGCTCTGTAGTCAAATATGACTGGTGTTGACTTTCACATTTATGGGGGTGGTGGTAATGGTGGTAAAAAAAAAAAAGTTTAATTTCTACTTATGTTTGTCCCCACACCTACATGTCCTTGAAGCAGAGTGAAGAAGAAAGTAGGAGAAAGAGGAAACTTCAGCACTCTGGTTAGCTCCTATTTCCCAGGAATAGTAAGGGACCTCAGAGGCCATCTTGTTTAATCCATATTAGAGCAGGAATCCCTGAAACCACACACTGGACACATGGTCCTCTAGACTTGCGGTTAGACCTCCATCGAGTAGTGACCCTAGAGACCACAAGGCAGCCCAGCCCACTTCTGGGAGCTCCAACTGTTAGGGAATTTTTTCTTTCATCAAGCCTTTGAAGTTTTCTCTACCACTCACATCAATGTGTTCTCTCCCCTGCAGCTAAACCAAATGAGCGGATTCCCTCTTCCATGGAAGGCCCTTCAAATTCTTGAGGGTATCTGTCCTGCCCTCCCTGAGGCTTCTCTTCTCCAGGCTAAATAGTCCCATTTCCTTCAACTGATCAAAAGACAGCTCAGCCTGAATGCCCTTCCCCATCCTGGCTGCCTTCCTCTGGACACTCTCCATCTACCAATGTCCTTCCTAAGTGGTTGATCCTTAGATGTGAGCAGAACTGAAGCCAAGAGTAGAACCAACACTTCCTTTGTTCTGGACACTAGGCCTGTCTTACTGAATCTCAAGTCAACGTGACCTTTTTTGTTGTTTCTGCATTGAGGCTCTGCACTCACACCAGGCTTACGGTCTTTAGGCCTTCAACCTTCTGAGCTCTTTTCTCCCTAGCTAGTTTTGGCACAAGAATCTTCAAGGTCATGAATTAGACTTGGAGTCAAAAGAGCTGGGTTCAAATCCTGGCTCTGACACTGTATGATGATATTTATGGCATTTATGCTTCTTTGGCCTCCATCTCCTCATCTGTAAAATGAGAGGGGTTGGACTGAGTCCCTTATGCCTCTAAGTCTTTTGATCCTAAGCCCCTTTACTCTCAGGTCCCTGTGTCCTTTTCTGTAAAATGAGGCAAATTAAACTTGAACCATTTGTTCTTGTTCTAAGGCCAGCATTAGAAGCGATACATGGAATTCATTATATACTTATATGGAAATTCAAGCTCCACAACCAGAGGTTCATAGTGTCCTGACCATCTCTTTCTCTTCCATACTACATATAGAAAGGCTCATTTTATTTGGTGTTGGGCATGCTCAGAAAGTTTTATAAAAGAAAGACTGCCAAGTCAAGTCCAAAGAGATGGGCCCACACTCCATTTCTCACACTCATATTGCCTGTGTGACATGGGCCAGTCAGTTAACCTCAGTTTGCTCACCTGTAAAATTCAGAATTTGGACTAGGTGGCCTCTGAGGCCCCTTCCAGCTCAAGGAATCCTATGAGCCAATATAGATCAGGTATGTTGCCTGAATTAACCGAACTTTAAAATGACTTTAAATAATTTTACACTAATTTCTCCTCTCTGTGCTAATATGGTTTTTAAAAAATATAAATGATTACAAGCAGATATCATATTTTTACTGTGAAGTAAACATTTCCATCCTACTATCTTTGTATGGGTCATTTGGTGCCATGTGGTCCTTCGAAGTACTCTTAACTTCTGGCCCTTCTTCAGCAGAGTTAAGAGGGAGGAGGAAGGGGGGCAGCAGCTGTCTGCTCCCTGGGTCATGCAGGCATGCTGCCAGCCACCTTGGCTACACTCCAAAATCACAGAGAGGAAGAAGAGTTGATACAGTGTCACCAGATGTCCCATAATGTCCATATTTTCATTTGAACCCAGGACATTTTCCTCCTTCAGTTAGCATATACTGATGGGCTGTGTCTGTGATTCTAAAGGATACAGTAGAAATACTGGTGAAATTAATAAGTACTTGGCCAATTTTGACCCCTACTCCCACCCCAAATGGAATTTCTCATCTAACTGTAGTCAGATTTAAAGCTCAAACCTGACATTATCCTTCATATCCTTTTCCACGCTGCTCTCCCACCCTAATTTTTCTCTCTAGGCCCCCATCTTGCCAGTTTGTGAATAAATCTGACATGAATTTCTGGATACTCTGGTTCAAATACTTGGATACTCAAATGGCTCTGTGTTCTCTTCTACTTGAATGTCCTTCCAGCAATACAACTCACCACCCACCTTTATTATGTGCATTTCAAACAGATGATCAGAATATCTACCATAAAACAAGCTATTCTGGTCATTTATTAGAAATCCATGTAAAATTCTCTAATCAAAATCTTAATACTAAGTTCCTTGTCTGTGGTCATATGATAAGAGGATCATCCCAGGGACAGAATTTTCTACCCAGACTCCATTTTAGTTTTGTTTAGAGAAAAACAAACAAACATAATTCTTTTCCAAATAGAATAAAAAGAAAATCACATGAATAAATACTGGCCGCATATTTCAAATAACAAATGTACCTAATTCTAAGAAACAAGCAAATAGAACATACTCAGAGGAAAGAACCTGAGATCAGGGTCAGAGGACCCAGGGTTGAACCCTGACTGCTAATATTCACCTGTGTGACCCTGAACCCTTAATCTCTCCGTGGGCCTCAGTTTCCTCATCTGTAATAGGAAGTCTAAAATGAACTCTTAAGCAGAAACCAGCTCTGATTCTATAGTACAATGAAGTATCTGCAAAGTAGAAACCATGCTAAAGGCAGAGAAGGGTGAGTAAGATGCCATTTCTGGCCTCTAGGAGCTCAGGAGATGCAAGGGAATCAGGGATGGTCAGGGATGCAGAGAGAAGACTGAGGCAGTTTAGATCCATTCTGGGATGAGAAACAACCTAACACATTGTTATCTAAAGAAGGAGAAAGACCGAGAAAGGCTCAGGAGGGCAAGAAGATCGAGCCAGCCAACAGTTAACAAGCTGCCCTGGACATGGGGAATTGGATGCTACGATAAGAAGCTTAGCACACAAGCTGATGGCTGAGTTATCCCAGAGGGAGACCCAGCTGGTCAGGAAGGCAAAATGATTGCTGAATTATTCAAGGAGACCCGGCCGTGTAAGAAGGCTAGGGTTACAGCAGCACCTTTTATTATGGCAAAGGATTAGAAACTAAATGAGTGCCTATCAACTGAGGAATGGTTGAAGAAACTAGTATGTACATATAGTGGAATATAATTGTGTGATGAGAAAAGAAAAGACACATTCAGAGAAACCTGGAAAGACAAGTTAAACTGATGCAGAGCAAAGAGAGCAGAATCAGGAGAATGGTTTATACAATGCTACAACAATGTTAGGAAAAACAACCATGAAAGACTTAAAAATCCCGATCAAAACAATGGGCAATCACTTGGTTGGAGCATGTTTCTTGCCACCAGACAGTGAGGTGGGGAATGAGGTGCCTGACTGACGTTTGGAATTGTTTTGCCCAACTAGATTTATTTGTCATAAAGGAGTTTTTTTTTTTTAAATTGGTGGAAGAGACATATGCAAGGGAGATGGGGAGCATGCAAGAAGAAAAGAGAGTCACTGTATATTTTTAAAAATATAGAAGATTGTGAAGGAGATATAGACAGGCAAGATAGTACTGAAACTAACATGCTGCATTTAAAAATGCAAGTGAAATGTATTAGAAATCTGTGGTTTCAGGTATAAATCTTTTTAAGGAAGTATTCATATTTGATAATGTTTGTCAAGTACAAAATAACAAAAAATAATTTATTTTAAATTTGAAAAAAGCTTACTGGGCAATCTGATTGCTGAGTTATCCACGAGTGAGACCCAGTAGGTTAAGAAGCTTAGCTATCCATGATGGAGACCCTGCTGATTAAGACCTCTCCAATCTTGGAGAGGTCTTGCACCCTCCTCCCTTTTCTCAGAGGAGGGCTCGTGGGAGAATTGAGAGGCAATAAGCCAGTCTGTTTGGAACTCTAAAATATAATTGGAACTCTTTGGCCTAAGAGAGGAGATTCACCCTCCAATCTGACAAGGGAACACTGCTGCTGGAGGGCCAGTGGAAGGCAAGGTCTCTAAGCAAGGCAGGCAGGTGGCTTCTCCTTCTCTTTGCTCAGTCAGGCTTGCTTTTAGGCACAATTAATATGCATGAGCCAGCAGAGGCTGGTCTGACATTTTCTTCATATTGCTCAAAGATGTGACACAAGTTTTGGTGTACTGGACAATACATTTCATGAAGTAGGGGACCAAGTTTTCTTTAAACTTTGCATGGCCTAAATGGCACTGCACCCCTTTTTCCTGCTTTTAAACGAATGGTGTTTTTTTCCGAAGGTCTTTATGGCTGTGGGGGGTGGGGGTAGGGAGGGGTATTAGAGATGAGAAACGAGAGCCAGAGAGCAGGAGTTGCTGGAAGAGAATCTGCTTACATGGGAATAAGGTGGAAAGAATGGAGAATTCTAGGCCTGAGAAACTGGTAGACTGGATGCCCATGTTATAGAGCCATGAGTAATGCCAGGGCGATAGAGAGAGAGGCCACCAAATCTCTTCTTTTTAAGTAGCAAGAACAAGCCAAGACAGGACTCAGAGGTGGGGGAACTTTACCATAGAAGACCTCAAACTCAGGGCTCCAAATGGCCTGAGGGATTTACAAACTTAGTGGACACTTAGGCAAGGGGGTCCTTTTATCTTTTTATAATCTTTTTATGAAGCTTTTTCCTTGAAATCCACAAATTGGGCTTTCAGGTAAGTCTTGGGATGTGGGATACTGGATTAATACGTTTCCAGGTTTCCTGGTAAAGGACTACAAGCCAAGAAAGGGGCAAAGTCCCAAAGAATATCCCCAGATTTTTTGGGCCCAAAGAGTCTCTGACAATGGTTCCGTTTGTATCCCTCTAGCACCTAGCACGATGCTCTAGACACAGAATTCACTTGATCACTGTTTGTTGAATTACATTTAATTGAATTGAGCTCAAAGGATCATTCAGGTTCCTGGGCTGGGACTTACAGGAAAGGGAAACCACAAAGAACAATACTTCCTGGAGAAGGCTGGCATGGTTGGATGGTCCAGCCTGTTTTATCAAAGGGGCAGGGTTGGAGGAAGGCCTAATTCAATTCAACAAACACTTAGGAGTCAAAGCATATGGATAAACAATTCTCAAAAGAATTACAAACTATTAACAAGTACATGAAGAGAATGCTCCAAATAACTAAGAAGAGGAGAAATACAAATCAAAACAACCATGAATTTTCATCTTAGACCCAGCAAATTAGCAAACCGGAGAAAAAATTGGAAGAAGTATGGGAAGACAGGCACACTTGTACAGAGTTGGCAGAACTATGAATCTGAGAACCATTTTGGAAAGGAATTTGGAATCAAGCAAATAAAATAACCCCTTCCTCCATTACTAGGCACATACATGAAGGAAGCCATTGGTAAGAATGAAGTCTTCGTACACACCAAAATATTATAGCAGTACTTTTGGTGTTAGCAAAGAATTGGAAACCAAGTAGGTGCCCATCAACTGAGAAATGGCTAAGCAAATGGAATATTCCTGTGCTGTAAGAAATGATAACCGTGATGAATACAGAGAAATCTGGACAGAACTACATGCACTGATGCAGAGTAAAGTAAGCAGGCCCAAGAAAACGATATAACACAATGTATCTATACAATGTATAATATACACAAAAATGTAAATGGAAACAACCATCACACATGCAGAAATCAAAAAGTTACAAAATTACAAAGAAGAAACATGAGAAGACACTCCCACCCCTTTGAGGAGGTGAGGGGTCCACAAATACTGCACATGGCTCATATTTTCAAGACTTTTCTAATGTATTGATCAATCGTGTTGATTTTCCCTCCTCTTACTTTGTTATGTTGGATGGTTGTTTTGGAAGGGCAAGGGGAAGAAGACTAGAAGAAACTATTGTGATGTATAAAAAAAAGATATCAATAAAAACCTATTGCAATTTTTTTTTTTGCTAATAGCCTACTATGAACAAGGAGCCCTGAGGATAAAATGACCCAAAATGAAGCAGCCCTTGGTCTTTGGAAGCTTTATACTACTAGGGGACACAACGTGTACACAAATAAGTACATTTCAAAGTTAAATGGAAGGGGCATTAATAGCTGGAAGAGTCGAGGCAGGCTTCACTGGGAAGGGAGCATGGGAGCTATGCCTTAAAGGAAAACGATTTGATTGGTGTTAGGTTTTTGAGGAATCAATCTCAGTGTTTGGTAGGTTTGCCTGTAAATACTGTAGAGGACAGTTGGTCTTTGGCCAGTTGCTTCCCATCTCTTCATTCCATCGTCATCATGGCCAATGTAGCCACAGAAAGCAAAGGGCAGATAAGAAGGTATCAGGTTAAGGGGAAAGACAAGCTGATGCCCTTCATTCCCTTTCATTGTTGTTCAGTCATGTCCAACTCTCTGTGACCCCATTTGGGGTTTTCTTGGCAGATACTGGAGTGGTTTGCCATTTCCTTCTCCAGCTCATTTTACAGATGAGGAAACTGAGGTAAACAGGGTGAAGTGACTTGCCCAGGGTCACACAGCGAGGAAGTATCTGAGGCCAGATTTGAACTCAGGAAGAAGAGTCTTCCTGACTCCAGGCTGGGTGCTCTACACGTTATGGCACCACCTAGCTGCCCCTAATTCCTTTAGGAAGTGTGGGAACATCTCTTGATTAAATTAGAAGAGGGAGTCTCTCCATTGACTGGGCAAAATGCTGGTGACGGCCCCAGGTGGGCTCTTAAAGGACAGCTGAACAGCTCAAGAGTTAGGCAGTTGCTGTTGGTCACCGCGTCTAGCAACAGCTGAATTATTCACCCAGTGGTAGACACCCTATTTAGTAGTAAAACAGAGTAAGTTTGGGGCACAATGGACAGCTTCCAAGAGAGAATAGAGATGCATACACTCTTTAGCAACTAAACTGGAAGGAGTAATTTTTAAGGAATGGGACCTCTAGTAGCATAGAAGAGAGCCAACTGCAACCTCAAGGGGGAACTAGCCCTGGTTATCAAGAGGCTCACTGTGGGTGGACTCCATGAGAAGAGTAAGAGAAAGGACTGTAAGGCCCTGAAGTATGGACTGAGTGAGGGTGGTATGAGTTCTTTTGGCCACGTGTATCTTTCAGTACCATTCTTCTCAATGATATTGTGTATATTTGTGGGAGAGAGTCCTAGGTTTGTGGGAGAATGTCTTGTAGCTACTTTTCTTCCCATGCCATTTTAATAAATGCTACAGATTAGAGCTGTGTCAACTGTTAAGGGGAAGCTCACTGGTGGGGGCTCTTAAGCTACGGTTTTAGTCCCAAAGGATAACCCTTAAACCTGGAAATAATAGGAAATAGTTCCCTGATCCCTAGGGAAGATGTCCAGAGTATATGGTACGATGTGACATATCTAACTGGTACCAAACTCCTTGTATCCTGGCAGAATAAACTTTTAATGAAGAAGAGCTGATGATGTTACCTTCCTGCCCAAAAAGCTTGAGATGTTTCTTTTTGCTTCCAGAATAAATTTCTTTAAAACGTTTCTTTAAAAACTCCTTCAATTACATGTAAAAACAACTTTTAACATTAGTTGTTTTTTTCAATTGTGTTCCAAATTCTTTCCCTCCTTCCCCTCCCCCTCCTAGAGAAGGCAATTTCATATAGATTTTGCATGTGCAATCGTGCAAAACATACTTCCATATTAGCTTTGCTCCAGAATACATTTCAAAGGCCTTTGTCTGAAATTCAAAGCCCTCTATAACACTCTACCATCTCAAACTCTTCTCCTCATGCTCCCTGCTCTTCTGCCAAGGAGACTCACTCTCTGTCCCCCATGCCTGGAATGCGTGACCTCCTCACCTCTGTCTGTTGGAAACAGTAGATTCCTTCAAAGCTCAACTCAAGTGCCAACCCCTACATGGGACTTTTTCTGACCTCCCCAGCTGCTAGCATTTCCCCTTCCCTGACAGATGACCTTTACTTCATATATATGATGCATTTACTTACTGAAGGGTTAATGGGATATAAAGATCTTCTCTGTACATTCATAGGCCTACGTGACTACATATGTTGTCCTTTCTTCTTGGCACAGGGGCAGTGTTCCCAGGACTAAAGGTCAGATTATACCTGGCTGATTCCTCTTCCTAGAAGAGTTGGCCACCCTTCTGGGAATGTATAGAATCAATCCTGTGTCCTTTTTGAACACAAACATTTTGCCCTATCAATCATGAATGTCTTGCTCCTTTGACCTTTGGCCCAGTCCACAGCTGCAATACATCCTGTGCTGAATCATGTAGCCAATCAGGGAGGTTCTGGCACTGAGCCAATCAGACACTAAAATACACTGCACCAATTTTTTTTCTTTGTTTGAAACTGTATATATTCTGGGAAATTGATATTTGTCCTTGGGGCTCACTCATGGGAAGGACGCTTTGCCTGAGGCATTTTTGACTTCCCGAACCCAGACTCTAGGGAGCTGTTATCAAGGGGCACCCCAGCAGACAAAACCCAGATGTTGGCACTCTCTGTTTGGTGATGTATGTAAATATTTCTATTACTCTGTTAATCTTTTGTCTCTCTATTTCTATATATTCTATATTTTATACATTTTATATATCTATATATTTTCTATATACTTCCATATTTCTTTAATACTGTTTTATATTGTCCTTGTGTGTAGAATAAATGTTATGCTGATCTAACTTTGGTTTGAAGAGTGCTTACTATACTATGTGAACTGATCCTTAAAAAATACATATATATCCACAGCAACTGCTTGTATCTCATTAACAATACACTTAATGTATGTCCACATTATGAGCCCAAGTTCACCACCATTTTGCCACCAGGACACATTCACTTTACTCACTGCCTCTACTAGTATTCTTGCTTCCCACGCAGTTTTCTGAATGACTGAACTTGTACCTGTCAGCGGTGCCTATTCTCCCTCTCTCGTCTCTCTCTGTCTCTCTCCCTCTCTCACACACACATATACACACACACACACACACGCACACACACGGTGGCACTGTCAGCTACCCTCTAAAAGTGTGGGCAGCTTGCAAAATGTGTCTCCTGGCTTGGCTTCCTGGACAATGGTGCCAATTCTTCTTACCCTCACTGGTCTAATGGCCAAGGGGGACAACATAAGAATGTGTGCCAAAGGACCTTATGGAAATTTTTTCTTTAGAAAGCTGGAAAATCCTCCCTTCCCATCACTGGACATGTCCATGCGATCTCTCTCTCAAGGTATGCCATCCCCCTGAACCCGTTTCATTAGCTTCTCTCAGTCTTGGCCTCAGTGTACCCATCAGCCATAGTGTTGGGAGGGAGGCAGCCCAGGCAACTCTAACATCACTGTGCCCCCATCCCATAGTTTAGCCCCAGTTCCCGTCACCAGGCAGACCCTATCCATCTTCAGGGCAGTTTCCCATGATTCCCTGGCCCTAGGCTCAGAGGGCTCAGCACAGTACCAACTGTACAAAAAGCAGACTACTGAACAAAAAGGAGAAAACACATTATTGAAGTGAAATGTGGACAGCAAAAGATTTATTAAGAGAAGGAGGGAGAAAGAGATTATCTGAGTGCATTCTGAGCCATATGGCCTCAAACACTCTCCATCCTTCCCTCCCTCTCCCAGAGGCCAAAACTAGAGACATTTTGACTGCATCCAAACAGCTGGTGCTGGGCTGGGCAAGATGAACAAGTTCTCAAGGGACCTAGGAAACCCATCTGGGTGTATGCTACTCCCTGGCACAAGCCAAGGTCTGGTCATTTGTTCTGAACCATCAGGAACCTTCCGGAGCCTAAAGACTGGATGCCCTGGGCTTCTCTAAATGCCCTGAGCCAAACCTGAGAAAAGGACCTTCTTCACTACCAGTTACTCAGAGCTGTTTGTGAGCCTTCCCCACCTTCAAATCCAATAACTCAACTAAAACAGTTATGTATGATCCTGAAACTGGACCAAAGACTGCTCTGAACAAATGATGCATCACTCCAGCTTAGCAAGCCTAGTCCCCTCAGCAACAGCCACAGAATCACAGAATCTCCTGGTTGGAAGGGGCCTCAAAGGTCAGCTAGTCCAACCTCTGCAAAGACAGGAATCTTTTCTACAGTCTACTTGACCAATGGCCTTCCAGCCTCTGTTTGCCAACCTCCAGGGATGGGGGACTCACTACTTCTCGGGGCAGCTCATTCCACTTTGAGATACTTCTAAGTGGCAAAAGTTTTTCTTACATTCAAACCTAAATCTGCCTCTCTGCAATTCCCCACCCCCTCAGCCCCCTGCCTTGGGCTTCTCCTTCTCTCCTCTGGGGCGAAGCAGAACAAAGCTAATTCTTCCACATGCCAACCCTCCTTATCTCTGCCTCGGTTTTCTCTTCTCTACACAAAACATTCCCTGGTTTTGCCACTGTTCACATAGCACATTTTGCAGCCCTTCACCAGCCTCAATGCTTCTGCCCCATTCTTGCTCCCTTTTTCCAATGTCCTTCCCAAAATGCAATGCCCAGAAGTGGACACAACACTACCGCTATGGTCTGGCACGGGCAGTAGGGCTGATCATCCCCCTCATTCTGGATTGTATACCCCTCGGTGAGGGCTTCTGATCCCAGATCTTATACTGATCAGCTGAAATGAATGTCTTCCTCTCTCCTCAGGCTCTGAGAGTCCCCAAGCTCTGTTCTCATGTCCTCCCTCCCTCCTCCTCCAGGACCTGCTCCAGCTATACCCTCCCCTTCTCTTATGAATCTCCAATCTCTCTCCCTATGTGTCTGTGCCACCTTCTCCTTGAAGCTTTCCCTGATTTCCCCCAGTCACTAAGGAGTTTTCTGTCTTTGGAATGCACCCAGCACTTTGGACATTCTCAGCATATTTACTGAACACAATTTTGTATATCTGTATATTTGAATCTGCCTGTATTTGTGTTGGGCCCACCACCTGGACTGGAGGCTCCAAGAGAGTAGGAATTATGGATAGATTTGTGGACTCGAGTCTGAAAGAGCTGGGTTCAACTCCTACCTGAATCCTAACTGCTGCATGACCATGGGCAAGCCTTGAGCCTCAGCTTTCTCTTCAGTAAAATGGGGTGTTCACTACCTTACAGAATTGTTGTGATTCTCCAGTGAGTCATGTAGAGAAAGCACTGTACGAATGAAAGTGCCGTGTTATCATTGAAAGGCAGAAACTCCTTTCCTGATACCAACTGGTAACTTTTATAACCTATCTTGAAGGGCTGCCCAGAGTCCTCAGAAGATGTGTGACTTCTCCAGGGTCACTTGGGTAAGCTAATTATATGCCAGAGGTAGGTCTCGAACCTGTCTTCCTGACTCTAAGTCTTGCATCCAGGATGCCAAGTAGTCTCTCCAGGGATCATCACCATCACCACTGCCACCATCATCTCATCAATATGACCATCAACATTACCAGCCTCCTCTTCCACCCAACCACCATCATTATCATCATCTAAGCTTGACACGTGGCCCCAGTGTCTAGCACAGGGCTCTGGGACTGAGAGGAATGTTAACATTTAGTATATAGAACTGCTGAGAAGGTGCCCAGGACCCCCGGCCGCAAGCTCAGTGCGAGCTTCTTCCTCTTGCTTAGTTGACCTCTTCTGTCCCTCCCAGCTCAGATCCTAACTCTTTGCCGCAGAATCCTCCCCATTCCATGCTCAGCAACAGGATTTAATTAATGCTGCAAATCCTTTTTTTCCATTTAATAACATGGCAAACTCAGTTACTCAGAAGCATCAGTGACTTGGAGACAGGGAATCCCCACCTCCATCCCAGAGGCCATCTCATGTCCACTCTCCTTTGAAGACTGCTTGTGAGGAGAAGCTCACTACCTTCTACTGTGACCAGTCTATTCCACTGTTGGAGAGCTTTCATCATTAAGAAGTTTCTCTCAACGCTGACCCTAAATACGCCTCTTCGGTGACTTTTACCCTTTCCTCTTGGGACCAAAGAGAATATGTCTAACCTGAGTGGTAGGTCCTAGTGTACAGAATGTCGGACCTAGTGTGAGGAAGACCTAGGTTCAAATCTCACCTCAGACACTTAGTAGCTGTGAGATCACGTACAAGTCATTTCAGTCTGCCTCAGTTTCCTTAACTGAGAATTTACAGATTGGCCTAGATGGCACCTGAGGTCCCTTCCAGCTATAGATCTGTGCTCCCTTGAGCCTTTCTCAAATAAATACCAAACATGAAGATAGGTACCTGCGCCCTCCCTTGTCTGAGTCAAACATGCCCAGTCCCTCCACCCAGACCTGCCATGATTCGCCCCCTGTTACCCTCCTCCAGACTCTCCCTAGCCAGCTGATGTTCTTCCTAAAGTATATGAACACAACATACCAGATGAGGGCTGACCAAGGCAGGGGGCAATAGGAAGTCCTTGTTAATGCAATATTCTGATTAAGAAACAGCACATACAAGGCAAAAAAGGTACGAAATTTAAAAAATTTAGAAGAAAAGCACAACGCCAATAGAGCTCTTGAACATAACCGAGAATCTTGGGAGACTTTCAGGTGCCCATGAGTGGAGATGGGGGCGGGGCGGGGGAGGTGGAAGCTAAAGACTTTCTCCTTTAGCTTTACTGGGGGCAAGAAGATTACTGAAGGTCTGGGCAACGTTCCCTTGGCTGGGGGCCGTGAGCTCCTCTCTTGGCCTCCAAGTTGCTCTGTCATGAATGTGTCAAGACTGGGAACAACTTGAACTTGGCCATTTTGGGTCTCCTAGGGCTGGCAGCCGCCCACAAGCCCCACTCAGGAGCCAGTCATGTCCCAGTGAGCTTGTGCTCTCCTAAGAATGCTCATCCCTTCTACAGGGGCCACTTCTCAGATGAAAACCCTGAATCTCAGAAGGGACGCGATGTACCCAGCACAAACTCAAATGCTGCTTGCAAGTGACCTCAAATAGTCTTGCTCCAGAGACTTCTGTTTGGTTTGGTTCTTTCTCCCTAGAGTCCTTGAACCCTTTGGTGGCTTCTTTGAGTGCTTAGAGAATTTGACATTCTGGAAATTCTCCCTGATCAAACATAACCCCCTCTTGTTAATGTCTTGTTTCTTACATTAAAGTCGTCTCTAGTTAACTGCCCTCTAGCCTACAGAACTGAACAATCCCTTTGTTAATAAAGAAAAATAGCCACATGAAAACAACTCATACCATGTCAGTGCCTGCCAATACATACCATACTTGGCCCTCTCTGCAGGAGAGTTCATAGATCTAGGGTGGAAAGGGCTTTGAGGGCCATTGAGTCCAACTCCTTTATTTCACAGAAGAGGAAATGGAGGCCCGGGGCGGGGGGGGGGGGGCGGCGTGGAATAACTCAACTGAAATCAGACTGGTGGTTGGGTACAAGGGGGCTTTGAACTTTGAACTCATGCTCTCTAACTCCATGGCCAGACTGACACACGCTGCGGTCCCAGCTCTGCCATTAACTAAATGAGGCCATGGACAAATCACTTCACTTTCTCTGGTCCCAATGTCCCTCATGCAGATCTTACCATGACTCAGAACAGCTCCCTCCTGCTCACCAAAAAAAAAAGGTCAAAAGCCTATGAGCAGACCTTGAAGGTACTTCTCAATCTGACTCTCACTGGCTTTTCTAGCCTTCTCTCAGCTATTCTCATCATTTTTCTTTGAACCCCTCCCCCACTGTCCCACCTCTCTGTCTCTGCCTCTGTTTGGAATGTCCTCTCCCATCGTCCCCATCCGTCCTTCAAGGCTCAGCTCTTCTGTGGTCTTCCAGATGATTACGACCTGTTACTTATTTGGTGGCGTAGCATTTTACACCCCTCTCGTGCAGTTAAATGTAGATTTTACTTACCATACGATAATTATTAACTCACACACAAACATTTCCTTTTACCTCCACCAGACTGCAGAGCAAGGAGATGTGTGATTCATCGAGGACACACATTGGTGTGTCCTCAACATGATATATCACATACAGTAGATATTTAATGAATATTTTTGAATGAAACAGATGAGAGAATGTGCTTAATGAACCTGGGGAAGAGAAATAAAGGGAATGATAAAGGCCACTAGAAACTTCTCCCATATTCCAACATGTCGCCATGTTGGCAATAACTTTTGTGGCACAAATTAATGATATACTGATTTCTTGGACTTATGGGTCCAATTCCAAACTCTCGATCCAATGTCAAAATTTAAAAAAAACCTCAGAGACGGTATGTTGTAAGTGCCTCATCAAATGCTTATTAAGCACCTCCTTCATCCCAGGTACAGAGAAGACAAAGACAAACATAAAACAGACTATAAAAATGTTTGTGGGGATGGATGACTGAATAAATAAATGAATGAAGCTGAAAAAGGAATAGGTTGGACTCAATGGTCTCTAGGGTCCATTCTTTGGGGACCTTCAAACACCAAATCCAAATGGCTCCTTCCTAGAGGAAGGAAGGACCAATAAACTGCAGGACCAAAGCATCCCTGGGCCCTGCCTTCCTGGCTTTCACTGCTTGCTCACTGAGCCCTGAGGACTAGGCAACCAGTGTCACTTGGAGTTTTTCTCTCTTCAAGTGACACACCTGTCTCAATGGATCTTTGCATCTCTCTCAGCACCAAGGACAGCGTTTGGTGCGCAGTGAGGGGCCTTTAAGAAACACTGAACTCAGCTGAACCTGGTGGGAGTCAATTAGTTCAGAGACAATGTAGCCACAAAAACAGCAGGTTGATAAAGAGCAGGTGCCCCAGAAGCCAGGTTAAAGATGGTCTATACTTGTTTGTCCTATCTGAAGAAGAAACAACTTTGGTATAAAAACAAAAGGCGATAGGTAAGGTTTTTAAAAAGGGGGAGTCACCACCATTTTTGTACTAGAGATCAAATTTCCAGGTTAAAAAGAAAATCTGATTAGTTAGAGGCCAGTTGTTTTGGACAGGCTGCAAGCTGAGAGAGCACGAGCTCGGCAATTCCCAGAAACCAAAGAGGACACACACTCCTGCCAGAGACTCTCGGTGCTTTTGCTGAACATTGTGAAGAGCCCAGTCCAGCCACCCCCGCGATGCGGTCATGCAGCATCCACAGCCAGCCCCAAAAAGCAAAAGAGCAGAGTGTGGGAGCCCAAGGAACTGCTGAGAATGATTAAGAGCTGACATTTGTCCAACGTTTTCAAATTTACAAAGTGCTTTATGCACATGATTTTAATCGAGCTTCAGAACAACAATAGGAGGTAGGGAATAATAGGTATTATTGCCCCCATTTTACAGACTTGGAGAGGTACTAGCAGCTAGGGGGAATCAAGGAAAGACTTCTTGAGGGAGATGGCATTGCAGCTGAGCCTTTAAGGGGGGAAGAAGGTCGAGGGGTTCCAAAAGGCAAAGGAGAGGAGGAAGAGTGTCTAAGATGCAGTTAAAGTGAGGCCTACCACACGTACAAAGATATTTAGAGCAGCTCTTTTTGTGGTGACCAAGACTTGGACACTGAGGAGATGCCCATTAATTGGGGAATGGCTGAACAAGTTGGGGTATGTGAATGTAATGGAATATTGTTGATAAGAAATGATGAGCAGGTGGAACAGAAAAACCTGGAAAGGCTGATATGAACTGATACTGAGTGAAGTGAGCGGAACCAGGAGAACATTGTACACAGTAACTGCAATATTGTATGATGACCAACTTTGATAGACCTAGCTCTTCTCAGCAATGCAATGCTCTAAGACAATCCCAAAAGACTCACAATGGAAAATGCCACCCACCTCCAGAGAAAGAACTATGGAATCTGAATGCAGATCGAAGCAGACTATTGGCTCTTTTTTTTTCTTTCTCATGGTTTTTCCCTTTGGTTCTCATCCTTCTTTCACAACATGACTAATGTGGAAATATCTTTAAAATGATTGTACATGTATGGCCTACATCAGACTGCATGTCATCTTACAGAAGGGAAGAAAATTTAGAACTCAAAATCTTATAAAAGTGAATATTGAAAACTAAAAATTTTTAAAAATTTAAAAAAGAAAGTGAGGTCCAGAGGAGGTAAAAGAACTTTCTTTAGGCTATATGGATTATTAAATAGCAGAGTCCAGATTTGAACCCAGGTCTTTTCTACTTCAAATCTTGACCTGCTTCTTTGATTTTTTGAGTAAATTAAAACAACCATTTGTGTACGCAGGAAAAATTAAGAGGATTCCAGCTCTAGGCTGGAAGGGGCCTCAGAGGCCAGCCAAGCCAACCCCCTTACTTTACAGAGGAAACTGAAGCACAATAACTTGGCCAAAGTCACCCTGGTTGTGACAGAGGCAGGAGGAGTTGGGCGAGGAAGGAAAGTCAATTAGAAAACTACTATCAGTCCAGGCTGTGGTAAAAGGAGGAAGGGAACAGAGGTTAGAGATGCCCTGGGAGGACTAATCCACTCATTAGCCTGGGAAAGGAAGGACTGGTAGGAGCTAAACAGGTAGACAGGGCCTACCATAAAGCGCAAAACATTGATGTCAGGAGAAGCAGGGCCTTGGGGCAAAGACAATGAGCTTGGGTTGGGACATGCTCAGAGCTCAGGGCATAGGGGACTCAAGGGTGGACCAGTGGAGATGCTGCTTTGGGCCCAGGAGAGAAGTCAAAACCGGAGCCCCAGAGAGATGGGGGTGGAGTCCAGCATCTGTGGGAGTGAACGAGGTGTACAAGAGAGGGAGGGGGCCAAAGGGAGCTCTTAAAAGACTTGGGTTCGAATCCTGCCTGGAACACTTATTAGCAGCATGAAAATCACTTCAACTATAGGGGTCTCTGTTTCTGCAGACAGCCTGCAGACCCTTTCCCCTCAGGCTCTGAATTTTTGTCACTATGATCCTGTTAGGCTGATCCCGACTTTTTCACCCCATTCACAGTGCAGGGAGGAGAGAGATGGGATTGTAGCTGGCTACCAGAAGAGTCAACAAGGGAAGGTGGTTAGAGGGGTTTTTTTGGGTGGTTTTGTTTTTGTTTCCAGGACTGAGAGGCCTGAGCTTGCCTTCAATGCTCTGTCTCTGCTTTGCCTATTTTTTCTGCTGACATAGATATTCCTGAGTTTTATTATCTTTGTGGTGACATTTTAATCAAGGAGATGTCCAGAAAGTGTGTAGGAGAACATCATGCACTCAGGCCGAGCAGAGATTTTGCCTGGGGAAAATTAATGCTTCCCTCTTGGATCATATTGTTGTCCTAGAATGTGCATTTCCCTGTGCACCAGGGAGAAGTCGATACAAGTCACTAAATTATTCAGGGGGGGGGGGGGCTGGCTCAGGTTTCACTGCGGGTGGACCAGTAGGAGCCCTCTCTGGCTTTTTTTTCCCTAAAGGATTCTCCCAGGATTGCTGGTGTTCATCCTTCATTCTCCAAGAGGACCATTCTAAAGCGAGGAGGAAAAGGATGATTTTCCAAACACTTCCTAAGCTTCTACGAGGAGAAGCTGAACAAAAGGGACAAGAGATGAACAAGACAGTCATAAAGTGAGAAAAAAGACACAGAGAAAACAGATTTCAGATCTCGAGGTAGAGGAAACCTCAGGGCTCCTCTGGCCTCCAGCCCCTCATTTTAGAGATGAATAAAGGGCCTAAGGAGGGGAAGTGTCTGGGAGTAGGAAGCAAACAATCGATAAGGATTTAGTCAATATTTCTGTTTGCTAATAGTCAATAAGTGCCTTTGGTGCACAAGGCTCTGTTGGGAAAGGGCTTGAGAAAGACTCTTAAAATGAGGATCCTGGAGAGAGAGGTGGTAGAGGCTACCAGGTGGTGCTGCAGGGCACAGAGGCCGGGCCTGGAGTCAGGAAGACCAGAGTTCAAATCCAACCTCAGATGCTTACTAGTTGTGTGACCCCAGGCAAGTCACTTCACCCTGTTGGCCTCAGTTTCTTCATCTGTAAAATGAGCTAGAGAAGGAAATGGGAAACCTCTCTAGTATCTCTGCCAAGATAACCTCAAATGGGGGGTCATGTAGAGTTTTACAGATGAGGAAAATGAGGATCCTGAGATGAAGCACCTTTGCCCAAAATCACTCTGGTAGTAAGCATCAGAGGTGGGCTTTGAACTCAGGGTCTCCGGCCCCAGAGCTGATGATCTAGAACCACAGCTTACCTCCAGAAAAGTTCAGTTCAGCCCAGTTCAGTCTTTTATTTTTATTTTTTTATTTTTGGAGGAGAGAAGGCAGGGCAATTGGGGTTAAGTGACTTGCCCAAGGTCACATGGCTAGTAAGTGTGTCAAGTGTTTGAGGCTGGATTTGAACTCAGGTCTTCCTGACTCCAGGGCCGGGGCTCTACTCACTGCACCACCTAGCTGCCCCTCAGCAACATCTTAATGCACATAGTAAACAGATGTCTGAAAAGCATCTTTCCAACTGGGCTTCCCAGAGGATGAAGGGGAGCCCCAAAGACCAAGGTATGATCTCAAGAGCTCAGTGAGGATTTCAAACAAAATAAATGTTGAGAAGCCCTCTGAAAGACTTCATACTGTGAACTTCAGTCAAGAGACAAGGGGAGTCAGCTTTGAAGTCATGAAGACCCGGGTTCAAGTCTTGCTTCTCATACATGCAGGCTGTGTGACTCTCATTTAACATCTCAGAGCCCCCAGGCAACTCTTGGTGGAGGGAGTTTGCACAATGGGAGATTCCCCATACCAATAAAAGCACAGATCTAGTACCCCCACTTCCTCTCCAAATTCAACCAAAAAGTGGCACAAAGCAGAGGCAGGCAGCCTTGGGCTGCAGGATAAATCTGCCGCTGGCTCAAAGCCCTTCGAGGCCAAGGTCATGGGAGCTGTCACTTCCTGGGGGAAAACCTGGCCTGGCCCAGTACAAGAGAAGAGCCGTCCTCGAGGAAGCTCACTGCTCATCCCCACTGCCCCTTTTCTGGGGGGCCAGAAGGAGCCTTTGGGTGGTCCTGGGAGCACAGATCAAAGTTCACCAAGTGCAGCCGTCTAATTTTATAGATGAGGCTGAGGGAAGGAGTGCATCGTCCAAGATCCCACGTGGGGGGGAGGGGAAGCCTCAAGGGCAGGATTTGAACCCGGGTCATCTGAGTTGGGAGCCAGGGCTCTTTCCGACTTACCCAAGGTTGCCTCGGTAATAAACAGCAGAGACTAGACCTTTCCCATGAGCACCAACAGCATTAGTTTGTGAAGAGACTAAGCTCAGGATCGGTTTATCAACATGGGGCCAAGGGGCAGCAAGAGGAGGACCGAGCGCCCCTGGGCAGGGCAGATGGAAAGAGCCACCATCACAGCCCTGGCCCTGGGATTTCCCTCACTAGCCTCACCCTGATGCTCCTTCTCAGCTCCCTTGGTGCCCACCAGCCAGCGTTTCACTGGCCCCGCAGGCTACGGGTCTCGGCAGAGAGAGGCCCCACCAGTCCCACGATCCTCTCTATGAGCAAGACAGGTGGGCCACCCCTCAGCCAGAAGCCGACAGGGCGAAGCGAAGGCCGGGACTTGGAGAGGGAGACCTGCTGGCTCCACCGCTCCTCCTGTGTGAGCCAGGGCCGCCCACTTAGCTGTTCTGGGCCTCAGTCTCCTCCCCCATCAAATGGGAAGGTTGGGAGAGATGACTCCAGAGGCTCCAGGCCAAGTCCCCTCCCCCGGCTCCGTAAGGTGAGGAGGTTGGACAAGGACTCTGCGGGCAGCCGCGGGAAGGCCAGCCAAGCCCACGAGCGGTGACCGAGAGCCTGCTCCCCACGACATTTAAAGCACCTACTATGTGCCCCGCGCTGTGCTGGGCGCCGAGCGTTCGAAGGAAGACCAGACCCGGCCCTCAAGGAGCTTTCGCAGCCCAGAGAAGAGAGCGCAGAATAGGAGCGAGGAGAGACTGCCTACCTTCGTACAGTGCGCTCCCGGCCTGGCGCTCCCATCCCCAGGAGAGCGCGGCGTCATCTGCAGCTTTCCCCCGCCGCTCCGCTCTGCCCAGCGAGCTGCAACAAGACCAGAAGGTGATCAGTTCGCCATCACCTGCCGCCACTAAGGTAGGAGGGAGCTGGCGCGGGAGAGGGAGAGGAGCCAGTCTCAGGGCCTGGGTTAGAATCCCGCCGGCTCCTCACTCACCTTCCTGGGCCTGTTTCCTCCCTCCAGCCCCGATCCTCCGGGTTGGAAGGCTCCGTCCGTCGCGAGGGGGACGCCAGACAGAGCCAAGTGAGGGAGATGGTCCCTGAGGCTCCTGCCCTTCCACTGGGGTGGAGAGCACCAGGAGGAAGAGACGGCCACCATCCTGGCTGTCCAGGAGGCCTGGCTGAGGGATGCTCTGGGGACGACTCTAGGGACTGGATGCTAACTGATGGCCTGAGGTCTGGGGGCATGACTTGAACCCCACAAGGAGGGCCGTAGGTCATGACAGCCGGCATTTCTATAACAACTAGGATTGCAAATTGCTTTAGAGCCAAAGTCTCCCCTAAACAACCCCGTGAAGGGACTGCCTCAGTTACTATGATTTCATTTTTACAAATGAAGAAACTGAGGCCCAGAGAGAGGTAAAGGTACTTGCTCATGGTCACACAAGATTTCTATAGTGGTGCCCTGCTCAGTAAGGGCCGCTAGGGGGCGCTATAGTGCACAGAGCGCCAAGTCGGGAGTCAGCAAGACTCCTTTTCCTGAGTTCAAATCCAGCCTCAGATAACTTCCTGGCTGTGTGGCCCTGGGCAAGTCATTTCACCCTGTTTGTTTCAGTGTCATCATCTGTAAAATGAACTGGAGAAGGAAATGGCAAACCAGAAAACCCCAGATGGCGTCACAAACTACTGAACAACAAGCTTGCTTAGTCACTCTACCAGAAAAAGGATTTGCATCAGGACCAAGTACATGTAAATTTAAGTATTCTTCACTCATGAAGAAAGACCACAGGATTTGGAGCCTGGAGACCTGAATTCAAATCCTCACTGCCAATCTGCTGTGCGACCTTGGACAAGTCACCTCCCCTCTTTTGGCTTCATTTTCCTCAATAAGATGAGAAGGTTGGACTAGAAGACTTCTGACCTTGATCCATGGACATGTGAATTTGGACTTGAGGGGGAGGGAAGGTGAGCCCTGTCTGAGAAGCACCAGGTGGTGTAAGCAGTGGGGGCGTTGAAGGAGCCATCTGTGGGCTGGGATGTTCTCTGTGCATCTGCAGCAGCAGTGTCTTCGGTGCACTGAGGTTATGATCTCAGTGACTTTTGTTCTAAAATTCCTGGAACTTCATGGAGAGGCTCTGGGCTAGACCTGGTCTCTGCTTCCTGGAAGTCCTCATTTGGGGGGGGGCTTATCCGGGGGGGCCCTCGTTTGGGGGGTGCCCTCATTCGGGGGGGGCATGGGGACAAGTTGATTGGGCAGAAGGCAGACCTGAAGCTCATCTCCCCATACACATCTCACCCCACAATTGAGGGGGGAAGGCATCGTCCTTGTCCCAACACACCCCCCAGTGCCTCTTGCACTTTCCTGATGTCTTTACTTTTCCCTTTCAAGCCTCCCTCCATCCATTTCTTTTAACGTGATTTCATAGATTTTGAGCTAGAAGGGACCTTAGAGTACAAACCCTCCTATTCCAGAGGAGGAAACTGAGGCTCACATAGTTGAAGAGCCTCCCCAAGGTCACGCAGATGTAAAGGGCGGGGCTGAGATTCAAGCCAATGGCAAACCAGCCCAGTGCCCTGACCCATTCAGAACCCCCTGGCTCTGAAATGGCTCATCTCTGAAGCTAGTGGCTTTTTTGGTCATTCAGGTAATCATGTTTGATGACAGAATTAGATTGGAAAGTTCTCTTCAGGCAGGGACACCAAACCAAACTTAACCAGGTGTTTAAAAAAAAATCAAGAGGTCAGGGAGGGAGATCTGGCTGAGCAGCAGTGCCCATGAGTTGGGAGGTTGGGGGTGGGGGAGGGGATGGGGTTGAGTGGGCCTTAACAAAGAGCAAATAAAATGAGTTTACATATACAAAACAGAATAGAAAAAGGAAAAGAGGGATTGTAGTCGAAGTTGTGATATAGCTTGCTTTTTAAAGAAGACGTATCATAAATTCAATGTGTAACTTTCAAAACTAGCCTGTTAGTCTGTGTTTCCTTCAAACCTTCCTTCCATTTATTTCTGTGAGTTCCAATGATACTTTAGTGACTCTCTTTTTCCTTTCTTTTCGCAGACCTATTGCTACTCTTCCCCCATCCTCCACAATCCTCCTCAATTGAAGAAAGAAAATCAAAATTCTCTGAATTACTATGCATAGTCAAGTAAAGCAAATGCCCACAAAGTGGGCTGATTCTGCAAACTTGGGGCTCAGTCTTCACCTTGAGTCCATCATCTTTCCCTCAGGGGATGGGATAATTTACCTTATCATCTGCGTGGGGCAAAGAGTTGGCCCAGCTCTCTCAGGTGGGTGCTCACCAACTGAGACCCTGCCTGGCAAGAAGCTTTTGCCTGAGAGTCACTGAGTCACTTTGGGACTAGACCGGGCCCATTACCAAATATCCAGGCAATCCAGTCAGCACCCTGGGTCACTAACTTATTTTTAAAACCACACGATCCTCATCTCAGAGGGATATTAAAAATAATGGTCTCTATGATGGAGATGTGGGAGAGGAAAGCAACAGCAGTAACGGTAATGATTCATAACAAAAACACTGATGATGGTAACAGCTCTTCAGAGTTTGAAGGTCTGTGAAGAACTTTGTAAATGTCTCACTCATCTTCACAGGGACCCTGGGAGGCAGGTGCTATTATCACCTCCGTTCGACTGATGAGGAAACTGAGGCAGAAATTAAGTGACTTGGCTTGCATCTCCCAGCCAGTAAGGGTCTGAGGTACCGTTGGAACTCATGTCTCCTGACTCCTTGCTGCTATATTTTACTGGGAATTCGACACAGAAAGAGTCTTGGGTGTGTAATCAAAGATCCTGTGTTTGAATGAATCGTTTTCCCTGAGGGCAGAGGCTGTTTTTCCGCTTTCTTTGTATGCACAGGGCCTGACATATAGCAGAAGCTTCATAAATCATAGTTGGATCGAAACTTTGGCCATTTCACTTCCTACCCACAGGACCTTGGCCAAGCCCCTTCCCCTCCCTGGGCCTCAGTTGGCTTAGCTGTAAAATGAGGGCTTCAGGAGACGTGTTCTAAGCATCTCGGGCTTAGAAAGACAAAAAGGATCCCTAGTTCAGGGAGCTTCCAAGAAAGGGAAGGGCAGGAGGGCAGGAGGGGAACGGGAGAGGGATGGAACACCACCTGTACACAGAGAATGACCGTATAAGTTGAAGACTGTTAGCAGAGCACACTAAAGCCTCTGAAGACACAGATGTTGATTGTTACCATGGTCGGATTAGTGAGAGAATCTAAATCTTGGTCTCTTTCTTAAACTGGATTCAGGAGCATAGCAAAATAGAGTGATTAGGCCCCCTTCTCCTTCATCTGGGTTCTGTTCTCTCTCACACCCTTGCCAGACAAGCTGTTTATAGTTAACAGATTTTCTGGCTAACCGATCACCTTTGCCACCGATTCACTCTAAAGTGTATCTGACAAGCCAAACACCTAGAGGGCCCGTTTCTTCTCTAAATATAGAAACAGGTTTTCAACCTTTGGATTTCATTATTACATAAGAGCCTGGCTTGGCTTTTCTCCTCTGGTTAGCACCAGGTGAGATTTTTAGCCTGAAAATACATTTCTGGCCACATTTCTCCAAGCTAGTGGGTCTCCAATAAGATGGGATGGCAACTACACAAATAAATAAGAAAATAACAAAAGCAGTAACAGTATTAGACGACCTCGGGGCTGGGGTTTCACCAGATGGAGGAATCTCTCCACTGGTGCAAATGGCAGCCTTATGATTTTAACTTGGAACAAAGTAGTGGTCTCCAGAGCAGAAGCTGGAGCCCTGGGGGGCCTGACCCAAGGGTGTGTGATTAAGCAATTGGAGAGTGGGAAAGCACATGAAACCTGACCTCTTCACCCTCCCTTACATCACCGAGGCTCATTTCCAACACAACCACATCCACCCCCATCACCCAACTCTGTCCCACTCTGCCCTTTCCTGTGCAAACCCTCACACTGCCTCATTCTGTGCAAGGCCCAAACCCTCCCTTCTGGTTGTCTCTCAGGACAGTTAGATCCTAATTATGACCTGAGGGTCACTGCCATTATATGTGTAGGCACCATCTCAACCCCCTCCCTGCTACCAAAATACCGCACCCCCCACACACACCCTAGATCACCTGGTGGCTATAGCAGGCACTGTGGGAAGGTGGTCTCTGAGCTCCACAGTCGTTTTTAGGTAGTTTTGGGTGGGACAGAGTGAGTCCCAGGGGATAAGCAGGCAGGGATGGGATGTGATATTCAATGTGGATCTGATACCATTGACTTCATCTCCTTGCTCCCTCTACTTCTTTTCCCTTTACAAGCTGGCTGTGGGGGGCATATCATCCTCCCAGTTTCCAGGTTTCACAACCCAGGGGTCACTCTCACCCCTACTCTCATATCCAATGTGTTGCCTCCACACTTCTCAACACCTGCTTCTCTCTTCTGACACTGTCATCACCCTCAAGCAGACCTCCCCTGGACTATTTTAATAGGTTGCGGCTGCATCTCCCTGCCAAAAAAGTCTCATCCCCAACTCAGCTGTCAAACTAATCTTAAAAGTTCAAATCTGAGCATGGCAATTCCTCACTCAAAAAAAATCCCTACTGAGCCAATTTTATTTCATTTTTATCTCATGCTTTTTAAATGTCTTTGCTCAGGGGCAGCTAGGTGGTGCGGTAAGTAGAACCCCGGCCCTGGAGTCAGAAGAACCTGAGTTCAAATCCGGCCTCAGACACTTGACATACTTAGTATCTGTACCACCTCGGGCTAGTCACTTAACCTCAATTGCCCTGCCTTCCTCCCCCGCCAAAAATGTCTATGCTCAGTGGTCCATATGATGAGGGCACAGTCTCTGGGAACCCCCTTGAATCTGGAGTACGGTCTCTGGGAACCAACTTGAACTCTCCTTGAATCTTCTCACTACATCTGGCCTCCACCGAGGCCATAAACCTTTCCTTATCACTAGGGCCTGTTTCAACAATCCGGCTAGCAGCTGTTGTGGGGGTGCAAGACCAACACAAGCCCAACAACAAGCAGCTACCAGCACACTGCAAAAGCCCAGGTTCTTTTGATCTGCTTTACTAAGGAAAGCAACATTAAGGGATTAACAAGCTTACTTTAATCCAGAGTACAAATATCACTCAGTTAGTTCAAGGGAAAAAGCCAGCACCTTGAACTTCAGAGCAAAATACAAACAAATCACATACAAACATCCACAGACAGACCCAATACAATTCATAGTTACCAACATCTAGGTTCAGCCCGGGAGCTCATAACAAGTGTTGGCCCAGTCACATGCACCACCACAGCTGTGTGTAAGAGCTCCGAAAAAGAGAAAGCCAACCCCTGGTTTTATATCTTTTTCAGGGTCAAGGGTGAGTCACACATGCGACTCACCCACGTGACCTAGAATTGTCACAAAGAGGCAACTTAAACCCACTTGGTCTAAATGCCTCTGATGTCTCAAACATGTCACTCAAACTCATGTGTAAACTAGGCCCTCCCCTGAGGCAAGGAGGTCACCAAGGACTCCCAATCTAATCAAGGAAACAAAGGCCAAACTCTTCAAGGGCACTTGGTTGAACTGAGTGCTAAGAGCCCATTTTGTTTACCAAACATGGGCCCAAATCTCTACCTGGCCTAGCCCAGCTGCTTCCCACCCTAAATCTTGTTTCCTGGAGTCTTGACCTCTAGTCACCCCAGTCCCATCAGGATCTTCCTTAGACTCTTCCTCAAGACCGTCCCTAAATCCCTCCTCTAGTCACCCCAGACTACTTGACTGCCCCTTTATCCCCCCCAAAATCTTTCTGTATATAAGATCCATCTTGCCTCCATCTAGGGGCTCATATTCAATGTAGCTCAGTAGATTGAATCTGGCCGGCTTGTGAAAACAAGCGTCACAAAGCTACATACAAAGGGTGGGATTTCTTAAGACAACCCAATAGGGCAAATCCTTAATAAACTTTTGTCTTTTCCCTTGGCTGAGAAGGCTTGAGTCAAATTCATTTGGCAGGACCTGGTGTGGTGGTATTACAGTCTCGAGCACCCCTCAACCCCAAACCTCATCACTTTTCTTTAACCTCATCACATATATAATTTGTAAACAAATATATACCTATCTGAGATATGTGCTTAAGCCTTGTTTTACTTATCCAGGTGTGTAAAAACCATTTGGAAGCCCCTGCCTTAGATCAAATTCTAGAGAGTTGCTGGAAGGATCCAGAGGTGAAGCAACTTGTCCAAGTGTATGCAGTTAGCAGAAGAGGCAGGATTTGAACCCAGGGCGTCCTAGCAACCTATCCATCAGCTTGCTATCTTTCTTTTAGGACCAGACTTATGGTTTTAATGGTAAGGCCCCTTCCAGTGAGGACACTCCATTTACCAGTGCAGATGGGGAAGTGCTTTGAAACTCACAGCTGTCCAGAAATTTCTAGGGCCCTGAGAGGTTGAAGTGATCGGCCAGTGTAGGTCAGAGCAAGACGGGAGGCTGGGCCTTCCTGAGCCCAAGACGAGCTCTCTCTACGCTTCACTACATACCATCGCTGCCTCTCAACATCAATAATAGGTGACATAAAGAATGTTTTATGAAGGGATTCTCATGGGATCCTCCCCTGAGTACCTCCTCCAGGTAGGTGCAGCTAATAGCAGCCCTCTTTCAGAAATGAGAAAAATGCAGCATGTGGAGGGGAAGCTACTTGGCCAAGGTCACCAGAAGTCACCAAAGTGAGGGGAATCTTGGGGACAGTGATTACACAGCACAGTGCTGGGAGCAGGCACAGGACCCATAGCATAGCGTGGGGATGGCAGTCACCATAGGAATGAGTCCCCCCTGACTGCATTGTGATGGCGCCATGGGACAGTGTCTGTCTTGCCTTGGGGATGTTTAGCTCTGGTTTTCATCACAATTGGTGCCACACAGGGGAAAACATTTTTTTTGGGGGGGGGGGAGGAGGAGGAGGGCATTTATAAATAGATACAGCCTACATCTCTGGAAACATTAATCCAAGTTGGGGAACAATTGTGATTGAGGGCGCTGCTCCTCCCAGCTCTACAGATCCTGAAGGCAGACCAGTTACGATCTGGGACCCAGACTCTTGGCTATCATGGAGGAGAGGGGGGTTCCCTTCTTGAAAAGCTCATCAATGCCTGTGCATGTGGCACCAGAGGCAGGGGATGACATCAGGATCAAAAGTCAGAGCTGGTACCAGGATCAAAATAGAATTCCAGGACAGCAGAGACATGGTCTGGAGGCATGGGGAGGGAGCTGTGCACACTATGGTCCCTTCTAGCCCTGAAGCCATGCCCCTCTAGAGGATCCAATGCCCTAACAGTAATGGGAATACCAAAGCAAAAATGCTCCTCCGTTCAATAGAGATGATCTGAGTTTCAAGATGAGTTTGCAAAATTTGGCACTCTCTTGTGTCCTGTGGGCACGTGAGCCTTTTTATTTTTTCTGTATTACTACATGAAGCTTTTAATGGGCTCCTCTGTTCAGGGAGACCTCCCAGAAGGGAAGGTATGGGCTCACATTAGACACAGGACTATTGGAATTCCCGAGTTACTGCATCTAGCCATCTTGGCAGAGGGAAATTTCTGAAGTATTTTATTTATATCATTTGCTTTTACATCATGTTCATTTCCAAATATGTTCCCCTCCATTACAACAAATAATTTTTTTAAAGAAAACAATAAGTCTAGCAAAACTCAAAAATCTATCAACCAAGTCCAGCAGAATAGATCATCATGTCGATGCCCATCACCTCCCACCTCCTTGAAGAATGAACTCAGAGGTCCTGTCTCATGTCTCTTCTTTGAGATGGACATGTGGAACATCTTGACCAGCCCCTATGTGTGGATGCTGGGCTACCATAGCCCAAGACAACACTCTCTCTACTCCTCAGCCTATGTGTTCCATAGGGAACACACAAACCCTTGACTTGGTTCAGTTGAATTCTATAAGCAGTTATTAAGCACCTACTGCATACAAGGTACTGTGTTGGGCCCTGGGAACCCAAAAACAAGACATTTGCTGCCCTCGATGTACTTATATTCTATAGGGGAAAACAGTGCACCCTCAGACGAGTAATTACAGAATATGTACAAAATACGTTTTGTATTTGGATCCCAGGTGGAGCAGGGCCTCTTTGTCTGGTGAAGAAAGGATCCTTCTACGTGGCCAGGAGACATCCACCCTGTGCTGCTCCCAAGAGGGGAGTGCAGTGAAATTCTCTGGCTATACCATTGATGTAGGTGGCCAGGAGGGAAAAGAGCAGTTAGGTGGCATCGAGCCCGGTGTCTGAGGACCTGAGTTCAAATTTGTCCTTAAATACTTACAAGTCACCTAGCTTCTGCTTGCCTCAGTTTCCTTATCTGTAAAATGAGGATTATAATAACACCTAGCTCCTGGAGTTATTGTGAGGATCAAACGAGATAATAACTGTGATGTGCTTAACAGTGATGGGCATATGCCATATAAATGTTTGCTATTATTATTATTATTATTAATTGCCTGTGGCCACCTAGGATGTTCACAGAGGAGGTCTTGACATGGATAGGAAATGGACCCTAGAGACATCATTGTTTTTTCTTTCGTGTGTTGGAGGCACTCTGGGTTCCCACAGCCTAAGATCAAGGTGAGTCCCTTCCAAGTAATTGCTAAGATCTCTTTCTCCCATATGGTTTAATTTTTTTCAGTCTTTGACAGTTTTCTTGAAAAATATGCCCGGATCTGGAGTATGTCAAGGGAGGGGCTGGCTGTGATAACTATCACTGACCTTTTGGGGGCAGTTGTCTCTGCAACAAATGGCCTGAAGAGGCAAGAAATGACCAGAGCCTGAATGAGGATGGAGAGGAGGGGCAAGAGATGTTAGGGGAGAGTGTAGAGTGGGGAGTTGAGGAGACTGACTGGTGAACTTGGGAGGCTGGAAGGATGGTGGTACTCTCAATAGAAATAAGGAAACTGGGAAGGGAGGGGTTGGGGGAAAGATGGTGAGTTCTGATCTGGACACGATGAGCTTACCAACAGGACGGCAGGTTGGAAAGAGCCAATGGACGGTCACTGAATCCCTGGGACCTGATGAGTTCACCAATGTGTGTGTGGGAGGGTGTCACAGGGTCAGATGCTGCAGAGAAGTCAGGTAGGATGAAGACACAGACAAGGCTGTGTCATGAGGGATCTGATACTATTATGGCTGAATCTTAGTTCCCCATTATTTTCCTCCAAGAGAACTCAGTGACAGAGGAGGGGGAGGAGAGATGAACGCGCCTCGTGAATATTTCATGCACATTCTTGCATTTTGTGGGTACTGAGCAGTGCCTTCTCTGTATTTACCTTGGGGGTGCAGGGATCACCCGGTTTTTGTCATTGTATCTTCAGGGCTAAGGACAACACTTGTGTTGGCAGGCACATTTCTAGTTCTGTTGCCCTGGATTTACTACAGATCTACTTCAGGGGAGGCTGCCCTAGAGTGGGCTCCTGTACCTGCCTCCTCTGAAGTATCACACAGATCACACAGACAGTCAGAATCTGGGGCAGAATTCAAACCCAGGTCCTCCTGATTCAAAGTCAGGGGTTCACACAAGTTAGGTTTGGACCAGCACTTCGTACCGTACACTAAGACAAGCTCCAAATGGACACATGAATCATATGGAAAATGCAACATCACAAACAAATTAGAGCAAGGAAGAAAGGACCTTTCTGATCCATGGAGAGGGGAAGTATTTTTGATTAACCACATGATAAGAGAGAATCATACAAGATAAAATGGATAATTTTGATTCTATAAATTTAGAGCCTTGCACACACAAATCTAAAAATTAGAAGTGGAACAGGTAACTGGGGGAAATCTTTGCAACAAGTTTCTCTAATAAAGGTCTCATATCCAAGATTTACAAAGAACTGATTCAAAATTATAAGACTAAGTGTTGTCCCACCCTTCATGACCCCATTTGGGGTTTTCTTGGCAAAGATACTGGAGTGCTTTGCCATTTCCTTCTTCAGCTCATTTTATGGGTGAGAAAACTGAGGCGACCAGGGTGAAGACTTGCCCAGGGTCACACAGTTAGGAAGTGTCTGAGGCTGGATTTGAACTCATGAAGACTAGTCTTCTGGACTCCAGGCTTGGCGCTCTATCCGCGGCACCACCTAGTGGCCCAAATAGAATATTACTGTGCCATAAGAAATGATGGAAAGAACCATTTTCGAGGAAACTGGGAAGACTCCTATGGTCTGATGCAGGACAACATGAGCACGACTAGAGCAATCCACTGACAAAACGCCGGTGAAACCACGAGAGAGGAAGATAATGCCGAAAGACTTTAGAGCTCTAATCAACCCAGGTCCAAAAGCACAGAGATGAAACACAGCCACCACCTCCTGGCAGAGAGAACTTAAAAAGCAGGAGACACAGAGGCAAACCTTGGTTTATTGTACTTCCCAGATACCGTAAAATGAAGGTTCGTGGCCGCCATGCGTGGAGCGAGTCTCCTGGCTCCATTTTCCCAGCAGCACGTGCTTACGTTGCTTCTCTGCGTCACATTTGGGTAATTGTCACAATATTTCAAACTTTTTTTATTATTATTAATCTGATACAGTGATCTTTGATGTTACTATTGCATTTGTTTTGGTTTGCCATGAACCATGCCCACATAGGACGCTGAGCTTAATCGATGTATGTTGTATGCGTTCCAATTGCTCCACCAACCCACAGTTCCAGTCTTTCTCCCTCTCCTCTGGCTTCTCCAGTCTCTGAGATGCAACAACATTGAAATCAGGCCAATTAATAAACCTGTAATGGCCTTTAAGCGTCCAAGTGAAAGGAAGAGTCAATTGATGGGGCAAGCTTCATTGCAGTCTTATTTTAAGAAATTGCCACAGCCACCCCAGCCTTTGGCCACAGCCACCCTGATCAGTCAGCAGCCATTGACAATGAAGCAAGATCCTCCACCAGCAAAAAGATTACGACTTGCCGAAGGCACGGATGATAGCATTTTTAAACAATAAAGTATTTTTAATTAAGGTGTATATATTGTTTTTAGACATAACACACTGACTAGACTACGGTAGAATGTAAACGTAACTTTTATATGCACTGGGAAACCAGAGAATTTGTGACCCACTTTACTGCAATATTCACTTTATCGCAGCGGTTGGGAACTGAACCCACGATATCTCTAAGGTATGCCCGTAGATTTTCAGATGTGGACAATGGGTGAGTTTGTTTTCTGGACTATGTGGCGATTATGTATTGAGGGCTTTATTTATTTTTTATTTGCTCACTGGGAGTGAGGGCAGGGGGAAGAGAGACATAATTTGAAAGATGCATGTTAACTGAAATATTAAAACAAAAATAATACCCCCCTCCCCCAAGTCAGGGACTCTATCCATTGTGACCCTCTATTTATTATGATCACTGGAGGGTTTAAAGTCAAGGCTAGACATCCACTTTGTTGGGAAATGTTGGATGTAGAAGGGGATTCTCAACTATTCAAAATTAGATGGTCCAGCTCCTCTGCTCCCCTTCCCTCTGTTTTATGGACATTCGGTCAGCCAATCAGTCAATCGATAAACCTTTATTAAGTACTGTGGACCAGATGCTGTGCTAAGTGCTAGGGATACATAAATAGTCAAAAGATAGTGCTTGCCCTGAAGATCCCATGACCTGATGGGGGAGGGACATTCCTCTTTTGAAAGGGGGAAGGCACAACCAGAGTGAGGAGAAACTGGGCACGATCAATTCTGTCATCTAGTCAGAGATCCAGTTCCTCTCTCAGTGCTCCTAGGACCTGCCAGTGCCAATGTGGATCCTACACCATCCACCACCAAGGTGGTTGTTCTTCCTAGTGCGGAGGGCCGACTCTGTACCCACTAGGCTCCGCTGCCTGTGCTGCCACAACTTTCCTAAAGCTGGAATCACCTTCCTGCCCTGAGGAGGACTTGAGAGCAAGAACTGCAAGAAACAAGAAAGAGGAGGCAGAGGTTTATAGTTAAAATAAGGCCCCCTCTATTGCCTGTTCCAACTGTCTTGGCCAACTGAAGACTAAGCGGATTGACACTATTTGGCCCCGTTTGTTCAGCTGCCTTTTAGTCTGTTTGTCCCCAGACAGTTTTGTGTACATTTTTGCATGTGCTCACTGTCTGTCTCAACAGGATTCAAGGTCTCTTTTTAACTCTGCAGTGTCACGTCCTTGTGGGCCTTGGGGAAATACCATGTGGCCCGGAGACGATAGCTAATGATGATGGAGGCGCTGCCCTCCTTCCTGGAGCCATGTGGGGCTCCACTGCCATCCTGGACACAACCACTCTTGGCCATGTGTTCTGGTCTGGGTGTGTAATTAATCCAGCTAGACTTCAGCAAATACTCCATCTGAAGGCAAATGTCCTTCCTTGATGGCCCTAAGACCTTTTCATTAGATTATTCTCATTCTCTTAAGGAAACAGGGATGTACACAGGCCACCAAGTAGTTTACAAAGCATCGGCTCATTTATCAGCGGCTAGGCCCAGATTACTTCTCTGTTCCTATATTGTCTACTCATTTCGGGTGGGGGGATGCGGGTGCCCATCCTCACGACCCCGGACAAGGGCAGCCTTTTTCTCTTGATGCAAAGGAGACAGAGGCGACTTCTTACCGCATTAGGCTCCCCAAACTGCTGCTTAACAGCATTAGCATAAGCAGTTCAGCCAGAGGGGAATTGGACAGCAGCTGAGGCAGCCTAACAACCCCCCTGGGGAAAGCCCCGGGAATTCACTGCCCAGCTGGAGAGAGAAACTGAATCTCCGCTAATGATGATTCTTCCTTTCTCGTATCTGGGGCCTGCTTTGAACACACATGTGCACACTAGGGGCTGGCAAAGCCAGAGGTTTCCAGGCATCACTCGTCCCAGAATACAAGCATCCAAAACAAGAGACTGACAAGCCCCCTTCCATGAATTTCAATCTCAAGGTAACTGGGCACACACGGAAGCTCGCTCTGACAGAGGTCCTAGGCTTCCGGTCAGCAGACTTTGGTTCAAAACTTGCCCCCAACACTTAACATCTGGGTGACGCTGGGAAAGTCACTTAACCTCCCTAGGCCTCAGTTTCCTCATGAAAGCATTGGGCTTCCGGGCTTCCAAGGTCCCTTACCTAAGTCTATGAGCCAATGAGCGATGTAATTAATGGCTTATTTCTTAAGTGCCCACATTAATAACAATAATAGATGCCATTTACAGGATTCTTTCCGGTTTACAAAGTGCTCACCATACCTTATCTTCCTGGAGCCTCCTGATAGTCCATGGCTATTACTATCCGTCCATATTTTGCAGGTGTGGAAACGAAGTGGTCACACAGTTACTAAAAGCTCCACTTTAAAGATGAGGTAGGTCCTGTAGCTACTGGAGGTAGGATTTGAACCCAGCTCTTCTAGACCCCAAATCTGGCAGTCTCTCCACTGTGCCTGGTGCTTATCACAACGATGATGGCACAGGCTGCTACCATCCCATTCATTTTCAATATTTGCTAACATAACTAGAGTGGATCTGAGCCACTTGGAGATTGTTGGAGGAAAACAATTAAGTGATACCACCGCAAGGCATATGCCCAAAGGAGGTCAGACACAGATCGAGGGGAAGGTCCTTTCTACACTTAAATATTTATAGCAGCACTTTGTGTAACAGCGAAGAGCTAGAAGGAAATCGGGTGCTCGTTGCGTGGGAGATGGTCAAAGAAATTGTGGCATAAGAATACAGTGGAATATTCTTGCACTGTAAGAAGTGGAGGGCATGAAAAATTCAGAGAAACCCAAGAAGAGCCCTTCTATGAAGTTAGGCAGAGAATTGTAACATTAACCTAAAGGAAACAACACAGACAGACTTCCTCTGGAACTCCGATCAATGCAGGGGCCAATCAGTACTTCCGAGCATAGAGAGCGAACTACGCCTAGTGCCTCTAGCCCGGGGCCCACAGTTAGGGCACACTACAAGGGTGCGATGAGGCATGTGTTTTCAGACAAGGCCAACGTGTTGATTAGTTCTGCTGAACAGTAATAATTAGTTACAAGGGAGGGGTCTACTGTGAACAGGGGCAGCCAGTGGAAAGTGACAGCGATTTTTTAAAAAGAAAAAAAAATGAGGTGTCTTCTCCCTAATTAATACCTGTAGCCTTGTGGTTTTAGTGTAGACTCCTGCTCCAGTTACAAGGTCAAAGACCAAGCACCGATTGTTAGGGGCTCCTCTGAAAGCTGTCTGTGCTGAGGTCTAGGACTGGCCCCAGAGCTGACCACAGCTCCTAAGACCAAGGCCAGCAGGCTCCTCCAAGACATAAGCGAAGTGGCAGTCCCTCTTGTCAGATCTTTTACATCAAATGGTCCTATACTCTGTTCCCAATACTTGTATTTTAGGCCAGTTTGGCTAAAATTCACGTGCTGATCAATCAGTAACCACTGTGCCAGCCACTGAGTTAAGGACTGAGAATAAAAAGCTTATGTTTGAAGGAATGAGCTTACAAACAGAAGGCAGTTTGCAAACCTCAAAGGGTTGTATAAATTCTATTATCATATTATTAACAATAGTATTTGTAATCAGGACTTGAATGAGTGAATTTCCCCTGATTTTAAGAATAACCAAAAATCAGTCAGAAGAACCTCAGCACCATCCAGTCTGACTGAAGCTGCACTGTATCCCAGACAAGAGGCTCAGGAGGGAGGCCAAAGGTCGCAATGGAGTTGTTTTGCCTGACTGCAGCTCGGTCTGATTGTCCTGAGGAGCTACTGGGCACAGAGCATTGGGCCTGGACGGGCAAGGCACCAAGGCTCCCAAGATGGGGCCCTGGACTGCCAAGAGTTAAGAGTAGAGAAGGAAAGACACGAAGAACAGCACCCTAAGCCAGAGCACGACTAGTGAGACAGACAATGAGCCTGTGGGAGTTCTGGGAGGAGAGAGATCACCGTGGGCTGCGGTAACAGAGAATGGCTTCCCAGGGGAGGTAGGCCTACAGAGTGGGTAGGGTTTAACTGGGGAGAGGGAAAAGGCAGGGAGCAAAGTTACAGAGGGTGGGCAGGAGCAGGGGTTGGGGCGGGGTCAGAGGCCAATCAGAAAAGTTGGGCTGGAATGGAGGGTTTGTATCTGGGAGCTATAGGATGGGGCTAGATGGTGGAAGGGACTGAAAACAAGGTGGAAGGCTTGGGACTTACTCAAGAGGCCACAGAGAGTCCTAGAGGGCTGTTGAGCCGCCGGTCAGTAACATGATGAAAGGGATGTTCTTTAATCTGCCAGCCCAGTATCTGGCCCATTGTAGGCAATTACTAAGTGCTTTATGATGGCTGACTAAATGTGACAGGTGGACTGAAAAGGGTGGGGGAGAAGAGTAAGGACTTTTATCACCGGCTTATGAAAGGCTTCTGGTCCTGATATCCAGTAATTCTAGCTCTGTCTCCTACTGCCTGTGTGGCCTTCGGAAAGTCACTCTACCTCCATGGCCTCAGTTTTCTTCTTCAGTAAAATGAAGGGTGTGGGGAGATGGCCCCAGAGGTCCCTGGTGGCTCCAATTCTAGACCCTGTGGTTCTCAGGGCCCAGTGTATCCTAGGACAGAAGTGTCAAAGTCATAGCCAGAACCAGATTAAAATGTAATTGGGAAATGTTAAACAAGATAAATAAAAATGTAATGCAACATAGATAATGTTAATTTGATGTGTTCTAAGTCAATATGTGGCAGGAAGGGGTCCCTTTCCGTTTGGGTTTGAGAGCAGTGGTCTAGAGGGAGTAGCAGGGCTACTTAAGATGGAAGTCAGGACCAAATGCCCACCAGAGAAATCTCTGCTAGAGGGAACACAATGTCATAGCCAAGGAAGGAATGGTTTTTAAGAGATCTCAAACAGGGGATGATACTAAAATGATTGGAAAAGATCACAAACAAACTACTGATTCCTTTATCACCTCTATAAAATCTCCATAAGAATGGTTTATGTACCTAATGAGGATATTCTTGAGGAAAACATAAGACGGGGTTTCCCAAGACACAAACTTTACTCTGACACAATTGACTGAGTGGTATAGAGAATATGGTGTCCTGCTCTGCTTAGGGTCTGCTGGTCACAAAAGAGCATTGGACAGTAGGAAGCTAAATTCTCCCTTAACGTCTTGCCTCCAACAAGGTGTCTCACCTGCACACACCCATAAGGGCACCTTAGGCATCCAAGGGTCATAAAATCATAGATTAGAGCTGGAAGGGGCTTAGAGACCATCTTATCCAACCAGCTCATTTACCTTTTCAAGCATTTATTTATTTATTTTTCGTTTTTGACATTCATTTTTATTTTCCCTCTCCCTCTCCTCCCCACTCCCCGAGACAGCATGCAATCTGATACAGGTTATACACGTACAATCATATTAAACATATTTCCACATTAGTCATATTGTGAAAGAGGAATCAGAACAAAGGGAAAACCACAAGAAAGAAAAAAGAGAGAGAGAGAAAATAGCTTCCATCTGAATTCAGACTCCATAGTTCTCTCTCTGGATGTGGATAGCATTTTCCATCATGAGTCTTTCAGAATTGTCTTAGCTCCTTGCATTGCTGAGAAGAGGTAAGTCTATCAAAGCTGATCATTGCTCAAGGTGGCTGTTACTATGTACAATGTTCTTCTGGTCCTGCTCACTTCACTCCAGCTCATTTATCTTAGAGATGGAGAAACTGAAGCCCAGAGAAAAGAAAATGTTAAAACTAACATTGACCACATCTAACCATATCCGCAACTCAAATAACTATAATTTATAAGATCTGTGGGAAAATGCATTCTCAGTTTCAATTTAGAACGCTAGGTACGTATCTCCCCCATTCAGGGGTGGCTCCCTACTAAGGTGTCGGTTGGCAGGGTCCCCAGTGAAGGGAGTAAGAATCAGTTAACTCTATATTCATAGAACATTAACAACCCAAATCTATAGGAGACTTTACAAAACTGTCTTCTGCCAATGAACTGATTCTACAAGATGCAGACTGCCAAGGCAGTTCAATATAATGGACAGAATTCTAGCCTTGAAGTCAGAAAGACCTGGGTTCAAATCCTACCTCTTATAATGACTAGCATTGTAACAGCGAACAAGTCACTCAACCTGTCTGAGCCCTAGTTTCTTGCCCTGTAAAACATGGTCCTTGAGTTCGGTGCTCCTCTGTGGTCCCTTCTGGGTCTTTGTATATGACCCTATAGCAGATGTATGAATGTCCTCCTAGGGCTCTGTGCCAGTAAGGCAAAATGGGCTTAGTTTAATGGGTGCGCTTGAGGAGTTTGGCTTTTGTTTATGGTGAAAGTACTTTCACCTGTTAAACGCTAAGCCCCAGGCCCAAAGCCCTATCAGGTGTGAAACCCCTGTGGGC
>CM053627.1:13506793-13561629 GCA_028646595.1 Phalanger gymnotis | reverse complement strand
TCGCTAATTTGTTGCTCTGGGCCCTGAATAAATTTTTTGATGCCTTCTGCTTGGAGAGTTCTGTATACCCATCGATTTCGAACCATTCTGATATTTATATGATCCTTTTTGAGATCATAAATTCGGCCTTCCTACTACAGGCTCTCCTTACATAGAAAGAGAATTCTTTTTCTTAAAGTCCCAGGAGAATCAAGACTCACATATGGCTTAAAAAGATGCTTAACTCCAAGTTAGTCCCCACCCAGAGGAGAGAAGTCTGCCTAACTGGAAGCAGCTGGGTTTTCTCCACTTTCCCTTTACACAGGTGGGCACTTGGAGCTCACATGGCCCCATTTCTCCATTTACTAGTTTCTTTCTTTTCTGACTACGGACAGAGTGACTAATTTTCTTCTGTTATTTTCTGAAATCAGGATCATTTCAGAAATAGTATCAGCAGAGGGCTGAGAAAAAGAAACCAGGAAGCGACTTCCATCCATAGGGACATCTCCAATACTGATGGGAAGTCGAGAAAGACACTTCAGCTGAGACTCACGTCAAGCTGTGCCTCAGTTTCCTCTCCTGTCAGTCCTTTACTCTCTCAGGGCCTCAGTTTCCACATCTGTAAATGAGAGGCCTGGACTAGTTGGCCTCCAAGTTTCCTTCCAGCGCTAGACCTGTGATCTTACAGATGAAAAGCTAATTTAGAGATTTATTATTTCTTTTTTAAGTTAAAAAAAAGAACACTTTCTCCATCAAAATCTATTTGCTGGTTTTAAACCAGGTCCTAAAGGAGCTGCAGAAGGCTCTCTTGCCAACTGATACTTTTGACTTAAGGGGTAAATTGAGGCAGCTAGGTAGTCCCTGTGGATAGGGCATGGGATTCAGAGTGAGGAAGACCCGGGTTCAAATCCAGCATTAGACGCTCCCTAGTTGGGTGACCCTGGGTGAGTCACAGCTGCTGTCTGCCTCCATGTTCTCACCTATAAAATGGGGATGATAATAAGATGTCCCTCCCAGGATTGTTGTGAGGATGAAGTGAACAAGTATTGGTGAAATGCTCTGCCAACCTTAGAGCGCCATGTAAAGATCAATATCTGTCGTCATCACAACCCCAGCAAGAGCGGCCTGGTGTTTGTTGGCCAGGGCTTCAGACATTTGAGGCTAACTGCCCTTGGAGGCGCCCCCTGGTGAACCTCGCACACTCGGACAGACGTCGCCTCCTCCGTCCTCACGATAGCTACCCGCCGTAGGCAGAAGGCGACTAAGCCTGTGCTCAGAGATGACAAAGTCCTGCTTCTCTAGCCTTGTAAGCCAGTGAGGAAGAGTAAAGGGGGAGGAGGCTGGAGGCTGGGCCCCGAACCACAGAGGCAGACTGAGCTCGAGAAAGGAACAAGAATTGGGCAATTTACCTTGAGAATCTGGGTGACCCAAAGACAGTGGTACCAGGGACAGAAACAGGGAACTCTGGGAGATGGGTGGGGACAGAGGGAAAGACAGGTTCTGTTTGGAGCACATTAGACATCTGGTGCAAAATGTCCAAGAGGCAGCTGTGGACGTTGGGAGAGAAGCTTGGGGTGGAGACCAGGCATGTCAGAAATGGGTGCTCTCGGCCTTCAAGGAGCTCCTGCATCCATGTAAGCCCATTCCCACCAGTGGAAACACACTTTAAAGCTCACTGCCCTGGCTGGCGGATGGTGTATGACTCTAGGCCAAGGACCGCCTGGGAACAAGGATGAGAAAGAGAAGCCTCATGTAAAGAGGTCGTTAAGGGCTAGGATGGATATCTACAGCATGGGTTCAGAGGTAGGACCAGATGGGGCCTCAGAGGCCATCTAGCCAAACCCCCTCGTTTTACAGATGAGGAAACGCAGGCCCAGACATCACAGACTTGCAGCTAGAAGGTTCCTGAGAGTCCATCTGGTCCATTTCCCTCACTTTAGAGAGAAAGAACTGAGGCCCAGAGAAGTCAAGTGAATGCCCCAAAATGCCCCAGGCAGGAAAGGGCACAGGCAGCATTCACACCTGGGCCCTCTGCCTCCAAACCCAGGCCTCCCTAGAGAGCCGCACACACTGAAGCATTCTGTTCTCCTCCAATACGAGCTGATTTGGCTTGTGCTCCCAGCTGGGTGACAGACAGCTGGGATCCCCCTTGAGGGGGGAGTGACGTCGACCTCTTCCCACTCTCATTTCTCTGACGGTTCTCATGCCTCTACCCACCCAGGAATCATCTCCTCCCACCCTCAAACCAATAGGCAGGCTCCTATCTTTCAGACCCATCTCTTCCACACATTGCTTTCTGATCTCCTGGAAATGAACAGGAATGGAGAAAGGGTGGCATGATGTCACCCTTCTTACCCTCCAGGTGATCAATGTCAACAGACAACCAGGCTGAACAATATCGCTAGAGGCTTTCCTGACTTTCCATATACTAGCTCTAATACCCTTTCCTAATGTGTGTTGATACACTCCCCATTACTGCAAAATGAAGCTAGTGACAGCAGCCTTGGGTGGACTATGTCCATACGTGAGCGGATGGAGTCAATGAAAAAACCTTCCATTTGTCCTTTCCTTCATGCATTGTCTTTCTTCCCTACTCCCCAGGCCCACACAAAAACCCCCTAATCAACAGACTGCTTTAAGGAAACTTTACTGCATAGTTAAAGAGCAACGTTTATGAGAATTTCTGTATGGAAAACAGGTCGGTTTTCATCTATGGTGAATCCAAACCATATGCTATGCCGAAGGATTTGGAGACATTTGGAAGGATGAATATAGGCATGGTTATCATTAGTACTAGTCAACATTTTTAAAAGTTTCTAATAATTTTCTTCCATTATAAAAATGTTCAGGTTGAATAGTTCTATGTGCAGAAAAGACAGAATCCTGGCTCTGATGCTGACTGTGGAAATTTGGACAACTCGCTTAACTTGCTCCCTGGGCCTCAGTTTTGCTGTAAAATGTACCACAAGAGGGTGACATCTGTGAAATGAGGAGAATTATACCAGACAACCTCTAAGGTCCCCCCGTTCTAGCTTTAAAGTCATAAAGACATAATCCAGTGGAAATCTGCTAACAGACTCACTTCCAGCCTGGGCTTCCCTGAAGCTGGTGGACATTGAAGCATTAGTTGGATGGCCACTCCTTCTCCTCCAACCTTCTCCCACCCCCAACCAGGCATGCTTACTCCTCTATTTAGCTCTTAAAGTCCCCAACTGACTCCAGCCGCCCAGGACATCACTCCCCCTCCTCACCACTGGATATAGCCAAACTGTCCTTCTCTATTCCTCACATACAATGCTATCTCTCCAGTCTCAATGCCTTATGCATTTCCTGTCCCCCATCTCTGGAATGCCCTCTCTTTTCTTCTCAGCCTCACAGAATTCCTTTATTTCTCTGAGACACACCTCAAGCATTCTCTTCTGCATAAAGCCTTTGCTGATCCCCCTCCCCAACAGTTATTGTTCTGTCTCCCTAACTGCCTGGTGAAACTGAGTGATCTTGTCTGAGATATAAACGTGTCTGAGATACAAATGCTTCAGAGAAAAGCTGTTGCTGAGACAAGTCAGCTTTGACAGAGACATAGGTCTGCTCAGGTTACAAGGGAAGCTGTTAGTCTTCCTGCGAGTTCTGAGACAGCATTTGCTCACTTTGAATATGACCACAAAATACTGGAGTGAATGGAGAAAACAGTATCCTTCCCTGAGTTATATACGAAGAAGTGGAGATCTTTAAGACTCATATTGGGAAAAAATATGGATATTGGAAGAAATTTATGACTATAGGATGAAAGCAATTCATTTGATTGTACAAGGTGAGAATTTGATGACTAATTATAAGCTTAAAGGGCTCATTTTCAGAGAGATCTCTGAGTCTGAACTCAGAGAAGAGTGGTGCCCTCATGCACTAATTAATTTACATTTAATTACCTTGCATATTTATATTTATTCTCTTCCTACTTGGAGAGATAATCACAGTCTTTCCCTTCAGAATGTCACCTCCTCCAGAGTAGGGATGAGTCATTCTTTGAGCTAGTAGACCCAGAGCCTAGCACTGTGCCCAGCAAACAACAGGCATTTAATAAATGCTTGTTGATTGACTATTCAGTGAAGGGTTTTTGTTTATATTGGGATATGTCTTCTGAGCCAAAACAAAATGTATCGAGAAAAAAATTTTTAAAGGATTTTCTGATTCTTGAAGTGGGTATTTCTGAGGCCAGAGAATGACACCAGAACGGAAATAACTTATCTCAGGGGTTCCTAGCCTTGTTTGTATATCAGACTCCTTAGGCAGCTCTCTGAGCAAGGTCAGAATCATGTTTTTAAATGCAGAAAATAAACAGATATATGGAAAGTCAGTGATTGAAATATTTTTAACAACCAAGTTTGTGGATCGAAGGTGAAGTCCCCTACATTTTACGGCCAAAGGAGAAAGCTCCTCTTTTGTATTGTGGCATGTGTTGAGCGCTGTCACCAAGGAAATGGCAGGCTGGGTTGCAGACACAGTACCTGCCTGTTTGTCTTGGGCAAGGTTGCCACTGCTGACTAGTGCAAACAATTGTGCAAACACAATGCCTCTCACAAACGGGCTGAAATGCCTTCAGGCTCTTCAGGCGGACCATGTGGATCCTTCAAAGGGTTTATTCCTGGGTCAGCACAACAAGGCTTCCTAGTCACCAGACAGCTCTGGCAGGAGGGGATGGACACTCGCTGTGTCAGACAAAGCTAACTAACACAGAAAGTATTGAAAGAGATCACCAGCAACATGACAAGATGCTCACAGGTTCCACAAAAATGAGGGTATGCCTTGAGGGCTGGGGTTCACATCACAAAGCATATTCTCCCCAGCGGAGCACATCACATTCCATTCACTCCTGCCCACCATCTTTCCAGGGCACATCTTGTCCGTGCTTTTCCATAACTATTCTGGGGTCCCTTGACCGCCAATGAGTGAGCATCAATGGGGCCCATGGGCAGCCCAGTTCCTCTGGTTTTTCCTCACTCTCACTATGACTCACCTGCCTCCTTTCTTGGCCACACATCTCTCTAGTGATGGCTAATTTTGCCTTTAAAATATATTAAATATATTACATATATTTATACTCTATATTATAAACAATACATTAAATATATAATGTATATATTTAAGCTATTTCTATCTACCCATCTATAACAGGAAATAACACAACAGATGCAATTTGGATACAACTAAAAGGTAAGTCTATACTACTTATCATCTAATTAGGAAAAATGGGTTGTGGAAAGCACACAGGAAGTCACTGAAAGACCCCCAAACATCCTGGATACTTTCAAGAGCTTAAACAAATTGGATCCCTCGTCTCTGATCTTAGCAGAACATACATCAAGGGTGGTCAAGGACCACAGCAAAGCTGGTGAGAGAGGGAGTGCTGGGCCTGGAGTCAGCAGAGACCTGGGAGTGCATCCCACCACCAATACTTATTAGCTGAGTGACCTGTTTCCTTATCTGTGAGATGGGGAGAAACACAGAGCAGCAGGCCTGGAGTCAGGAAGACTCATCTTCATGAGCTCAAATCTGACCTCAGACACTTAATAGCTATGTGACCCTGGGCAAATCACTTCACCCTGTTTGCCTCAGTTTCCTCATCTGTAAAATGAGCTGGAGAAGGAAATGGCAAATCACTCCAGGATTTCTGCCAAGAAAACCCAAATGGGGTCACAAGGAGCTGGACATGACAGAAGCGACTGAACAACAACACAACAAAAACGTCTGTAGTCTGTACACCCTCCCCTTACAGAGTTTCGGTGAGGCTCCAATGAGATTATACAGGCAAATTTTAAATTGCCATAAAAATTCCCATTATCATTGTCAGCAATGAGCCCGGGTTGGTCCAGTGACTCCTGGGTCATCCTGAAGGCTTGCCCATGCCCAGCTGCCAGTGTGGCAGCAGACTTGGCAGGGGATACCGAAAGACAAACTTTTCAATAAGGTCATACACATCCAGGAAATAGCAAAGACAAAAAAATCTGTCGTGGGATGGTGGGCACTAGAGAAGTGGGGAGAGTCCCAAAGCTTCATCCTGAATGGCAGTGGTGTCCCAGCAGGGCTAGAAATCGATCCTGGGCCCGGAGGGCTTGTTGTGGCTGCGCAACCCTACCTGGGAGACTCAGTTTATGCCACAACCTAGCAGTGTAATTCTGAAGATACACACACCAGCAGGGTAGTTAGTGATCCTGGGAAGAAAGCCAGGAAAAGAAAGCATTTGGATCCGGGGATAAGCACACCAAGAAACAAAGGCCTTGTGCAAAAGCTAAATTTACATTGGTAGAGATTAGAAGAGAGCATTGGAAGAGACTGGGGTCCTCATCAGCCCCTGTTAGAACAAGGGCTAAACACCCCTGTGAAGTCTAGAAAGTTGAGTTCTGGGGCTCAGAAAAAGCTGAACTCATATTGCTCCTGCTAATGGCTTTTGGGGTCACCTGCAATTCGGACTTTTTTACAGATTGGTGTGTCTCGTAACTCACGGCTAAAAGAATACACTGCGGAAAATTGTGCTTGTGTTCCCATATGATATTGACCGTAAGTTTCAAGGCTAAAGTAAAATATTTTTAAAATATACGTTTGCAAGTGTTCCCAGTCAACAGATGAAAATGGACAAATAGAGTGATCACGAGAGCATGCCGAATGGTTGTTATTGTTATGAGTTGGTTAAATTATGTTTTTATGACAAATAGTCCTGATTATATAGTCACACTGGGTTTTTTAATTTCCTTTTTTTGTTTGCTTTTATTAAGACTGTTGCCAAGTTCATAATGAAATTTCTAAAAGAATCACATTTACTGACAAGGTTTTGAAGAAAAGTCATGCTAGTGAATTAATAGAAATTACTTAGGTATGTGCAACCAGAGAAAATGATAATTTAGTTTTTAATAATAACAGTTTCTCATGTGTGTTTTTTCTTCTTTTGGACTAACTTACACAAATATTAAATTTGGGAACTGAAAAGGTAGGACAATCTATCTTTTTTTGTATTTAGTTAATAAACGGGAAGGTAAAGGCAGTTTCAGAACCCAATATTTTGAGTTTTATTATTGCTAAAACAGTCAAGGCAGTATTTTATTGACAAATTTTACGATGGAATAAACTATATTGATTGTATATATCAGTGTTCTTAGATAAGTGCCTGCTCTGTGTAAAAGAGCAGCTGCCAGTCCTGCCAGGTTTTCTGATTCTAGGCTCCTTAAATCTCCCGTAAAGGACCTAAGGAGATCCTTTCCTTGAGGCCTTATGATCCTTTTGTGCATACTAGGGCACCCCTTGGGAGGCCCGTCTGCTCATTCTCTCTCTTCCTCTCTGCCTTTCTCTCTCTCTCTCACTAGCCCTCACTCTTTTTCTGGTCATACATGTCCTCTGCTCGGACTACCAAGGTCCCCCCAGTTTCCTTTAAGTCCCGCCTAAAATTTCACCTTCTACAAAAAGCCTTCCTCAACCCTCTTTAATTCCAGTGCCTTTCCTCCTTAAACGTCGATTTTTATCTTGCTCTGTACTTGCAGTGTTTGCTAGTGGTCTCTCCCATCAAACTGTAAGCTCCTTGAGGGCAGGGATTGTCTTGTGCCTAGTGTTTAGCACACACCTTAAACATTTACTGTTTGATTATCCTACTAAGCTTATCCTAAACAACACCTGAGATCATGTGATTATTTAAAGGGCCTAGAGACAGGTCAGCTACCTGGGTGTACTGCAGACTCCCTCTGGAGCCCTGCCAATCCTCTGATTCAGTTCGGAACTCCTCCTGATCATGTTCCCCACAGGGTGGTTCCTTAATTGCCAAGTCTAATGGCCTTCACTCTGTCCTCATCCTTCTTGACCTCTGGGTGATCTTTGACAGCATCCATCACTTTCTCATCCAGGATAGTCTCTCCTCTCTAGGTTTTCCTATTTATCTGACCACAACTTGGTCTCCTTTACTCTATCTTCCACCCTATTTTGCTTGGTGATCTCATCAGCTCCCATGGGTTAAATTACCATCTCTATGCAGATAATTCTCAGATCTGTACAGGGTGTTCCCAAAGCCTTAGTGCAGTTTTAAACTTAATAAGCTTTTCTTAAAAGTATATTTTATTTACTTCTAAGTTCCATTTTATTTTCAGTTCCAAATTCTTCCCCTCCCTCCCTTCTGAGTAGTCAAGAAAAACAAAATCTTTTAAAACTATGTATAGTCATGCAAAACAAATTTCCACATTAACCCCATCCAAAAACAAACAAACAAAAAATAAATGGACAAAGAGAAGAAAATATGCCTCAATCTGCCCTCTGAGACTGTCAGTTCTCTACCACGTTTCCTCAGACACCCTTTTAGGATTGTGGTGGGTCATGGTGTTAGTCCGAGTTCCCAGGTCTTTCAAAGTTGTTTTTGACTTCACCACCACAATTGCTATATGGCCATCTCCAGTTGGATGTCCCATAGGCATCTCAAACTCAACAAATCCAAAAAAGAATTCATTCTTTTTCCCTCCAAAACCCTCCCTTTCCCTTCTCTCCTCTTACTGCTGAGGGCACACCAGGTCATCCAGGCTCACTGTCACCCTTCAGTCCTCACTCTACACTCATGCCATATAGATCATCTTGTCTCTTCTTCCTAGACACAATTTCTCCTGTGTACACATCCCCTTCTTTCTACTTGTACAGGGCCTGCTGAGCACTCTCCTGAGCTATTCCGATTGCCTGCTAACTGGGATCCCAGTCAAGTCTCTCCCCACTTCAGTAGATTTTCTATTCAACTTCCAACATAATTTTCCTAAACATTTTGACCATGTCACCAATCTGCCTCCCTCTGGTCCCCCATAAACTCCAGTGGCTCCCTCTGAACAACCTCCAGGTTCAGCTAGAAAGTTGAAAATGCCTGTGCTTGGCATTTAAAACCCTTCCCAGCCTGGCCTTTTTCTCCCATGGCTGGCCCCCATGCCTGGATGCTTTCTGTTCATCTCTACCTCCTGGCTTCATTCCGGACTTAGCTCAAAACCCACCTTCCCATCCTTCCCACTGCTAGTGCGGGAGATCACCATCCATTTACACAGAAGATATGTGTGTACATAGTTACTTGTATGTTGCTCCCATGTCCCCTTAGAACATGAGCTCCTTGAGGGCAGGGAGAAGAGTTTCATCTTGCTTCGAATTCCAAGTGCCAGGCACATAGTAGGTACTCAATACATGCTTGTTGACCATGCCAGACCTTTGCTTCTCTCTTCAAGCCTACAAGCTTCCATTTTTATCACCGTCTCTCTCAGCAGAGGATCTCCCTCTTACTTCCTTGAGAAGTCAGTCTCATCTCTCCCTTACCACATCGCAAACGTTAGTCCTCTTTTCTTTGCCCTCAGTCACAAAAGTGGAGGTGACCTCATTCTCAAGGCAGATCCCTCTACTCCTGGTCTTTGGTAGGAGCAACATCAACTCCATGAAGGCCAGGCTAGTTTCTTCTTTTAAAAGGCAATGAAAGAATCCGAGATTTAAGGTTGAAGGCAGCAAGGCGAGAACTTTGACTTAGCTTCCTAACCAGCTAGATGTGAGCAAGGCCTGCGTACCTCCCCAGCTGTCAACAAAAAGGTCTATTCTGATTGTCTGAGAGACTTTGTCCTATGTCTGAGCGGGACCTTCTGATAACATCATAGAGCCTGTGGGGCTCTGGGATCTGGAAAGGGAGAGGAGAGAAAACTGCCCCTGGGGGAGGAGGAGAAGAGCCTGGTCTCCTTCTGCATCTCCTTTGTTGGAGAATGACCTTGGGAGCTCTTAGGGACAGAAGTATTTTAGACTTCAGTCTCTCCAATGGTCTTGGCAGCATCTACATAACTATAGTATCTGCACCAAGAGCAAAGGAAAGACTAATTGAGATGAGGAAGACCGAGACCAACAGAAAAGCTGTCCCAGACCTAAGGGGGACATCTCCAGGACTCCAGCCAAAGTGCTTCTAGGAGCAGTGGGTTACCCTTGGCCACATGAGCTCTCTAAACTACATTCCACTTTTCCCCTGACACCAGAGGGACTCTGCGTGGATCACAGACTGGAGAGAGCATGGCTTGTGCCATCATCTGGAATATCTCTACCAGTAAAGTTCATACCACTTGCTAAAACTGAATCAAGTCTGGCTGACTGATATCAATGAGCTCTGACAAGGGGAAACCACCCCAAACCTGTAAGAGCTATCCTAGAACTCCAAAGGGCCTAGTAACAACATTCTGGGAACCTGACTCACCAGGGAGAGGGTGTGGTCCCCTCCCTCCAGGATCAGCTTCCATGTCACTTCTGCCCCAAAGACTTCCCTGATCTGTCCCTTTCCTATCTTCTGCCCCACCCCCAGCCATGCCCTGCCCTGTAGTAGTGACCTTCTTCTCTTTTTAACATTTTATCTGATTCTTTTCTTTGCTTTGATCACAATCATCTCATTTATCTGTGTATGTGTCATATCTCTATCCTTGAGGACAGGGAGTATCATTTTTTATCTTTGTATCTTCAGTTCAGAGCTGGGCTGGTGCCTGGCATACAATAAGGGGCTTAATAAATGCTTGCTGAATTGAAGGTAAAGGAGGAAAGAAAGAAAGAAAGAAAGAAAGAAAGAAAGAAAGAAAGAAAGAAAGAAAGAAAGAAAGAAAGAAAGAAAGAAAGAAAGAAAGAAAGAAAAAAAGAAAGAAAGAAAAGGAAGGAAGGAAGGAAAGAAAGAAAGAAAAAGGAAGGAAAGAAAGAAAGAAGGAAGTAAAGGAAAGAAGGAATATAGAAAGAGAAAGAAAGGGAAAAAAGAAAGGAATATAGAAAGAAAAAGGAAGGAAGGAAGGAAGGAAGGAAGGAAGGAAAGAAGAGGTCTTAACTTTTCAAATGCCAGTGTTTACTCAGGAAATCCTCTCCACCCTACACAAGGTGACAGGTAGCATGGTCTGTCTCTCAGAAAGAGTCCTGGGCTTGGGATGAAGGAACCTAGTTTTGAAATCTGGCTCCTGATGTGCACTTGCTGTGCCCTCTCAGACCCTCACCCTTCTCATCTGCATATAATAGGGCTGATAATCCTGGTACTACCAAACTCACAGGGCTGTTGTGAGAAAGCATTCTGTTAACCTTTAAGTGCCTTAGAAATGCAGTCCCACAGTCCCAGACATGTGGCTGCCCTAATGATTCCATGGACGTAATTGTGCTTGAGGAGGTTGGTTGGGGTAACCAATCTGGGCAGCTTAGTTGGATGTCTTATAAACATTTACATGGCACCTGATGGTTTCAAAGAGCTCCACCTCACTGAAACCTTACAGCAAACATGATCGATAGGTACTACAGGCATCATTATGCCCATTTTACAGATAGAGAAGCTGAGGATCAGAGAAATTACTGATTTGCGCAGGGTTGCCTGTATCTGAAGTAGATTTTTTTGCTGATTTTGCTGATTCGTCTAGCACTCAGTCCCCTTGACTAGGCTGACTTGCCAGAGCTGTTTTAGTCAGGGTGGTAGATTAGAAGCTCCTTGAGGGCAGGAACAGTCTTTTGCCTCTTTTTTGTAGCCCCAGAACATAGCACAGAGCCTGGAACATAGTAGGTGCTTAATATTTACTGGCTTCTGGCTTTAGGGTCTTAGGTCTGTGACAGTTTTCTAGGATTCATCTTTGGCTTGGCTTTGTTTGTTTACAAAATCAATTAAATCCAATTTCCAGAATACCTGGGTTTTTTTTGTTTGTTTGTTTTTAAACAGAAGGCCATCCATTGAGAGCTGCTGCTACACTAGATTTTATTGTTTGATATTAAACAGCTGAAAGTTACTGTCTGCTGCTTTGCTTTTCTACAGGCACTACAGATGTGGAAATAAATATATCTTGAATTCAATTCAATTTTAAAAATTATTAGGAACCTATAGTTTTGACATAGGGGATATGAAAGGCACTTGCCCTCAAGGTTACATTCTACTAAAACAAAACAAGTCCCCAAAACAGAAACACTGGAGTGGAGAGAATAAGGTGAAGCTGTGTATTCAAGGGATGGTTTCTGTGCTTTATGACCCTGTTTGGAGTTTTCTTGGCAGAGATAGTGGAGTGGTTTGCCATTTCCTTCTCCAGCTCATTTTACAGATGAGGAAACTGAGGCAGGCAGGGTAAAGTGACTCGCCCAGGGTCGCATGACCAATAAGTGGCTGTGGCCAGCTTTGAACTCTGGAAGATGAGTCCTCCTGACTTCAGGCCCAGCACTCTGTGCGCTGTGATGTACTTGCTTCATCCATGAGAAAAAAACTATTTCCTGAGAGAACGTACAGAGCCTGAGAGTTTTTTTTTTCAAATGTTAGGATCACAGATTTACAGTTGGAAGGGAACTTAGAGGCCATCAAATATAAGCTCCTCATTTTACAGGTGAGGAAACTGAGGCCCAGAGGAAGGACGTTACTTAGCCAGAGTCCCATAGGTAGCTCTTCAGGATTCTAAATACCAAAGAAATAGCTGAGACTAGCTACATGGTGATAAAGGGCTGAAAAACTATGTAAAGAGTAAATGCTGAAAGAGCCTGAGAGGCTTCTGGACTAAGAATGGAGATCCAGAATGTAGATCTGTATTCAGATACCCTGAGGGAGCGATGGAGGGTAGCTGGGCCAGGTGAAGCAAATCACCCAAGGTGACTTGACCACTACTTCCCCTCAGGTATGGATGGAGGCAGCCAGGACCCTGAACCCACAATTGTTGGGGCATCAGTATCCCTGAGGCCAACTGCCCTTCTCCTAGCCCAGTCCCAACATCTATAAGAGAGGAGAACAATCACGGTGGAAGAAGGACTCACTTTCTTCATTGCCACCAATATCAACTAATGACTGACTGCCACTTATGGAGAAATGAGCCCAAGTTAGCCCTGAGCATGGCGGTGCCCCCACCCCCAAAACACTAGTCTTGTGTTCAGTGTAGCCCCCATCGCCAACATCCCCAGAACCCTGAGAAAGATGCCCCCAATCTGACGCCTTGGGAGGGGCTCTAGCCCCTTCTTCCTCAGAAGCTACAGTGACTGAATCAAGAATCAAAAGTTCTTGCCGCCAAAGTTCTTAATATCGTCCAATGGTTTCACCTTAGAAATGGGTATGGTTTTATCAGTGGAAACAGCATTAAAGAAGATGAATGACCATCTCTTTGTGGCTACACTCTAAGAATTGTGGGATTGACCTTTTCCGTGATGTTGATGACTATATATGTTTTCTCATCGTTTTCCTGGCACTTAGCACAGTGCCTGGCACATAAGAATTACATACTGCACTCACTCTCTCTCCCTGTCTCTGTCTTTCTTCTCTCTGTCCCTCTCTTATCTCTCTCCCTGTCTCCCTTTGTCTTTCTCTCTTCTCTTTCTTTCCCCGTCCCTGTCTCTGTCTTCTCTCTCTGTCTTTTCTCTCTCTCTGTGTCTCTTTCTCTACCCCCACCCCCTCTCCTCTCCATCCTCTAGTAGTTAATGTTCTCCAGTCTTGAAATCACTTTCTATTATCTTGTACAAGCTTTCAGTTTATTTATCTGTATCTGAGGTGAATTCTGCCCCCTACATTAGAATGTAAGTTGCCTGTTGGAGACACTTTTAGTTTTTGTCTTTATATACCCAGCATCTAGCATAGTACCTGGCACATAGTAGGTGCTTAAAAAAAGCTTTGATGAATTGATTTCAAATACCTAGAGATGCTGACTGAAACTGGCCCTGGATATGCAGCTCGAAGACGCTGGTGAACATCTGAAAGGCTAGCTTTGTAGCCATGATGGAAAACTTTCAACATAAGCTTCAAATCATGGAAATGTATTGGGAAGACAGAAACATCCAACTGAGGTCATTTCAAAACTAAATAATTGATTATTAAGGTAGAGGTTGACTCTCATTACTTCATCGGAGGGTGTGATCGCATCGCTCCAACACCACAGATTGCAGCCCATCCATACCTGACCATCCCGGGTGACTCAAGCCAATTCCCCCCCCCCCCCCAAGAGGTCTGCCACAGGAGGGCCACCCTAAGTGCTGCAGGCTTTCCTTCCTTCTCCAGCCATTGTGAGGCTCTCAATGAAGCCCACGGGCTGTCCATCAGTCATCCCTCATTCCCACCATGTGACCAGCCCATATTCTTTTGAGAACGTCCTTTCCCCTGCCCTCTTTTGTAAACACGATCGATTCGGAACATAAGGATGACTGTCTTGGGAGAAAGCCCAGCACACGCGTTAAGTATGCTGCCATATCCGATGGCACAGTGTGCCCCCACTTCCCTTTCTTCTGCCACCCCAGGTTTCATCTTGGATCCTCCTGGGTGCTAAATACCTCTGGGCCCCTGAGATCCTCTGAGAAAAGCTTCTGAACTGAAATACACAGAAAGCCGCCTATAAAAGAACACATCCATGTGGCCCAAACTCCTTCGGTGTGCAGCTCCAATCAAACGATGAACATACATTTCGGGAGCACGTCTACTTGGAACAATTCAGGACTGGAATTCCTCACTTTGCTTGCTAGCTTTTTCCGGGGAGAGTGGGTACTGGTTATGACTCAGAAGGTTATCTCTCTCCCCCTCCCCCCTTTACATACGCTTTCTGATTGAACTTTAAGCTTTCCCGTTTTTTCCATAAAAATTTAAGTAAAATCTACAGACAGAACAAGGCAAAGAAATCACAGTGGATTCCTCCCTAGCCGCCGAGAAAGAGAGCCGATCTCACTGAACCAGCGCTTTATCTCTTCCAAAACGCAAGCGGCTCACGAAAGGAAGGCTTGCGGAAGAATGGGAAAGAGAAAGAAAGGAAGACAATTGGCTCGCAGGTTCAAGGCTAGCGTCTCCCTGCAGCCCCGCTGGCGGTGCTCGGGGCTTTGCCCCCGATGCCCTCCACAGATCCGAGGGCTCGAAAAGTTCATCCCCGTTTCAGGACAGCAGGGGCAGCATCAGGGGATAACGTGCAGGATGGTAAATGAAAAATGTCCACACCGAGTATGCAGACGAGCAAAGGAAAGCCAGCTGTCAGCAGCCTCCGAGAGCGTGGCTTCTTTCCCCAGCCCCTCTCCCTGAGCTCAGCCTCCTGAGCCTGGCAGGTCGGAGACACACCATCCATCCATCCATCTGGCACCATGAAATAAAGGCAGATGCAAGCGAGACAAATAAGCCCAAGGAAATACTCACGGCAAGGAAGGATTCCTACACACGCTGCTCCATTTTCAGGTTGCAGAGAAGATGGAAGGCCATTAGAAGAGCATGGTGGAAGGCCAAAAACGGGGACCTCCACCCCCACGGTGCTATAGCCAGCCCACTGCAAAGGAGCCCCAGCCGGGGCTGACGTCACGGATTCATGAATGGATGTAAATCGGACTGGTTTAGGATTCCGCGCAGCCCCGGCTGTGGTGTGTGCCATGCGAGAGAGAAAGAGGGAGGGAGGGTCCGCGAAGAGGAGCGGCCAATCAGAGGCCCTTTGCTGTGGCCTGCCTGCTGGGACAAGGAATCTGGGTATGGAATAAACAAAGCCCGCCAATCAGGCTTGTGCCACAGGGCTTCTGACACAGGGCGATGACAGAATCTGGCAGCTCGCAGAGGAGTGTGTGTGTGTGCGTGTGTGCGCGCGCCTGCGTGTGTGTGTGTGTGTGTGTGTGTATGTGTGTATGGGGGGCGGGAGGGAGGGGAAAAAAAAAAACCCAGGATGATCATGCAGACATTTATTACTACTACTGAATCAGGCAGCAAAAAATACAACTTGGCTGGAGAAAAAAATCAACGCCACCCATCATCTGTGTGTCTGTCTCTACATCTCTGTCTCTAGCCTTGTAGATTCAGCGCCGGAAGGGACTTCAGAAGCAATTTAGTCTGACCTCCCCTCTCTCATTTTACAGAAGAGATTGAGCCCCAAGGAGGTTTCCACCGGTAGGCAGCCCCAGGCTGAGCTTTGAACCCAAACGTTAGCGTTCTTCCCATTGTGCCAGGACGATCCCCTGGTTTTACAGATGGGGAAACGGAGGCACAGAGAAATAAGAGAATCCTAGATCTAGACCTGGAAGGAACCTTTAGAAGTTACCAATCTCCTCATCTTACAAATGAGGACACCGAGGGCCAGGGAGGTTCAGGGACTTGTGACAAAGGCAGCATTCCAATCCCCTGCAGTAAGCGCCCCCCAGGTCATTTTATCCCTTATTAGAATGACTTCTGTCAGTTTCTAGCTGCCCTGATGTGACAAAGCAGAACCAAGGTAGGACAAGTATCCTAGATTTCGAGCTCAAAAAGACCCTAGGGATTGTCTAGATGATTCCCCTTCATTTCATTAGAGGAAGAAACTGAAGCTCAGAGAAGCTAAGTCACTAGAGGCAGCTAGGTGGTGAGACGGATAGCAGGGGGAACTTGAGTTCAAATCTGACCCTAGGTATCATATTTCTTGGCTTCTCAATGGGTGGAATAGGGAGTGGAGGGAGGGAATGAATTTTGAACTGAAAAAAAAAAAAAAACCAAACCAAATCCTGCCCAGGACAAGTTACTAGCTGTTTCCCCATCTGTAAAATGGGCACAATGATGGCAGGACCTTGTCCCAGGGTGGTTGTGAGGATCCAGTGAATTAGCACACGGTATGTAAAGTGCTTTAAGAGCCTTAAAGCTAGCAGTGATGATGACAAGGGTGTCCTAAGCTACAGAGCCAGAATTCTTATTCACATAATGTAGCTCCAAATTCATTGCTCTTTTAACCGGACCACACTGTCTCTGGCGAATACCAGCCAAAGTCAGTGCCTATGGGGCATCCTTAATGAGCCTACAAATTAAACAGTGGGGAAAAAAGGGAGGAGGGGAGATGATGGTCTGGTGAGGGGGAAAATAGAAATGCAGGCAGCAATCCTTCCCAAGGTGCCACAGGGGAGCAGCTCTGCTGCTGTACAGGAAGTGCCTCCCAGAGTGGACACAGAGGACCCCAAGAGGCTGAGACATTCTTCACATGGAAGGGCCTTTTTCATCTGACTTGTTTGACTTCTGGCTGTTTAAGGACCCCTCTCCAGAGGTGCTGCTAAGAAAGCCCAAAGCAGGTGTGGAGCTGGCTCTGAAGCTTTGTTGGTAACAGACATAGGAACAAATGGAGCAGATTTCTCTCAGTGAGGATCGTGATTTATTGACCCTAAAAAACAGTCCTGCATGTTGGACCTGGCCTGACAAGCCGGGAACATGGGAGTGAAGGAGAGGACAATGGGCAATTTAAGTACTGGTCAGCACTATGGGGATAGACTTCTTCTTTCCTCTCTTAGTCACCTGAATTATTTTATGTACACACACAAATACACAGAAAAGCAGATAGAGACTAAGAGGGAGAAAGGGATGGAAGGAGGAAAGGAAGAAGAGAGGGAGAAAGAGAGAGGGAGGAGGGGGAAGGGAGAGAGAGGGAGAAAGTTGGTGAACCATACACATGGTTGCTGGCCACCCACTCCTGAGTTCAATGTACAGATTGGTTCATATGGGAATGAGACTTGGTCAAGCCAACCTCCATCCCTTGAAGACACTTTTTGAGAAAAGTGCTCTTCTCTGAACATGGAAGGGGCTGTTGAGAGCCTGGGGCCACAGATTCAGAGGGTATAAGATCCCAGAATTAGGCATGGAAAGGACCTTGGTCCCAAGTGAATTAGATCTAAGAGACATTTGAAAAGCCAACCCCCTTTTTCTTCCACTAGTAGAATGCCTCAATCATCAAATCTTGGGGAATACAGAAAAAAAGCAAAACAGTCCATGCCCTCAAGAAGCTTCTATTCTAAAGGGGGAGACAACGTGTACATAAATGAATACACAGAATAATAGGGAGCATTTACACAGTGCTTGAGGGTTTGCAAAGTGCTTCACAAATATTATTTTTATTGGTTCCTCAAACAACCCTAGGAGGCAGGAATAATCTTAGTCCTATTTTATAGAAGAGGAAAGTGAGACAGATGAAAGTTAAGTGACTTGCCCAGGGTCACAAAGCTAGTAAATATCCTAGACCAGCCCTCTATCCATTTGCCACTTAGATGCTTATAAAAGATAAATAGGGAGCAGCTGGGGGAAGGGCTGGGTGCAGCTGGGGGAGGGGCAGGTGAAAGGCCAGAAAAGGCCTCTGGTAGAAGGTGGTGTCTGAGTCGAATCCAGAAAGAAACCTGCAACTGTAAGAGGAGGGTAGGGACCGGGGACAGTGAGGACAGAAATGGGGGATGGAAGGCCATGTGGGAGCAGCTGGACCCAAGTCAGGTGGATGACATTGCCTGTCCCATCATCTCCGCTAAAACGTGACAAGTCAGCCCTGGAAAGTGGTCTGCCAGGGACTGTCATTGGCAGAAAATTTCTTTTCACTTGTTCTGGACAAAAAGAGGGAAGTAAATGTCTGGCCTAATTAAGCACCCTCCCCCCACCCATTCCAAAATAGCCATGGGGCAAGTAGGGAAAGCCCCACCCCTAATGAGCCTTGCTGTTGCTTTTCCTCAGCCCCAGAGATGGGGTGCAGAGCACAGTCACACCCTCAGACACCAGTCTAGACTGGGGGTGAATGTTACCTCAGGCAAGCTCTTCCCAGCTCACTCCCTCCTGCCGTTCGCAGACAGGTACTGGGCAGCAAGCTCCCACTCCAGGGAACAGAAAAATCACAGCTCAAGAGTTGGAAGGAATCTTAGCAGCCCAGGCCACCCCCTCATTGAATAGATGAGGAAACTGAGGCCCAGTGACTTGCTCCAGGTGACACAAGAAATAAATAGAAAGGACCAGATCAATCTTCCCCTGGAGCACTGCCAGGGGTATAGACCCATGTGGGGAAACCCAGCCTCCTGCTGACATTGGGCTGAAGGGGTCATTGGCCAGACAGGCTGGAAAGCCCTCAGGAGTATGAGGTTCCTTGGATAAGTGCCTGAAGTCTTCCCAGTGGCACAGGAAGGGAGGAAGGATCTGAGAGAATGATCAGATTACTGGGGTCAGACCCTACCTGGTGGGTGGAGGGTTGACATGGGCACAGCCCACTTCCAGGAGGGTGTAGTCATTAAGAGACAGATCTGGCCAGCTGTGCCCTGGACTGGAACTCTTCCTCCCCAAGGGCTTTTCAGTGGCAGCAAGAGGGGCCTCTGGTCACAGCTGATTGGAGAGGCTGCACCCCATTATTTTTGTGCTTGAGAGGCTTCCCCTGTTCTAGGGTGGGTGGGTGGGGAGAACTGTCTTTCAGCTTTGTGTAAATTCTGAGCTGCTAAAACGGGTCCTACCTGGTTCCTGAATCCCACCCAGCAGGCCCTGGTGAAGGCGAGCTAGCCGTGGACACTTTTAGGAGGCCTGGTCTGCTTTTATGGCCCCTGCTCTTAGTTCATGCCAGTTCTCAGCCTTGTCTCAGCAGCACTGTGGCCTTCTTGGGTACCCCTTGGGGCTGCCTCGTCCTCAGGCGTCAGCTCGGCTTGTCTAGCTTGGACGTTTCTGGACATCCGCTTAGGACTATGTTCAATTCTCTGTGGCTCACCCCACAATGGACACGGTGTACCATGGGAACTGTCTCACTGCAGCTGCCCGCTAACCCTTTCTATCCTATCGCTCAATGGTAGGACTGGACAGCTGTCTATTAGAAGACAAAAACTTCCCGCTTCATTTGATAGGGAGAGACAGACGTTTCTCCCAAGATTGTGAAAGTTGTAACAGTCCTCATGGGAGGAGTCTGTCATCTAGAGAATCCAAGCCGGGCCCATTCTGATCACAAGGAATGGAGATTAGGAAGGCCTGGATTCAAATCCAGCCTCTGACAGACACATGCTGGCTCACTGACAGCTACAGCCATAAGGACCCATTTCACAGGCTGGTTGTGAAGTGGGGCACACGATGGCCACATGAGATGCATGTAAAGCAAATACCACAGAAACAGAGGCTGGACTGAGGACGAGGACATTCCATCAATCCAGGGAGAGTTCAAAAGCTTCTGATGCACGTGGTTTATCTCCCATTCAATAAAGTTTCTATACAGGACCAAGAAAGTCACAAGATGGGTTTGATCTTTTTCCCAGAGACAGTCAGGATATTTCCTGTGCTGGGGAGACAACAAGAGGCCACAGGCCTGCCAGGAAGATCCTTTAAGAAAGGCAGCGCAGGAGGAGGGAGGGTCTGCCCAAGCAAAGGGTGAGCAGTGGGTCACTGATGGGCAACCTTACACCAACTTCCTTCCAGGGACAGAAGGTCCGGCTACCACTGGTCCTGCCTCCATCGGGGCCTGCCCACCTACCAGGCTTCCCTCTGTGTCAGTATAAAGGGGAAAAGATGACCTCTAGGAGCCAAGACCTGGCCTTTCCAGCCAAGGGTCATCCTGAAAGAGCCGGCTGGCCCTGGAGTCCAAGCTGGCTTTGAACCTTAGCTTTGTCACTGTCTGCTTTTGTCCAGCCCTGGACAAATCCCTGAAGGTCTCTGGGCCTTAGTTCCATAATTCGCACGTAAGGGAGGATTGCCTACTGCAATCAATCCATTGGCAGATTAGGTTTTACACATGGCTAAACAAGACTGTCTATACCTTTCGAACCCCTTCATCCTGTTGACTCAAGAAGGGAACCTGCATTTCACAAACAGCCAAGCAGTAGTCCAATCAGCCTGGAAGACATCCAGTCGGCAGGATTCAAATTTGAGGCAAACTCTTGGGAGAGAATCTCTGGGCTAGGGGGAAGACGGAAGAGGTTTTTGGGTTTTTGGACCTACTCCTCCATTGACTTCCTCATTGGAGAAGCTGGATGAGTAGCAGACAATGGATCCAGCTGGATGAGAGGGAGACCCAGTGAGGTCAGACACAGAACAGCACAGATGTGTATAGACAGATGGTCATCTGAAGAGGGAGGCAACTGCAGGGGTGCTATACTCGTATTGGAGGCAAATGCTGGCCAGGGACTCATCAGAGGCCTCAGTGAGAGCCTCTACCACATAGAAATGAATGAGCCTGTGAACTGAGGGCCTCAGGAGCCCCAACCCAAATGAGGCCTACAGCCCCAGCCACAAAGAAACAGTGCAGACTTGGCTTGCCTTAGGACGAACCAGATCTGTAAGAAAAGGATTTTCTGTTTTATGGGTTGAGGCGAGGGTGAGGGATGACAGAGTGGACAGCCACAATGTTTCCCTGAGGTGTAGCCAGAAAGCCAAGAAGGGCCCCTGCTGGACTCCAGGTGGTGACCTCATGGGAGGCTGTGGGCAAGTCACACAGGATGAGCAGCAGGCACATGTGGGCTGCAATCTGCAGCGTGGAAGGGAACAGCCAGATCAAGGAGACCTCGTGGCCATTGGCATATTTGAGTAAGAAAGGAACAGCAATCATTATTTTCAAGGAAAACAAAAATGCATTCCACAAAGTAAGAAAATTCCCTTTGCCTTTAAGGGAAAAAACAGGCCTGCCACTGAGCTGGGGAGGTGAGAACTGCCTTCACTGAAAGGTAGAAAATCCACCAAGTCAAAAACTCCAAATATTAAGGAGGCATTTAGGAGGCTCCACAACTTTGAAGCAGGAGTAAAAACCAAATATTATCAACTAGCATTCTTGGTATTTTTCTCACACCTCCCTATCACCTCCAGTATGAACTAGATTCCTTGACAACGTGCCCCAAATGACTCATTTCACATTACTCCCTTCCACCCAGAGGGAGGGTCCCAGGCCAGTCCTGGCTGCCAAGCAGGGCCTGTCAGCCCTCTCCCCTCTCCCTAAGGATGGCGAGTTCTTGCCAAGCACCCTAAGGACCCCTTGCTATTGGCCCATCACTGAACTCTCAGGGAATTCCATCTGCCCTTTTTGGAATTTGCATATGGTGAAGGTATTGTTTTCCCTAATTAGAAAGAGAGCTTCTTGAAAACAGAAACTGTCTAGCTTTTCTATGTAGACTCTCAGCTTTTAATAGTAAGCATGGAACAAATTGCTTTTCCATTCATTCCTTCACCCATCCAAACTGGCTTTCTACCTGTTCTTCCATCACGTCCCCCTCATTCCTTCCCAGCTGCAATCCTGACTTTCCCAGCTTTTGTCTCCCAGGCTCCACAAACTTCATCCTGGAAGCTCCCTCCAGGCCCCAGGAATTCACTCAGGAGAAGGGCCCTCTTCTAGGATTGGACAGTTCTCCCCATGCCACATTCCTCACTCTCCTAGACAGTCTCTCACCTGCCCACACCCGCCATCTTTCAGTCTCCTTTTAAGTGTCACCTTCTCCCATTAGAATATAAGCTTCTTGAGGACAGGGACTGCCTTTCTTTCTGCTTCTATTTGTATCCTCAGCACACAGTAAGTGCTTCATAAATGCTTGCAGTTTCTCACCTCTGCACTGTTGTACCAAGCCCAGAATGCTCTCCTTCCTTCATCTCTGCTTTTGAGACCCCCCTTCCCTGCCCCCCCCCCTCCCCAGCTGTGTCTTGCCTTTCATTTATTTTATGTATAGTTCTACATTTACATGTCTCACACAGCAAATGGAAGGTAAGCTCTTTGAGGGCAGGGACATTTTCTTTGTCTTAGTGTTTCTCTGGAGCCTAACACAGGGCTTGGCATATAACAGGCGCTCAATAAATGCTTGTTGACCAATTGTTTCTTAGAATTTTAAAATGATCTTTGTGATTAAAAAAAAAAAATCCCAACAGCCCCTCACTAAATACTTCTGGAAGGTTTTGAAAGGCTGGGGACCATGAAGAAAACTTCCAGTTGTTAACAGGGCTGACTTATCCAATATTTTTATTAAAGAGAATAAGCTGTCTTGTCAGCTAGGGAACAGAGAGTGCTTAGTTACAAGCTATTGAAAATAAATCCTTAAGTGCTTAGGGCTGCCCCCTCCTTTTCAAGAAGATGCCTAATGCACTAATCCATTCAAAAGTAAACGGGTCTCCAAATTAATAAAATATTCAACTTCCCCCAAATATCCCTTCCCCTAACATCTATTTTCAGATGGAAGCCATGAGCCAAACTTCTGAGGTTTGGAAAAGACTACCTGGAATTGCTTTAAGAACACACACACACACACATACACACACACACACGAGACACACACATGTACGACACATACACACATGCATGTGCATACGCATACACCCCCTCACACTCACACACACGACACACATGCATGACACATACACACATGCATGACACATACACACATGCACATGCGCATACACACGTGCACGCATGTGAACACACACATGCCCACATGCACCCACCCCAACCTATTCCTCCAAAGACATAAAGGACGTTTCATGTCTCCTTTTATTTTTCCACATGGACCTTTTATCTTTTCTGTTTTTTCAGGAAATTAGATGTATGTAATAAAAACATTGAGAATGCGGAGAGAATTCTCTCTCCGATTCTGGATTTTCTGTGTTCACTGTTTCCCTTGTGGATCACGTTGTCAACACAAAGGCACCATCACAGGGCTCTAGCCCCACAAGAGGAGGATGAGCAGTAAGGAAGTGGAACAGAACGGCTTCTCTTAAGGAAAGTGGAACCAGGGTCATCCAAAATCTGGCTCCTCTCTTGGAGACACAGAGTCACGGGTCCAAAGAGAGCCCACAGGGGGCCCAGGGCCATTCACTTCCACCTCATCCTTTTACAGATAAAGACACTGAGACCCGGTGAGGTGAAGAGACTTGACTTTTACGTGTTCTGTCATTAGAACGTAAGCTCCTCGACTCGGGATTTCTTTTTGTTTGTGCTTGTATCCCCACTGCCCGGCACACAGTAAGCATTTGATGAGGCTTGCTGGCTGACTGACAATGGTCACATGGCAGATAACTGGCAGCAGGATTCAAACCCAGGTCCTTGGCCTCCAAGTCCAGTGGCACCACGGAATATCCATCGCGCTTTGAGAGCCGGGTCAGTCTGGTCGCGGCGGTCTTGTCGGATGCGCCATCGCTGGTTTCATTCCTAGATTTATGTGACACCTGGAGTCTCCCTCCTTCAGATCCAGAGGCAGTTTGGGAAATTCTTTGTAAATGACAGGCATTGGTAGGAGCTTTACATGAAGGAAATCACAGATTTGCACCAAAACAAAGTCGTGCGTTGTTTCCAAAATCTTTGCTTGTACTGTCCAGACAAATGAACCAAACGAACGTTCTCGAAGTGCTTGGTATTCGGGAATTAAAAGGCTGAAATAATCCCTGCTTTCAAGGAGCTGATGGTCCCCAGTCCCATCAGCACTTTTCTCCAACCCCTTTGCTGTCTTCTCATCTCGGTGAACCCCAAGGGCATTTGCCATTTCAGTGTGGAGCTGGACAGACCTAAGCCACGCTCTGTTTGCTCCATCTTCTGCCCATTCTTCCTTACTGATACAGGTTCACACAAACTCTCCTACTTGCTGCCATCTTTCTGAATCATGATTGGGCCTTCTGCTGTCTCACATACAAGCTCAGCAGTGGAAAGATACCAGGCTTGCAGAGAGTTCTAATCGTGACTCTACCGTTGATGACCTCGGACCATCTGCCTGTCTGGCTCTCCGCTTCTCTGTCTGCACAACCGGGGAGCTAGACTCAGGGGCCCCGGCTAGCTCCAAGGTCAGGACCCTGGGAGATGGCCACTAAGTTATCTCCAAGTCCTCTGCCAACGGTGAAATGCTGCAATTCCTATCCACTCTTAGTGTCTTTGTGCTGACAATTTAACCCATTTACCGGATGCTCCCAGGGCATGCATCTTAATCATCTCTCCAGGAATGAAGGAAGAGAGATTAAGCTCAGTGATCACAAAGGTGGCCAAACACCTGCTGACTCCCCTCTCCAATACGGCCTGTGTTCCAGTATCACCGACCATCGACCAATCAATACACGGGCATTATTTTATTAAGTGCCTACTAGGGGTGCCTACCAGAACTTAGCATGGGCCGCAACCAAGCGTGTACTGGGTACCATGCCAACTGCTGAAGAGACAAAGACAAAAGATGAAACAACCCCCCTCTCTCTATTATCCATGTGACCACACCCCCTCCATTAGTGCAGACAATTCAATTCAAATCAATATTTATCAAACATCTTCCATGTGTGAGGCACTGTCTTAAACACTGGGTATACAAAGACTCACCTCCCTGCCAAAGAAATAAACCCTATCTGCTTTCAAGGACCTTCCATTCTAAGATGGGAAAATAGTAAACTATGATCTCTCCAAGGTGGCTTTAGCTGAGGCCAGGCCAGACTGAAAGTTGCCTCCCCCACATTGAACTTTTAAACAATAGTCTGTCCCATTCCCGGGCCTACTTTTTCTCAAGGACCAACTCTTCCATCATTGATTCGGAGATCTGTCCCTGCCCTCAGATTCAAATCCATGCTCAGTTACCCCTGTGTGGCCTTAGGCAAGTATTTAACCTCTCTGGGCTTCTGGGGAGAGGACTAGGTGACCACTGAGATTCTTTCCAAATCTCAATCTACAAAGCTCATTTTCTGTTTTTTTTTAAAATTTCATTTTATTTTTTTCAGTCCAAAAGCATTTCCTTTCACTCCTTCTCTGTGGAGAAGTCTCATCTACAGACTCTGCCCCAAGTGACCTAGACAGGTGATAGACTCATATGAAAAGATCCTTGCGAGGGGCAACATATGGCCAAAGGAATGACAGCAATGAGGAAAAAGAAGGGGAGACTTTGCTCCAGGCAGCCCTGATATAGCCAGTGATGGCTGGGCTGTTTTCTTGGAGATTCCTGAGAGCCTGCCCACAAGGTTAAAACTGTTCACCCAGAAGTGCGCAAATGAATGAAATGGCCAAAAGAAACCAGAGGAGTCTTTTTAGTGACACTGAAGTCCTGAGTAGGGCCAAGGGGCACCTCAACCTCATCTTCTGATGAAACATTGGGCCTTCAGAGGCAGAGGGATGACCCTATGGTAAAGCGCATATGGACATCAGGCCATCGAATCTAGTCATTTAGAGGAGGACACAGAGGTTCAAAGTGTCACCTTGGCCAAGCTCACACACATTTCAGGGACGGAATTGAGATGTGAACTCAGGGTCTGTGACTCCTGGCTGGTCATCATACTGACCAGGGTAGATGTGGGTGTGTGCATGTCCGTTGGTCACTGCCCATATTCTGCTCCTCACTTGGGTTGGTTTTCCTTAGACATTTTGTCTGGTCCTTATGTTCCTGACTTAGCATCTGTCCCAAGTGTCTGACCCAGCTGGGACCACTGAGCCACACAACCCATTCCTGTTTCTCTCTCTCCCCTTGGGTCCCAGGCTTGGGGAGCAGCTTTTTAAAGCACCTACTATGTGCCAACACTGTGCCAAGCACTTTCCAAGTATTATCTCACTTGATCTTCACAGCACCTCGAGGAGATGGGTGCTGTTATTATCCCCATTTTACAGATGGGGAAACTGAGGCCCAGAGTTGCCTAAACTCACAGGCAGTAGGTAGCTTAGACCAGACCTGTCAGGGACCTCCCGGCTCTAAATCTGCGACCTGCAACTTAATACCTGGGGACACACTAGCCCCCCTCAAGTATGTGAAGGGCTGTCCAACGGAAGAAAAATGAGACTTGTTCCATTTGGCCTCAAGGCAGAACAAGGAGCATGAAGGGGAGTTTTTAAAGAGGAAGACACGAGATTGATATAAAGAAAGATTTCCTGACAACTGGAACTATAGAGAGTGGTATGGGCCCCTTGGAAAGCAACGAGCCCCTCTGACTTCAGGTCTTTAGGCCAAAGTCACTTGACACAAACATGGCAGAAGGCAGCTGTTCCGGGGACATGCTACATGGCTCAAGTTCCTTCGAACGCCAAAATTCTTTGACTGTCTAAGGGCTAAGGAAAAGGATGAAGGCATTGAGGGAGGGAGAAAGCACCCATCCCTCCACTTGCTTCATCTTTTCCTCACAGACAACTCAAGATACAGTTGAATGAGGGCCAGTAGAGTTCCAGGCCTTCTTTGGAGAACTTTAATTTCATTGCAACTCCTAAATGTATGAAAAATATTTCATCAACCCTGGTCTTGCTTTCCCCTTGGTTCCTAATGAGTCCCCTGTATTCTGAGGGAGACAAGAGAGATAAGGGAAGGGAACAAAGACTGTCGTTTATTGCAACTGACCATGATGGGAAACGGAACCAAAATTTAAAAAGCAAATACTTGAGAAACATGATGTGTATCGATCGACTCTTAATTTTTACGTAAGATAAGGAAGCCCTTGTGGAAGATTGTGGGGAAAGTGAAGGATTTGGGGTCAGAAGACCTGAGTTCAAAACTTGCCTCTGGGGCTTACTGCCTAAGTGGCCTTGGCCTTCTCTAGGCCTCAGCTTCCCCATCTGCAAAATGAGGGGACCGAAGCAGGTGACCTGAAAGGTCTCTTCCTGCTGCCTCGAGGATCCCCTGACTTGATGAACTCTCTCTAGCAGGGATTCTAGGGACTATTAACCTTCCTCGTTCAGTGACCACCTGAGTGCCCCTGTTGGGGGCAGAACAGCAAATGGTTTCTTGAAGAAGTAACAATGTAAAAAAATACATAAAGAGAAAAATTAGATTTCACAGCAAAACACATTCCAATTTGTTCTCCTAAAAATAGGAACTTACCCTCAGAGAGGGTCAGTTTACAGGCTCTGATATTTTTATTTCTTTTCTTTCCTGGGCTCATAGACCTTGACCCAAAAGGGACCTTGGAGGCTCTCTTCCAGCCCCTCATTTTACAGATAAGGAAACTGAGGCCTAAGAGGCAAAGTAACTTGACCAAGGTCCCAAGGTTGGACCCCACGTGTCATCAGATTCCAGAGTCATCCTCTCTCTGGCAGGATGTGGACGGAAAATATCTTTTCAGGGATGGGGAAGGAGCTGAGAGGCCTCTCAGAGGAGGATGCCCCTCCGACCAGTGAAGAAAGCACGTTTGCCTTGACTCGCTTGGGTCAAGGGGCCAGTCGGGGTCCGAAGCAAGACTTGAACCCTCTCAGTCTTGCTGGTTTGGAGGCCAAACTCTCTTCTTACTCATCCTGACTCATCTCTTTCCACTGCTCCAATTTCTGTTCCTCAAGGTGAGCACCAGTCACTGACCTTCCCACCAAAAAGCTCCTCCATTTGGCCAGATTCCACTTGGCACTTCTGGGGAAAAACTTGGAAGTTTCCCTAAAAGGTTCGGTTCCATTTTTTGATCTAAATGAGACAGTGCCATCTGCTGCCACCTGCTGCAAACTGGGTAATGTAATTAGAACAGCCTGGTGATAGCATGGAATACGTGAACGTTAACGGATCTCCGGGCCTTGTTCACTGGTAAAAGGAGCCCTAGAAGCAGCCCGTCCCAATGCCTCACTGCAGGCTTCCTTCCTGGTACCCCTGCAAAAGCATGTGTCCTTTGGCCTCGGAGCTCAAGGAAGGCTCTCACGAACTGGCAGAGCCAAACCAGGCTGAATGGCATGGGCACAGTCTGTTTATTTGGGGGTGAGGGTGGGGATGGCAACAGTATGTTTAAAGCTCATTTGCAAAAACAGGCCTGCCCGTGCAGAAAAGCTCCATTCCAGACTGTTTCAAAGTGGAAGCTGACCTACCTCCAAAGCTCTTTGTCATGGAAGAAGCAAGGCCTTGTTTTCAGAAGATTTGGGTTCAAATCCTGGCTCCCACTTCTCCTTGGGCAAATCTTCTTCTGCAGAAAGGAGATAATGCCCCTTCAACTACTATTTGCCTCATAGGTCATTCTGAGTCAGGATCTGTGATTTCATTGGTATAGAGAACTCCCAAGTGAGGAAACTCCCTCCACCAATGCAGATGCTCAGTTGCTTCTAATTGAAGAGAATTGCCAGAGATGCTGAGAGCAGAAGTGACTCACCTCTGGTTATATGGGAATCTGAGGCAGGATTGTTGTGAAGAAAATTACTTAAGCATTACAAAATGCTATATAACTGTAAGTGATTGCTACTAATGATTAAGGGAACATATTTTAACAAAGTATCTGGGTATTATGTTAATAGTCTCCCTTCAATGCTTTGTTGCATTTTGGCCAAAACAAGAACAAACACGACATTTGCTGTCAGTTACTCCAAACAAAGCAATCTGTTTAACCAACTTAAAAAAGAACCAAATGAACCATGTGTCAGAAACTGTACTAGGCACTAGAGAAGGAATCCTTGCCCTCAAAGAGTTTACATTCTGGGTAGGGTGAAACATGAGCAGGAGGTTAGAGTATACTAAATAAAAGTAAGAAATGGAAGGAAGGAAGGAGAAAGGAAAAGAAAGAAAGAAAAAAGAAAGGAGAAAGAAAGAAAGAAAAGAAGGAAGGAAGGAAGGAGAAAGGAAAAGAAAGAAAGACTAAGAAAGAAAGAAAGAAAGAAAGGAAGGAAGAAAGGAAGAGAAAGAAAGAAAAAAGGAGAAAGAAAGGAAGGAAGGAGAAAGGAAAAGAAAGAAAGAAAAAAGAAAGGAGAAAGGAAGAAAGGAAGGAAGGAAGGAGAAAGGAAAGAAAAGAAAGAAAGAAAGAATGGAAGGATGGAAGGAAGAAAGGAGAAAGGAAAAGAAAGAAAGAAAAAAGAAAGGAGAAAGAAAGGAAGGAAGGATGGAAGGAGAAAGGAAAAGAAAGAAAGAAAGAAAGGAGAAAGAAAGAAAGAAAAAAGAAAGGAGAAGGAAAGAAAGAAAAAAGAAAGAAGAAAGGAAGGAAGGAAGAAAGGAAGAAAGGAAGGAAGGAAGGAAGGAGAAAGGAAAAGAAAGAAAGAAGGAAAAGAAAGAAGAAAAAGAAAGGAGAAAGAAAGAAAGGAAGGAAGGAAAGGAAGAAGGAAGGAAGGAAAGAAGGAAGGAAGGAGAAAGGAAAAGAAAGAAAAAAGAAAGGAGAAAGAAAGAAAGGAAGGAAGGAAGGACGGAAGGATGGAAGGAAGAAAGGAGAAAGGAAAAGAAAGAAAAAAGAAAGGAGAAAGAAAGAAAGGAAGGAAGGAAGAAAGGAAGAAAGAAAGAAAGGAAGGAAGACTGGAGTACAGGGCTCCAAGCCCTTGCTGTAGTATGCAGGCGATCTTGTGTATCCTCAAAGCGTGATCTCTAAAAGCAGAGGAAAGGTTGCAGGGACTAGCCCCTGTGATGTGTCTGTCACTGAAGAACCCAAAAGTAGACTGTGTCCTCACCACAGGGTTGGCCAGGAGGGGAGAAACAAGAAAGACCACCGCCTGTGCTAGGCATGGTGGAGGAAGGCCACATACCCATGAAATCAGAGTTGCTTGTGGGAAGCACTGAAGTCAGGGCATGCCCAGGAGGCACATATGGTGTCCCAAGAGGTCCTAGGAGAAGGTGCTGCCTGCATAGTCTTCAGGGAAAACTTCATGGAAGAGGTGGCCCATACACTGGGCCCTGAAGAATTGGCAGGGGGGCAGGGCACTCCTATGGAGAGGACAGTAAAGGTGTATAGGAGATAAGGGAGGGAGCAGCGCTCCATTTGTTCAGAGTGTAGTGGACATGAAGGGGAATGATGAATTGTCAAGACATGTGGGCTTCACATTCTGTTATCTCTGTTTTTAGGGTCCACCCTTGCCAATCCATCTTCCACAAAGTTACAAATTTAATCTTCCTAAAGCACAAGTCTGATCACAAACCTTTCAATCAACCAGCCCCCAAGCATTTATTAAGTGCCTGCTGTGTGCCTCGGACTACACTGGGTCCTGGGGATATGAAGACAAAACAGAAAGGGTCCCTGCTCTCAATGAACTTACATTTTATCAATGAATCAGCAGCCATTTATGAAGTGCCTACTATGTGCCAGGCTCTGTTCTCCTTCAGTGAGGCTCACTAATCCATTCAGGATAAAATGCAGACTACTCAGTCTGACATTTCAAGCCATTTACAATATGGCTTCCTCTTGCATTTTAATCAATCAACCAATGGGCATTTATGAGGCACCTACTATATGTCAGGCAGTGGAGACACAAACACAGAGTGGAACTGTCTGTGCTGTCAAGGACCCTGCATTCTAAATATCATATACCTTCCTTCATGTACCCTCTGCTGTAGCTAAACTGGCCTCCTTGCCGTTCCCTGACCCTGGAGTCCCATTTCCCAGGCCCATGCCTTAAGACGGACTGCCCCCCTGCCTGGAAGACAATCCTTTCTTGCCTCTGCCTCTTTGGACTAGTAGCCTCCTTCCAGGTTCAACATAGGGACCACCATCCTTCGATATTTACTGGGAGAAGCCAAAGTGCACACATGAAGAGAACTGACACTGAGAGAAACCCTGAATGTGCGTCACGTGGAAATGGAGCTGGCGCTTCATCTGACCTTTCTGCCATCTGACACAATCAGGCACCTGCTCATGTACAAGGCTCCATTCCAGTATCTGTTTAATAATAACAGTTGCTGCTGACATAGCCTTGTAAGGTTAGAAAAGTGCTTTTACAAGTACTCTCTCCTCCTTTAATCCTCACAACCACCACGGGACGCAGCTGCTGTGATTATCCCCATTTTATCTGAGCCTAAGAGAGGCAAGGGGCCCTTGATGGGGTTGCATAGGTAGTAAAAGTCTGAGGTGGGATCAGAACTTGGGTTTTCCTGACCTTCGCTCTACCCACCATTAACCTTCGGTAGCATCCATGTGGCTCAAACACATTCATATTCTATGCATGGTGGTAAAGAAAATCTGGCAGCCAGTCAGCATTTACTAAGCACCTACTATGTGACTGGCTAAGGACTGAGGATACGAAGAAAGGCAAAAGACAGTCCCTGCTTCTAACGGGGGAGACAAGGAGCAAACGAGCTATAGGCAAGATTAATGGGAGCTAATCGAGAGGCAAGGGCTTCGAACTCAGGGGAATTGAGAAAGGCTTCCTATAGATTAGAAGATGGAATCTTAGCTGGGACTCAAAGGAAGCCAGGAGGCAGGGATGAGGAGGGAGGGTGTTCTAGGCATGGGGGACAGCCAGAGCAAGTGCCCGGGGTCAGGAAATGGAGCATCTTGTTTGAGCGGGGCTGGGGCGGGGGGAGTAAGGTGTAAGGAGACTGGAAATACGGGTGGGTGCAGGTTATAAAGGGCTTTGGATGCCAAACAGAGAGAGGATTCTATGTTGGGTTCTGGAGTTTACTAAATGGAAGGGGAGGTGACATGGTCAGACCTATGTTTTAGGAAATTAATTTGAGCTGTGTTGTCAGGGGTGGACTGGACTGGGGAGAGCCTTGAGAGAAGGAGACCAAACAAGGTGATTGCCATAGTCTAGATGTGAAGTGATGAGGGCCTATACCAGGAGAGAAAGGGGGAACAACAGGCCCGGCCCACTGACTGGCTACGGGGATGACAGGGGGACATCCCATGCTCTCTGCTGGCTCTCCTCCTCCCTCTCTGACCAATCCTGTCTCCTTTGCTGGATCTACCTCCAGATCTACCCACCTGAGGTGGGCCCAGTCTTGGGTCCTCTTCTCTGTGTCCTTCCCGAGGAGCCTGGCCAAAAAGGGAGGAGAGCTGTGGGATGGCCGGATCAAGTGAGGATGGGAGAAATGGGTTGATGTTCACTAATCGACAGAAGTGACCTCTGTGTGTGATCACTGACAGCTTCTTGGCTTTTCTGCCCATTGGTCGGTTGCAGTGAATACCCTAGTTTTCCTTAGAGTCTTGTTCGTATATGGATACAGTGCTGGGCCTGCAGTTGGGAATATCTGACTGCGTTTAAATCTGGCCTCAGTCATTTACTGGTTATGTGACCCTGGGCCAGTCATAAGAGCTTCTGCCTGCCTTGGTTTTTTCATCTGTGCAATGGGATAATAGCACCTATGTCTCAAGGTTGTTCTGAGGATTAAATGGGATATTCGTAAAGCACTTTGCAAACCTTAAATCACCATGAAAGTGCTTATCATTATTATTAATTATTACCACCATTGTAAATATCACATGATGACCTGTACTTGTCAGTGGAAGTCCAAATAAAGTTTACATTTAAAATAAAAACTTAAAAAAACTTTTAAAAAAGAGCATAATGTAAACACTACAGGGCACCTGATCTCACGCTTCCAGTGACAGGGAGGATCACCATCCACGTACTTCTCCATCAAGTCAGGCAAACGGAGCCGCTCTCTTGCAGTTATCCATGAAGGGCCCAGGAGTCTTCTCTCTGAAACCACCAAAAAAGACATGAACAAAGCGGCCACTCGGCCAGCAGCCCTAAGCAGACAGGGACGCCTCCTCTGGAAGGAGCTCGGCTGTTATGACCACAGAGGGTTAAAACAAAATCGGATTTCCTCAAAATGGAGACACTCTCCTCTGACTCCACACATCACTGGCTGCATGGTAAAACGTGGCTCCATAGTCGTGGTTCAAGACGCCTGAGACGGTAGAAAGCATATTGCCTCTAATCACTGTTATGAAGGAGTGAAACAGGGGTGGCCAGGTGGCACAGCGAATAGAGCACTGGTCCTGGAGTCAGGAGGATCTGAGTTCAAATTTGGCTTCGGACACTTGACACACTAGCTGTGTGACCTTGGGTGAGTCACTTAACCCCAATTGCCCTGCCTTCCTTTCTCAAAAAAAAAATAAAAAGAACGAGTGAAACGAATGAAAAGGCACTTATGATGTGCCAGGCTCTCTTGATACAAATGGAGACAAAGGCCCTGCGTTTGAGGAGTTTACATTTGTTAAGGAATGTTAAGGGGTCCCCTGAACTTAGTCTTTTGGAGTTGCCATATTTTCCAGAAACGCTGAGCTCCGAGCATGCAGGAGGCCCTGAATGTGTCAAGGACAAAGCCCCCCTCCCGCCCCCCCAGCTGACATAATTTGTTGTTTGCACCCCAAGCTGGGTGCCCTGTATGTCCTTGGGAGTCGGGACAGGTGCCGTCAGTCTGCCTAGGCTGAGAAACTGTTTCACAGCTAGGATTCTTGTCGATAAAGACATGGTCTAGCTGTAGTTCCCACTGTACCCCCTTCAGGAGGGGTTTTGTTCTTATACCACCTTACTGCACCTTTCCCCCTCCCATGCCACACCCTCTAGGTGGAGATTCCTGGCATCTCCTCCTCCTTTTGTCTTGCTATTATAAAAATACACACTTCTGTATGGATTGTGAACTCTTTGGGTTGCACAGGCATTCGTTTCTCTTGTAATAAACCTAGTTTTCCATGATTGCACATGTATAACCTATGTCAGATTGCTTGTCATCTTAGGGAGGGGGGGAGGAAGGAAGGAAAATTTGGAACTCAAAATCTTATAAAAATGAATGGTGAAAACTATCTTTACGTGTGATTGGAAAAAATAAAGTAATGGTTTACTAAAAAAAAAAAAAGCCTGGTCTTCAAGTAGATTTTATGAAGTTCTGATTGCCTGTTGACACATTCCATTAGGGATGACAACTTTTAAATGCTATGGAGGCCAGGGAGGGACATTTTGGTTTGGAAAATGGCAGGGAGGGACGCTGAGTGGAGGCCCAAGGAAGTTGACTCTCTCCTTTGTAGGCTCTGGGGCGGTATTCAGAGGGAAGGGGAGGCACTGGGGAGTAAAGCGTGGCCAGTCTGACAAGGCTGGCTCACGATGCACCCACCAGTCAGAGCTGATTGCTTTGCTGTCAAGGAGGAATAGTCTGAGTCAGATTTTTAAGCTTTTAAAGTATGGAGGCTCAAGCAGCCAGGCCATTCACAACTTCCACCAAGCACGTTATGGTTTACAAAGCATTTCTTATATTTGGCGTCACTTGGCCTCACAACAACCATAGGAGGCGAGCCTCCTTTTTAAAATGAGAAGCTGGAAGTTGTGACCCACTGCTGGTCACCCAGCAAGTGGTGGAGGTAGAATTCGAACCTAGGTCTTCTGATCTCTGAAATCCTCCGGCACTCGGCCTCTCCAGCACTGTGAGTTCTCTTGCAGAGGCCTAAGTATCAATCTATTATCAGAGAAGCCACGTGGCATGGAGGGAAGCCAGCTGGACCTTGGAGCCAGTGGAGGCTTGAATCCCCCTCACCCACATTAGCTGCGTGATCACTGAATCTGAGTCCCCCCACCTATAAAATGGGGATAATACCCCTTCTAGGGGGGCTGTGAGGCTCAAATGGGATGATGAAAGTAAGTTGCTTAATAAATCTTGGAGCATTTGAGCAATGTCAGCATTAAATAAATAGATGGAAATCTGACAGCTGAAGGGGGCTCGCACCTCTTAAGTCAAAATTGAAATTCTGTGTGTTAAGATTACGTGGGGACGCGTCAGCAGGATTTCTTAAATGATACTCATTCTACAAGTCAAAATCAGCGACTGACCTTCAGATGCTTGGGGACAGAAAATGAAACGGGGCATTAGGCTAACCTCGCCACGATTAATCTGGTTGAACTAGAGAAAGTATGAAAGGTAAGGGAGAGCCAGCTAGAATCAGAGAGTAAGCAAGGTTCCCATTTCTCGGGTGCCCCATGTCGCTTCCCGAAGTCATGGTCCCCTTCCAGAATGAAGGACCAATCACAACACAGACACACACAACCACCACCACAGGCAGAATTAGCCCTCAAGCTGCACCCACGTCACGGGAGGCCTGGAGACATATATTCTGCAGCAGGAGGAGAGGCCCGGGCTGGATGTAATTTCATCATAGATGCCTTTCTCCCCTCTCCCTGATCCTAGCTACATTTGGGATCTGAACTAAGATGCTCAGCTCTCACTCCTGCTCCACATCACACAGGAGCTACAGTTATTTGTGAAAAAATGACATCAGGAACCGTTCTGCCTGAGACTGGCAGAAACAATCTCGTGCTGGACTTGGTATTGGGTCTTCATCATTCACAGTATCAGAGCACGGTGGTCTTGACATCCGAAATTCACTGTCAATCCCCAACCTGGCTTTGGCCAAGTCTTTCTGTTCTTGTCTCATCAAACACTTCCTCAGGGTTGCCAGCAAGGAGCAAAAGGGATCTTGATGTTCCTGAAGCTCTATCTTCCCCTGGTCCCCTTCGATGTTAGTGCTCATGGATAAGAGGCCTGGAAAATGAGCAGCCCTCTAAATGATGAAGAGGTGGCCTTCGAGAGGCCTTCAAGAGAGCGTCCTTTGGTCAGGCCTGCCCTTACAAAACCGGGCACTCCCCTACGCTGTGGGAACACAATTTCCAAGAGAGCCCTTGACCTCCTAATACTCCCTTGCTCAGCACTGCCTGACCGTCCACCATTATTCATTCCATTGGGCTAATGAGGGTACTTTTAGGGGTCAACTTAGCTGGGGGGCGGGGTTCAGAACCTTGCTTCCTTGCTCTGATTCTTTTCTTTTTAAGTCATGTAGTTAGAGAATATATGCAGTAGTAGAACCTCTGCCTGAATTGCAAATCCCTTTCTCTACCATCACCAACAAGCTGAATACCTCTAGTGACAGAGAACTCACTGCCTAACAAAGCAGTCTACTCCACTTTCCAGTTCTACTTGTTAGAAAGTCTTCCTTATAATGAGAAGTCTGTTTCCCTATAATATCCATCCACTCTTCCTAATTCTGCCCTTAGGAGCCACAGAGAATAACCCTAAGCCCCTGCCTACCTGAAGGCTTTCAAATGTTCAAAGCCAGCTGTCATTCTATCTAAGTTTCTGCTTCTTTATGTCTCCTGTTCCCTCTCTTTAGGTTAATTAGCCTCCGTTCCTTGAGCCAGCAGAAGCCACATGGCCATCCTGGCCATCCAATGAGTCCTTGGACCATGTACTGAATTCCAGCTCATTGCCCCATCTCCCTGAACAGCACAAACTTTTAGAAGTGCAGTGCCTGGCCCAGGGCCCGGCAAGAGAACCTCCCTTCTCCTCTGGGCCTGTCACAGGAGTCTGCAACACCTCTGGTTGCTCAGGCCCACTCTTTCTTGTCCATCATTCCCTAACCCAGCTCTCCTTTGGAGGCCCCCTCCCTGCTGCCTGACCCCTTCTCTGGAATTCTTTAGACTTTGGAACCCTCCAACTTCCTTGGTGGAGGGACCCCTCCTTTGTCTGTGACCTCTGAGGTAGGAAACCAACCAGATCTGCCTGAGCCAGGCCCCTTTCCCAACCCTACAGAACATCTGGAATGACCCTTACGCCTAAACAGACCTGATTCTCAAGCTGCTCCAGTTACCCTGAAGCACTGACCCAAGCATCCTAGACTATTATGGACTCCTCCTTCTTGCCCAAGGCCCAAGGCCACACACCAAAGCTCCCTGGCGAGACCCTTGGTTGCATCTCTTCCCAGTCTGGCTTGGGAAGCATCAGGGCTGGCCCGCTGTGAGGGGGTTCAAGCTACCCCATTTGGAGGGGCTGGTCCCCAACCAAATCACATGGGGCTCAAGAGGCTGCACTAGTCTGGAGGTGTCAGAACTGGCCCTAGTGTGAGGGGGCTGCTCCAGAACTCTTCCCACATTGTTCCTGACTCCCATTCCTTTGGGTGTCTCCAATTAAGTCATAGAATCCTTCGGGAAAGAGGCCAAATAAAAGGGTTTCTTTCAGCACTGACAGGTCTGTCAGTTTCAGTAATGACCCATGAGAGTTATCTTAGAAAGAATGAGCTTTTGGGGTAACTAGATCACACTGTTCCCTCAATGAGCTTGCCACCTACTGAACCCTCCGAGTGTTTTTCACCCTGTAATGTGGTGACCCTCCCTGGTTTGTGCTGCCTAGAAACCACCCCATAGGTACCGAACCTGAGCCAGGGCCTTCTGGGAAGAGTTTCCTAGAAGTGTCCATAGGGTGTACTGAAGGAGTTTACCTGTGGAGAGAAGGCACTGGTAGGCGAACAGCAGCAGACTTCCTGAGGGGTCTTCATAGATCTCAACAGAGACTAAGAACTGCATCCACACCATCCCACGAATATTTACTGAGATCCTACTATGTGCACCAATGAAAGTGACTGCAACCACAAAGAACACCTCAAAACTGGAGAAGACAGTGGTGGGCCAGGCAGAAGAGGGCGGGGGATGCCGCTGCCTACCTCACAGGGCTGCTGGGTGGAAGGCCCTTTGTGAGATCACTACAGGAGGGGGAGGGAACGAGAGTCTGGAGGTCCAGGCAGAGGAGCAGGAGCTGGGTACAGCATGCCCTACCTGGCCACATCCCTACCCCAACAGGTGGTGTGGCAGCCCTTATTGAAGGACCTCATCCCTGGGGAGGTGGCAGACTTTGTCTACTCTCCAGGATGTGCCCATGTGGCCCCTGCTTCTGGGGCTGTTTCCTCCTCCTCTGCCTGGGAAGTACTCTTAGGGAGTGCCAGGGCTTCTCTGCACTCCCTCCGTTGCCAACGGGCCACTTTCCCCATGTGGAACAGTACGAAGTGGTCCAGCCTTTCCGGTTACCCATCTCAGGGGCTCTGAATGAACTCTCTTCAAGACCGACTTTGTATCCTGAAACCATCCGCTACCTCCTAGGCCTGAGAGGCAACAACTTCACCCTCCACCTCCGCAGAAACAGGCACCTGGTAGGGTCAGACTACACAGAGACCTACACCTTGGCCAATGGCACAGAAGTGACCAAGAAACCGCACATCGGGCAGCACTGCTTCTATCAGGGTCACGTGGAAGGGTACCAGAATTCTGTTGCCAGCATCAGCACATGTCTAGGGATCCGTGGCTTTTTCAAGGCTGACTCCATCATCCATCTCATTGAGCCCCTGGACCAGCAGAAACATGGTAGTCCCCAAGACAGACATGGAGGCCCCCAGGGGAGACATGGCATCACCAAGGGGAGACATGGCATCACCCAGGGGAAACATGGTATCACCGAAGAGAAACATGGCAGCCCCCAAGGGAGACATGGAATCACCCAGGAGAAACAAGGCATCACCCAGGGGAAACATGGCAGCCCCCAGGAGAGACATGGAATCACCCAGGAGAAACATGGCATCACCCAGGGGAAACATGGCAGCCCCCAGGGGAGACATGGCAGTCCCCAGGAGAAATATGGCATCACCCAGGAGAAACATAGCAGTCCCCAGGAGAAACATGGCAGCCCTCATGAGAGACATGGTAGCCCTCATGAGAATCATGACAGCACCAACAAGAGATATGACAGCATTCACAAGGGATATGGCATCACCCAGGGCAGACATGGCAACACCCATGAGAAATATGACAGTAATCCAGAGAGACACGGAACCACTCAGAGCAGCCATGTCAGTCATCAGGAGAGACATGACACCACCCAGGAGAGACATATCAGTGATGAACACAGGAGTGACCAGGGGAAACATGCTATCTATAAGCAAGAAGATCTCAAGGGGAAACATAGAACTTGTGGAGTTAGTAAGGTCAGCTTGAAGGGAGAACTGGAGACAATGATGGCGGCCATCTCTACGCCCAAGAACTGGATACCTGGATCCATCCCAAAGGACACCCATTATGTGGAGCTCTTTGTGGTAGTGGACCACAGGGAGTACAAGAAGTATAAAAGCCTAAAGAAGTTGAGGCATCGGGTGAAGGAGATTGTCAATCATGTAGACAGGCTTTATCAGGAGATCAATTTCCGGGTAATTCTAATTGGTTTGGAAATATGGGACAAAGGGAACAAGGCTGCCATTGACTCTGACATAGAGTCTACCCTGTCCAGTTTTCTCAAGTGGCGGGACAGTGACCTCATCAGGAAGAAGAAGCATGACAATGCCCAGCTGATCACAGGGGTAAGTTTTGGGGGAACTATTGTGGGCTTGGCCAGACTGGCCTCCATGTGTACAGAAGGTTCGGGGGGGGTGAGCCACGACTACAGCATGAACCCCTTTGGAGTGGCAACCACTTTGGCTCATGAGATGGGCCATAACCTGGGCATGAACCATGATGAAAACATCTGGGGCTGCCAGTGTGAGAAGAACAAGCAGGAGGACAGGTGCATCATGACTTCCACATTCGGCGTGGTCCTCCCCAAGAAGTTCAGCAGCTGCAGCAAATACAACCTGCAGAAGTTTCTTGGGGGGAACATCTTCTCCTCGAGCTGCCTGAACAACTTCCCTGCCCTAGAGAAGCTGAAGGAAAGGCCTGTGTGTGGGAACAAGTTTTTGGAACGAGGGGAGGAGTGTGATTGTGGCCTACCTGAGGAGTGTCTGAACCAGTGCTGTAACCCCAAGAGCTGCCGGCTGGCCCCAGGGGCTGAGTGCACAGAGGGGAAGTGCTGCCAGGCATGCCAGGTGATGCCAGCTGGGGAAATCTGCCGGGAGGCCCAGAATGCCTGTGACCTGGCTGAATACTGCGATGGCAAGCAGCCCAAGTGTCCAGAGGATGTTTACAAAGAGAATGGCACCCCGTGCTGGAATGGCTACTGTTACAATGGGGCGTGCCCCACATATAAGCAGCAGTGCCAAGCACTCTGGGGCAGGGGGGCAGATGTGTCCACGGACAAATGCTTCCTGCTCAACCTGCCCAAAGGATGCACGGAAGCCTTCTATCCTTCTACGCAGGGCCTCAACAAGTGTGGATTTTTGTCCTGCTCTCGGCCCAGCCCCAAGAGGTCTACCAGGCACTTGTGCAGCTTCCTCCTGGAGAATGAAAGCTGCGACTTTGCCATTACCAAGAGTGAGAACCACAGCCCTTTCCAGATGGTGGCCCCAGGCACCAAGTGCGGCAAGAAGAAGGTGTGCTACCGCAGGAGATGCCAGGGCCTCAGCATCTATGGAGCCAGGAACTGTTCTAGTAAGTGCCATGACCGGGGGGTCTGTAACCACAAGTGGGAGTGCCATTGTGACCCAGGCTGGGCCCCCCCTGACTGCCAAAAGAAGCTCTCCGAGCTCAAGGAGGAATCGTTGAGTCAAGACAGAATCAGTTTAGGGCGCGGGCTTCCGTTCCTCAAAAATATAAAAGACAGAAGCCTGCTGGTGGGTGTGCTGGTGGCCTTGACCCTGATGGCTGTGCTTGCCATCCTGGTATTTGTATTCTATAAGTGGAAAATGGGAAGGAAGGAAGGGATCACAGCAGCCTCTCCCATCTATAGATATAAGAGGGAAACCATAGGGTATCCTTGAAAAGTCACACTGGTCATGGAGTTCCTGTTGGGTTCCTAGAGTTGCTTGCCACCCTGTCTGATGTCCAATAGGCCAAATCCATTTCTTTTATTGTTATATACAACTTTTAAAAATATATATATATTATATATATACATATATACATGCAAATTAAATTCAATGTGGTAATACCACCATTGTTCTGTTCCTCTGTATCCCCTTCTGAGCTTCCTTTTATTCTTTTCTGAGTCTTTTAAAAAAATGTTTCAATTAGGGTCTTTTGTGTGGGTGGGTGGGGGAGGGTAATCACTATGATGATCCCCTTGTGATGACTTTGATTCGTCTCCCCCCCCCCATTAAAAGCTCTCCTTGGTGACAAACAAGTATAGTCAAACAAAACAAATGTGTTGTGTTGGTTGTGTCTGAATGTGAGTTGTTTTGTACCTACAATCCATCTCATGGAAGAGTTGGGAGGCATGCTTCATCAGTCTTTTGGAGTCCTGATTGGTCATTCCACTGATCAGAATTCTTAATTCTTTCAAAGTTGATTTGCACTAAAATGCTGTAGACATTGGATAAATACCTTCCCTGGTTCTGATTTCCTGATTCTGTATCAGTTCATACAAATCTTCCTAGGTTTCTCTGAATCTTTCTCCTATCATTTCTTACAGCACAATAATATTACATTATATTTATAAAGCATAATTTCATTTCCCCACCATTCCTCCATTGATTTCCCTTGACATTCTTGACCTTTAGTTTTCCAGATGAATTCTGTTAGGATTTTTCATAGTCCTATAAAGTAATCCTTTGGTAGTTTGAGTATGATACTAAACCTTTAAATTAACTTAGGAGGTATTGTCATTTTTATTTTTTTATTATTTTATTATATTAGCAAGGCCTAGACATGGGCAATTATTTCCTCTCTTAATTATTTGTCTTCTTTTTCTAAAGAGTGTTTTGTAGTTGTATTCGTATCATTCCAGTGTGTTTTGATGAGTACACTCCCTTATGATTTATCTATTCTGGAGCGATTTTGAATAAAGTTTTCTCTTCCATCTTTTTTTCTGCTGGGCTTTGTTGGTAATGTACAAAAAGGCTGATGACTTTTGCAGTCTGATTTTATATCTTGTTTACTTCATTGAAGTTACCGTTTTTATAACTTTTTAGTTGAATCTCTAAGCAAATCATCACATTATCCACAAAAGTGATTATCATGATTATTTGCCTTTGTTTATTCCTTCATTTTATGTTTTTTGCTTCCAGAGTTATATCAAATGACAGTGATGACAATGAGCATCATTGCCTTTTTCCTTATTTTAATGCCTCTGGTGTTTTTGCATTACAAAGGATGGGAGCTCAAAGTTTTAGATAGATGCTGATTATCATTAAGTAAAGGTCCACTTATTCCTATGTGTTCTAGTGTTTTTAATACAAAATATATAATATCCCTTTAAAAAAGGATTTCTGCACCTATTGATATAATGTGATTTTTGTTATTAACATGATGTTTATTGTTTTCCTAACGATGAATCAACCCTACATGCCTGGTATGAATCCAACATGGTAAAGGCTATTTGCTAATATTTTATTCTATTTTTAACATCAATATTCATTTAGTATCAATAATCAGAAGAAATAAGGTCTAAGTTTTCTTTCTCTCCCTTATTTCTACCTGGTTTAGGCATAAGGACCATATTTGTCTTAGAGAAGGAATCCAATAGACATATGTCTTGATTTTTTAAAATTAATATAAAATTGGAAGTTAATTGTTCTTTGAATGTTTGATTGAACTAAATTGTAAATCCATCTGGTCCTTGGAGTGGTGTTTTCCCCACTTTTAGGGTTCTTTTGTTCAATTTCTTTTTCTAAGATTAGCTTATTTAAATGTCTTGTGTATTGTTCTGTTAATCTGGATATTTTACATTTTGCAAATATGCATGCATTTCAGTTAAGTTCTAATTATTGTTGGCATATAGTTGAGCAAAAGTTTCTAATAATTTCTTTTATTTCCTCTTCATTTGTTCTCAGTTCCTCTTCTTCATTTTTGATATAGGCTATTTGGTTTCTCCCTCCCACCCCTTTTTTTAAACAAATTATTTAAGAGTTTGGTTTTTTTCCCCTCAAAAGCACCTACTTTTGTCAATTAAATATATTTTGTTTTTCACTTTTTCATTTCTATGATTTTCATAATTTCTATTTTTGTATTACATTGGTCTTTCAAATTTGTTGCTTTCTTATTTTTTAAAAAGAATTTTATGCCCAATTTATCCTTCGTTGAAAATGTGTATGCATGTGTGTATATATACACACATATATACATAAGTGTTTATGTGTATATTTTTTATACACACACGCACACACACTTTTGCTACTTTGGCTGTATCCCGAAAATTTTAGTCTATTTTCTCACTGTCATTTATTTGAGGCAAATGTCTATTGTTTCTAAGATTTGTTCTTTGACCCATCAATTTTAAGGATCAAATTACTAACTCCATTTATGTTTGGATTTTTTCTTCAAATGCCTTTTGCTGATTATAATTTTTATTGCATTGTAGTCAGTTGGGTGTTGTCCTTTGTTCTCAAAGAGGACCAAAATGACATCACTATGTTAGAGTCAAGTTACAGTGTGTCCAACTGTGGCTGAGCAAACCAATATGAGCTCAGAATGTTCTACCCCAGTTTAGGCGCAAATAGTCCATATGAACATTTGGGGTGGAGTCTCTAAATTTGCACAATTTGGGTTTCTTTTGAGCTACTGCATCAATTCTGCCTTGCTCATAGAGTACAGTACCTTCTCTGATAAGGGCACACCATACTGAGCAGTCCTGTGCTGGTGTCTCCCATATCATGCAATCAATTCTAAAGTTCTTATGAGAGACCTTGAGAGTGTCCTTGTATTGCTTTTTCTGACCATCATGTGAGTGCTTGTTTTGTGTGAATTCTCCATAAAATAGTCTTTTAGGCAAGCATACATTTGGCATTTGAATAACATGGCTTGCCCATTGGAGTTGTGCTCTCTGCAATACAGTTTGAGTGCTTGCTGGTTTAGTTTGAGAAAGGACCTCAGTATTTTATCCTGCCAGATGATCTTCAGAATCTTCTCAAGACAATTCAAATGGAAGCAATTTTGCTTTCCAGCATGGTGCTGGTACTCTTCAGGTTTCACAGGCATACAACAATGAGGTCAGCACAACACCTCTGCAGACCTTCAGTTTGGTAGTCTGTGGTCAGTAAAGATTATCTATGTTTAATATTTGTTTTTCTGTATTTTTATGTAGTTTTTATGCCTTATCACATGGTCAATTTTTACAAAGGTACCATGCACAAATGAGAAGTATGTATATGTCCTTCTATTTCCATTCAGTAACCACCACATATCTATCATATCTAACTTTTCTAAAATACTATTCAGATCCTTAACTTATTTCTTATTTAACTGTTAGATTTGTCAAGGTCTGAAAGGAATACACTAAGGTTCCACGCTACAATAGTTTTCCTATCTATTTCTCCCAGTTTTAAATTGAATTTTAAGTACTTACATGCCATGCCATTTGGTACATATACAACAAGTATTAATAGTATTTCATTATTGTAAAAGCAATTTGGCTAGTAGCTGCTGTTGAGGTATAAGATGCAACAAGAGCTGCCAGCACGGGTTCTTTGATCTGCTTTACTAAGGAAAGCAACTCTAATGGGTTAGCAATCTCACTTTAATTAAACATACAAATATCATTCACTTAGTTCAGGAGGAAAAGCCAGCACCCTGAACTTCAAAACAAATTCAAACAAATTACAAACATACATTATAAACAGACCAAATATAAACCAACATCTGGGTTAGCAAAGCCGGGGGGCAGTAACAATGGCTTGCCCAGAATCACATGCTACTTTTCCAGTAAGTGGGAGCCCCCAAACAAAACATCTGGGTTTCTTCAAAGCTGGGGGGTTCCTTAATGGCTACCCAGAGTTTCCACACCAACATGCTTCCAATGAGGGAGAGCCCCAAAGGAAAACGCCAGCCTCTGAGTTTATATATTCTGTTCTGGGTCAAAGGGTGTCACAACATGTAACTCAAACCCACTGATCTAAAAGCATCACAAACATGTGACTCAAACCCATGCAAACCAGGCTTTCCCTTGAGGCAAGGAAGTCATCAAAGACTCCTCATCCAATCAAAGAAACAAAGGCCAGACTCTTCAAGGGCATTTGATTAAATAAGTGCTAAAAGAGAAAACAGTAAAAGAAAGTCCCACCTTAATTACTGATACAATTATGTATCATACCTTTATGTATTATAGTTTTCCTGCTTATCTCCTTTAACCAAGTCTATTTTTTACTATTGCCTTGTCTGAGATACTCTTGTTTTCTGAGCTTGACTGACAGGTAGTAATTCTGCTTCATCTCATTTTAATTCTACGTGCATCTTTGCTTCAAGTGTAACTTGTAAACAACGTGTATTCAGCTCTTGGACTCTGCCTTGGAGCCTCTACTGTAGGACCTTTTCCTTCAGAGGAGCCAGGATTTGTCAGAATGGGGCTTTTGAGGTTTCTTGAGAGGTTCCCTTTCTACCTCTTACTCTGATCTTAGTAATCAACATTGCCATGTTTCTGAGTCATGTCAGTGAGTTGTGACTTGCCAAATCAAATTTTCCTTCCCTTGCCACCAATACCCTATATACGTTTTCCCCATGTTAGAATCAATCAATATAAAATTTAAAAGTTTTTGCACCTTTTGCAAAAACCAGTGCAGCTAAAATTAAAAAAGCAAGAAACCGGGAAAAAAAATCTTTAGAGCAAGTTTCTCTGATAAAGGTCTCATTTTGAAAACATATAAGGAACAGAGTCAAATTAAGAACCATTCCTCAACTGATAAATGGCCTAAAGATATGAACAGGCAGTTTTCAGTGAAAGAAATCAAAGCTATCAATAGCCATATGAAAAAATGCTCTAAATCACTAATAATTGAATAAATGCAAATTAAAACTTATGTGAGGTAAAACCTCAGCCACCAGATTGGCTAAAATCTAAAAAAAAAAAAAAAGGAAAATGATAAATGCTGGAGGGGATGTGGGAAAACAGGCACACTAATGCAGTATTAGTGGAACTGTGAACTGGCCCAACCACACTAGAGAACAATTTGGAACTGTGACCAATAGGATATCAAATTGTGCATATCCATTGGCCTAGCAATACCATTACTAGTTCTATACTCCAAGTAGATCAGAGAAAAAGGACCCATACATACCAAAAAACTATTTATAGCAGCTCTCTTCATGGTGACAAAGAATTGAAAACTAAAAGAATACCCATCAACTGGGGAATTGCTAAACAAGTTATGAAGGACATAGAATAATGTGCTATTAGACATGATGAAGAAGAAAATCAGAAAATTTTAAGAAGACATACATGAATCGCTGTGAAGTAATCAGTACTAGGAGAACAATCTACACAGTAACAGCAATATTTTAAATATAATCAACTCTGAAAGACTTAGTAACTTTTAATAACACAATGACCCACTAGAATTCCAAAGGATTCCTTATGAAACATATGATCCACCTCCAGATAGAAAACTGATGAACTCAGATTGCAGATTGAAGAATATTTTTTTTTCCTCATTCTTTTTCTTGCTTGTTTTTGGGAATATGGCTAAAACAGAAATTTGTTTTGCATGACCTTACATATTTTTAATAGGTTTAGTTTTAGGGGAAGAGAGAGAATTTGGAACTTAAAAAAAAGAGGAAAAATCTGTGCTTTATGAAAAGAAAAAAGTGAAAAAAAATTTAAAAAAATAAAGAAAAGAAAAAAGTGTAGAAAAACTAATCAATATCTGAAGATTCTGAGAGTCCGTGCAGTGTTCCATTGTCTCTCACATCTGTATTATTCTCTTTGTAGTGACCAAGCACTATCATTATTATTTCAGACTATTTAGTTTTGAAGGTTTTATAGTGGTGGCTTTTATATGGTTATAGTTATTGTATATTTTGTTTTCTTGGTTTTGCTTATTTTACTTTATGACTTTAATTTCATTAAGTCTCTCCATGCTTCTCTATATTCATTATATTCACTATTTCTTATAGCATGGTAACATTCTTTTCCATTCATTTACATTTTTTTATTCTATTACCAAATCAACAGTTCTTCCTCCATGGTACTACATTAAAGTGCTGCCATAAATATTCTGGTGTATATTGGGCCTTTCTTTCTGTCACTAACCTCTTTAGGGTATAAGCTCACCAGTAGAACCTCTAGGTCCAAGGGATGGATATTTTAGAAACTCTTTTCACATCCTAACAAATTGAGAATGTTTATACCAACTTGTATCTCCACTGATAATGCATTAGTGTGAGCTTCACCTTCCACCACTCCAACACTGATTTATTCCTGTCTTTTGGCATCCTTGCCAATTTGCTGGGTGTAAAGTAAAACCTCACAGTTATTTTGACTGGTATTCATTCCTTTTATTATTACTTATTTAAAACATTTTTATATAAGGCTTTTCATAGTTTAAAATTCTTTTCAGAACTATTTATATTTCTGTTAGTTGTTGATATATCTTGGTCATCAGATCCTTATCAGAGATATTTGGTACAAAGATTTTTTTTCCCAGTTGATGACTTCTCTTATCCTAGTTGCATTAACTTTATTCATGAAAAAAGCTTTTCAATTTCATGTAATCTAAATTATCTATTTTATCTTTTGTAATCATCTCTATGCTTAGTTTAAGAATTTACCCCTACCTGTTAGCCATGAAGGATAAATGATCTACTTCTCACTTTTTATGGTATGATCTTTATTAATCAAGCCAAATCAATTTAGAATTTATTGTGGTACAAGGTGTAAGCTGTTGGTCTAAACTGAATTGCCAGACTGCTTTCCAGTAGTTCTTGTCAAACAAAGAGTTCTTTCCTAGGTAATTTATGTGTTCCATTTTATCAAATGCTGGGTTGCATTCATTTATTCTCATTTTTCCTTGTCTAGTCCATTCCATTGATTTATTTTCTAATTGTTTTAATTAGTGCCAGATGCTTTAAATACAGTTTGAAGCCTGGAAATGTTCACCTTCATTTTTACCCTTTTTTCCCCTCATAATTTCCCATGACATTCTAGAACTTCTGTTCCTCCACATGAATGTTGTGATTTTATCTAACTCTGTGAAGTATGTATCCCTTTGGTACTTTAATTCATTTAGATAAATTAGCTTCAATAATACTGCCATTTTTACTTATGGTATGGCTTAGCCATCAGTGGCAAATATTCCTCTAGTTAAGTTGTCCTTTATTTCTTTAAGAAGATTTTTGCAATTGCAGTTATATAGTTATTGAATGTTCTTTGTTAGACTGATTCCCAGATATTTTGTGCATTTTATAGGGACTTCCACTTCCTGAGTATAGTGATTACAATATAGAAACACAGTTGATTTTCGTAGGCTCGTTTTGTAGCCTGCAACTTAATACGGTAATTATTATTAATTATTATGATTTTTCTGTTTTTTTTCCTAATCAAACAATCATGTCATCACCAAATAATGACAGTTTTGTTTCCTCTTTGTGTATCTTTATGACTTTAATATCTTTCCCCTTGCCTGCTATTACTAGTATTTCTATAGTTATGTCAAACAATAGCAGAGTAACTTTATCCTGTATTTATAGAGAAAGCTTCTACTGTTTCTCCATTGCATTTAATGCTAGCTTTTTGTTTGAGACAAATACTTATTTTTATCATTAAAAAAAGATCACTTTATGCTTATACTTTGTAGAGCTCTCTCTTTCTTTGAATAAATGAATGCTATATTTTGTCATGGGCTTTTTCTAAATATTTATATAATCACATGGTTTTAGACATTCTTGTTTTTAATATGACATGATAACTGTTTACCTAAGGCTGAATCATCCCTGAATCTTTGGTATAAATCCAACTTAATCACAGTGAATGGTTTCCTGAATAAATTGTTCTAATCTTTCACTCAGGATTTTATTTAAAATTTTTGAAATAGTATGACTATAATTTTATTTGCTTTGTTATTTCCTAGTTTAGTTATTATAACTATATTTCCTTCATAAATAAGCATCTGGTTGAGTATTTTCTCCCTCAATATTTGAGAATACTATATATAGCATATATATTATTATTCTTTAAAAATTTGATTGGGTTTTCCTGTAAATCCATCTGAAATGGATTTCTTTGGTAGTTCCATTATAGCTACTTCAATGCTTTTTGTGAGATTTTATTATTTAATATATTTACTTGTGTTCTGTTACTTTGGTTAATTTATATTTTTTCAGATAATCTATCTCTTCTGAATTGTCAGTTTTGTTTTTACACATAACTATGTATTATAAGTTCTAATAAATCTTTTTTATTTCTTATATGTTATGATTTACTTTTTCATTTATTGTGTTACTTAATTTTTTTACCTATTTCATTTATTTTGTTAATTTGATTTTTCTTATAATTAGCTGGTTCTTCTGGAAGACCTATGATTGTTAAACTATTGCTGTGTATGCAGAGGCAATGGTTTTGAGTAATATAGAAATGATGTGTTCTTTTAACATAGTTGCTTTTTGCTTCTCTTCTGTCCTCCAATTTAGTATTTTTTTTTTAAGCAGGGCAATTGGGGTTAAGTGACTTGCCCAAGGTCACACAGCTACCAATTTGGTATTTTTGTATTCCAATTATATTCATTTCTCTTTTGCTTCTTTGAAGAAACTCATAATCAAGGATTCATTTTTTTCTAACTTGCTTAGTTTTATTTTCCTTAATTTCTGCATTGAAACTATGAATTCTGACACATATTCAGTCCTATTTTCTTTTCTTATAGATTTCATCTTTCTTTTGAACCATTCTGGAATTTTTTGTCTCATGTTTTCTTGGGATTCCATAGGATTCTACGTTTCATTATTGGGAGGAGATCCCAATATGGACTCTGACCACAATTCAACATGTCCATCACAGAGCTCACAGTCTTTTCCCACAAAAGCATCCTCTTCAGAACTTCCTTATTAATGTCTAGAGCATCACCATTCTTCTGATCTCTCAGGTCTCATCCTCAGCTCCTCACTCCTACTTGCCCCACATACCTAATCTGTGACCAATCTTGTCATTGCCTTCACATCAGGTCTTATGTTCGTCCCTTTCTCTCCACTGACATAACCTCCAACATAGACCAAGACTTCATCCCCTCTCAAATGAACAATCACATAGATTCCAAATCGATCTCCCTCTCTCAAGCCTTTTTCTACTTTCAATGAAACAATGAAAATTATTCAACTGGAAATAAGTTTGGAAACGATTTAGATAAAAGTGGAGGATTTGGAGAATATAGCAAGAAGAACTAACTTAAGGATGATTGGGCTTATAAAAAACAAACACCTTTTAAATTTCACTAGATTTTTCTACAAAAATGAGAAACAGCAGCATGAATATGATATGCCAAAAGGTAAGAGATTGAGGGCAAAATCAGTTTGAGTTTATATATTTTCATATATTTTTGAGGTCAAATCTTGACATTTTGAAGTGAGGAAAGTGAAGAGAGACAGACGAACTAATTTTAAGTATGACAGGTAAAGAAAAAAATTGAGGAAATGAAGGTAGAGAGGCAGCCCTGCCTTAAACAGGGGTAACACACATAAAAGATATACAGGAGAGAAACTGGCTTAAGGTTTAATACATGTGTTAAATTTTGGAAAAGAGTAATATTAGAAAATGAACAACCTGACAAACACAATGGCTTGGAAAAGTGTAACTACGACCTTCAATGTAAATTGATTAAATTCCTCTACAAAAAAAGAGGAAGAAAAAAGGTTAATGGATGGATGAAAAACACATCCCAAGAATATCCTCCCGAATATTCTGTCTACAAGCAACTTATTTGATCTGAAAAAATATATATAAAATTAAAAATAATAAAATGGATTAAATTTTACCATTTTTCAACCAATGCAGAAAACCTGGAGTTGCAGTGATAACGTTGGAACAAAACTGAAGTCAAGTGAGAAAACTCAATGTACTTTCTAAACAATCAAACAATAAACATTAAGCGCCTACTATGAGACAGGTAATATGCTAAGCACTGGGATAAAAAAAAATTAGGTAAAAGACAGTCTCTGCCCTCAGGGAGCTTATAAGATGGCCACTGACAATTACTAAACTTCTCATTTATAGCATTTAGTGGTATATAATCTAAATTTGTAAATTAATAGTTAACTGATACATACAAAAGGGGCAGCTAGGTGGCACAGTGAGTAGACCAGTGGCCCAGGAGTCAGGAGGACCTGAGTTCAAATTTGACACTTGACACACTTACTAGCTATGTGACCTTGGGCAAGTCATGTAACCCCAATTGCCTTGCCTTACCCTCAAAAAAAAAAACCCAAAACTAATACATACAAAGAATTACAATGAATAACAATGATGGTGATGATGGGAGACTCATCCCACTAACAGAACATGAGAAATCCAACAAAAAGATAACCAAAAAAGCAGTGCCAGACATAAATGGAGTGCTGAAGAAATTAGGTATGTGAAGAAAATTGAAAGGAAGATAAGAATATATTTTTTCAAATACCTATGCAATATCCATAAAATTGATCATCTGTCAGGATAAAGTCTGAGATAAATTCAGAAAGGCAGAAATTTTAAACACATATACAGATCATATGTGATCTGTAAAAAGAGTAAACAAAGCCAATATTATCAAGTGATGCAAGGCTATACAGAAACTACAAATAACTTGTTGCTAAGGTAAAAGAATAAATTATAGAAACAGTAACAGATTGTAATGAATAAAGTAGCCATATAAATACAACACATTAAAATGTATGAGATGCAGACAGCAGTACTCAGAGACAACTTTATATCCCTGAGCACTTTTATTAACAAGCAATAAAAAGAAAAAATTAATGAGTTAAGCTTGCAACTAAAAAATTAGAAAATGAAGTTAATAAACCAAAAGCACGTATAAAGGGAATTATGGAAATAAAATAATAAAACAGTAAACAAGAAGTGGTAAGACCAGTTGACATTTATATGGCATGGTAAGATTTGCCAAAGGCTTTACAAACATCACCTCCTTTGATTCTCCAGGCAGCCTTGAAGTTTGATACTTCAAGTAATTAGTATCTTCATAGTACAAATGAGGAAACTGAGGCTGAAAGAAGTTAATTCCTTGTTCACAGTCACACAGCTATTAAGTGGCAAAAGTAAAATGTGAATATGAGATTTATTTATCCAATATAATAGCTTTTCTTTTTGATAATGAAATAAACTTAATTTTTAAAAATGGGAGTGAGGAAAAGTAAAATTTCAAAATTATAAGTGATGAAAGAAAACTTGTGATGAAGTCAAAAGAAAAACTACTCGAGACAATGACATGTAGCTATTTCCCCACAAAATATAGTGAAACACAATGATAAAAGTATTTAAGTTCAAAGACCCTATGTAATAGCCTCTGAATATTACTTTGCATGGTAATTTCATCGATGACGATGAATTCAACTGTCATCTATATGAAGATGATTCTCACATCTAGACACCCAGCCCAAATCTCTCCACCAGCTAGCTACCTTTTGGACATGTCCAATTGAATTTTCTGTAGTTATCTTTAACTCAGCAGTCCCAAGCACTTACCACGATGTTTATTAAGTAAAGGCTTGCTAAATGCTTGTTCACTGGACTAAGTAGAACTCTGGAAAATGTTAAACTTTTTGCTAGTAAATTGCTATAAATTGCGCAAATAATTTTACAAATGAATCTCTCCAATTTGCATTTTGTTTTAAACCTTAAAGCAAGCAAATAAACTTATTTCAAGTATAAAAAGTGCTTTATTTCAATAATATTTTGTAAGCCCAAAACTGTTTTATAAGAAAATTAAAGTATGAGAGAGGGGGAGAAGTGAGAAAGAGAAGATGAGAGTGTGAGAGAAAGACGTGGGGTGGGGATGGGGGGGGGAGAGAGACAGAGAGACAGAGAAAGAGACAGAGAGAGAGAGAGAATACAACAATCAATGCCACCTATTCAAGAAATCTATCATCTTGTTAAAATGTTTCACAAGTTGTGGAGAAGAAATTTGGAAGCAATACATAATTGAAAAAAAGCTACTTGTGTTTTTCTAATTTTCACCTTTCACATCCAGGAATCCAAGCCTGGACTGCTGGGCTGAGGAGCCATCATGCATTCTGGGCAGTGGCCACTTGTATATTTCTACTTCCAAATTCCAATTCCTCTTCTTCTTCATGGGTGCGTTCCCACTGTAACAGACTGGGCGGATAACGATCTTTCCAGGTGTAGCAGGGCCAGCATCTGCATTATTAGTCTTCCTAGATGAATGGCTTCCCCTTCATGAAGTTGGGGACAAAACCAGCATTAGGATAAAGCATCTTCTTTCTTGAACCTATGGAAAAGCCTCCTTTAGATTTACTCCATGTATTGTCATAATGGGAGTGATCATCAAGGCAGCAATTCCAGGAATTCCTACATTTCCATGGACAAGATCTTTTCCTCCAGTTTGGAAACTTCCATCAATAATTTCTTTAGTTATGGGGGAAAAATGAATTATATTTTCAACTAGATTATTTGCAATGTCCAAAACAAAATACTTAAATAATCATTGAAAATTTCAATGATTATTTCATTTAAGACATGTGATGTGGGTTAGTCTATGTTCTGCGGTCCGGGTGGCTTGCTTTTCATAGCTGAAGAATGTGGGTCCCCAGACAACCCTGATAAGATTTCCTGCATCCTTTCACTTTGTGGGATAAGCCAAGTTGTCAGCCTCTTAAATTCCCATTCTCCTTGCCCCCGTTGGTGGGTTGGCATGTTCTAGAGGGTAGATTACGCTGCTCCTTACCTCTGTAGCAGGGCTCAGTTCCTGTCACTTTTAAAAAAGACCTTCATGAGGGGTAGCTAGATGGCGCTATAGTGGATAGAGCCCTAGGCCTGGAGTCAGGAGGACTTGAATTCAAATCCTGCCTCAGATACTATCTGAATGACCCTGAGTAAGTCATTTAACCCCTATTGCCTCAGGGAAAAAAAAACCCCAACACCTGCAGGGGTGTGGGTCATGTTTGATCCAGCCAATGGCTAGCTGCCCTATAATTCCATCAATTTGATGGCAGAACTTCATATTTCCTAAAGATCTAACACTTCCTTATAATTTCTTTATACGATGTGAATGGGCCTCTCCCATTTTCCCACTTTTAGGATCTGTGACTAGATCTCTCAAAATACGAGCCCCTTAAGGTTTCACATCCTTCACAAATTATCTGTTCAAAAATTGAAAGGGACACAAATGGAACCATTTACCCCTTTCAGGGCAAAGGTCATCAAGTAAGCTGGAGGCAGGGGAACTTAACTGGTCAAGGTCTGGGCTCACCCACATACAAGTGTAATTTATATTCAAGTGAAAGGTTTTGACAAAGTACAATATCCATTTATGTTTTTAATAGGAATCATAGAAATTTTAATTCCTATAATAAAAATCATAGGAATGAAAGGATGTTTCCTTAACATTATGAAAAATATTCAAAATAGCTAGCCTTATATGTGATGAATAGCTATAAAATCATACAAAACGTTCCTATTAATAGATGATGTTAAGGCATATTTAGAAAACCCAAAAGACAACCCAAAAACATCAAAGAAAGAAATGAACTGATCAGGATAGCAGGATATAATAATAAACCCACAAAGACATCAACACCTCTGTATATCACTAACAACCAAAAAAAAAAAAAAAGAAATTGCTAGCAAGAGAAATAAAAATTAGAAAAAGGACAGGATTAGGAAATGCTTGTTATATAATCTATGAAAATATATGCAAGCCCATGTAAAGTCAATGATAAAATACTTCTAACAAAGGTTAAGGGAAAAATAAATTGGAGAGCTAGCCAATGGACATGGCTATGTTAGACTAAAATAATCAGGATGGTAAAAGTACCTAAATGTATAGATTTAACTCCATGCTTATCAAAATACCAATGGGCTACTTCATAACTCGGTAAAGGAGCAATTTATTTTTTTCTCTTTTTTGTTATTTAATTTATTTAATATATTTAGTTTTCAGCATTGATTTTCACAAGAGTTTGAATTACGAATTTTCTCCCCGTTTCTACCCTCCCGCCCACTCCAAGATGGCATATGTTCTGGTTGCCCCCTTCCCCTGTCAGCCCTCCCTTCTG
>CM053627.1:13444565-13506293 GCA_028646595.1 Phalanger gymnotis | reverse complement strand
TTTTTGCTGCCTGGCCATATTCCCAGGAAACTTACTTGACCCTTGAGTTTTTCAGCAGGGTATGACTGCTTGTAGTGTAAAGAGTACTTTGTTCTAAGTTTGAGGGTATGCGCTGTTGATTTCAGAGCAATTTCTATACAGCCAGCTCTGCCACACCAGCACTCCTCCTTCCTCAAGAACCACCAACCAGGACCTGAGGAAAGTCTTAAGCAGGCTCTGCACTCCTGCTCTGATCTGCCACTTAATTCCTCCCACCAGGTGGGCCTGGGGCCGAAAGTAACTGCAGCTGTAGTTCTGTAGCTGTACCTCCCCCTGCTGCCCCCAGGTGGTGGCCGAACTGCAAACTCTTTTCACTCTGTCCCCCGCAGCTTTTCCCACTAACCTTCTCTGTTGTCTTTGGTGTTTGTGGGTTGAGAAGTCTAGTAACTGCCACAGCTCATTGATTCAGGGCTTGTTCCGCCCGGCTCCTGGTCTGGTTGGTCCTGCCGCCGCTGGCACTGGGCTCCGCTCCACGCATGATAGACCTCATCCAGTCACCATCCAGGCTGTCCTGGGCTGGATCCCTGCTTCCCTCTGCTATTTTGTGGGTTCTGCAGTTCTAGAATTTGTTCAGAGCCATTTTTTATAGGTTTTTGGAGGGACCTGGCAGGGAGCTCATGCAAGTCCCTGCTTTCCAGCCACCATCTTGGCTCCGCCCCCAATCCCCAGAAGCAATTTATTTAAAAGGACAAATGGAGATATGAAGGAGGGTTTTGCTACCAACAGTCAAATTATATTACACATCTATAATGATCCACATGATCTAATACTCCATCAAAAAATAGGCAAATAGATGAATGGAACTGGATAATCCAGGTTAAGCGCCAAAGGCATATAAAAAATTACTATTTGGTTAATCCAACATCACAAAAAAATGGAGGAATGGAATCCTCATTCTGCAAAAATTGTTGAGAAAACTGGATAGCAGTATGGGGGAAAATAGTATTTGATTTACATTTCACATCAGTTACTTCAATAAATTCCAAGGAGATTGTATTTTCAAGATGAGAAGAAAATAGAATAATATATCATCACAACTCTGGAGAATAATTCTTAACTAAACTCAACAAATAAGAGAAATAAGAAGCAAAAGAGATGGATGTAAGTGTATAAAAATAAAGAATTCTTCTATGACCAATAACAAATTGGGAGAAAATCCTTGCCAGAAATATTGTAATAAAACTGACACTCGAAATTTCTATGGAATTGACAAATTAATAAGAGTAATACCTATTTCCCAATGGAAACTCAGGCCAAAGAACAGGGAGTTCTCAAAAGAATAAAAATCATCGATATGATTGAAAAACTACTCAAATTCCCTAACAGCTAGAGAAATATGAATTAAACCAACCTAGAGATAACACCTTACCCCTAATTAAATCAGCAGACATATTTTAAAATGATTACGACTCAACGGCGGCACAGCTGTGGAAAACAAGCACGCTCTTACTGGTGATGGGAACTAACACAATTCTTTTGAAGAGTGATATTCGACAATTCAGCAAACATTTATGCGACGAATATGTGCAAGGCACTATGCTAAGGACTGGGAATAGAAAGACAAAAAGGAGAGAAAGAGAAAGAAAAAAGTTTCTTAATAAAAACACATAGTGGGGCAATATTATTAACAGAAACTAAGGGGATCAAATGGACAGTAATATATTGAGAATTGACAATAGATGGCATAGGTGTTGTAGTGAACTCTGCCTGATATTTTACAGAAAAAAATTGTGGCCATTAGCCATGAACTCCCCCTCGTTCCCTCTTCCTCATGTCCTATGCCTCAGATACCTTTGACCTTCTCTCCTCCTTGCCCCGGTTACACGTGATGAAGTAGCCTCACTCCTGACCAAGACCAACCCCTCTACTGCCCAAATGGTCCGATTCCATCCTGTCTCCTCCCACACACTGCCCCCTCTGTCATTCCTACTTTCTCATTTAGCTTCCCTCTCTCCCGGTGTACTGGCTCCTTCCCTACTGCCTATAAACATGCCCATGTCTCCCTCATCCTGAAAAAACCCTCACTTGACCCTTCTATCCCAGCACCTACACTTTCTCTCCTCTCAGCCCTTTACAATCTGGCTTCCTGTCTCATCATTCCATCAACAATGTTCTCTCCAAAGTTGCTGATGATCTCCTGGTTGCCAAATCCAATGGCTTCTCTCAACCTTCATTCTCCTTGCCCTCTCTGTAGCCTCTGACGCTGTTGATCACTCTCTTGCCTCCTCTTTACTGTCTTCTGGACAGCCTTTCTCCTAGGTCTCTTCCTCCCTCTCTGACCCCTCCCTTCTCTGTCTCCTTAGATGGTTCCTTAGGTGTCTCCCAGGGCTTTGTCCTGGGCTCTCTTCTCTCCTCGCTAGGTACTGCTTCACTTGGTGACCTCATCAGATCCCAAGGTTTCAATGATCATCTCTATACAAAAAAAGTCTCAGATCTATTATTCAGCCCTAATCTCTCCCTTGACCTAGAGGTCTAGGCTTCTCCAACTGCCTTTCAGACATCTCAAAGTGAATGATCAGTAGACACCTTAAACTCACTACATCCAGAAAGGAACTCATTATCTTTCTGCTAAGCCCTCCCCCACCTCCTATCTTCCCTACAATTATAGAAGGCCAAACCACTCATCCTCCTGGTCCCTAAGGCTCACAACCTAGGAGTCACCCAGGATTCCTCTTTCTCACCCCTCCTATCCGATATGATGCCTGTTGGTCTCCCCTTTGCAACATCTCTCAAACATACTCCTTTCTCTCCTCTGATGCTGCCCCCCCGGTACAGACCCTCATCACCTCACTTCTGCTGGGGTGGGGAAGGGCTGTGAAGGATGGGGGTGAAGGAGGAGGAGCTGCCTGACTCAAGTCCCTCCTCATGCCAATATTTCCTCCATTCAGCCACTAAAGTGATTTTCCTAAAGTGAAGGTTCTATCACCTATTCATGCTCAGCAGACTAGTGGCTCCCAATTACCACCGGGATCAAATACAAAATGCTCCATTTGGCATTCAAAGCCCTTCATAAACCTTAGCTCCCTTCTACATTTCCAGGCTTCTTCCACCTTACTCCTTAACACATGCTCTTTGCTCCAGTGACACGGGCCTCATAGCTGTTCAACCAAGACCCTCCATCTCTGGACTCCAGGCATTCTCTCTGGCTGTCCCCCCATGCCTAGAATGCTCTCCCTCCTCTGCTCTAACTACTGACCTTCCTGGCTTCAAGTCTCAACTAAAACTCTACCTTCTACAGGAAAACCTCCCCAGCTCCTCCCAATTCTAGTGCCTTCCTTCACTGATTATTTTCTACTTCTCTAGCTTGTTTGGTACATACATGTTTGCATTATATCTCCCCATTAGATTGTAAGCTCCTTGAAGGCAGAGACTTTTGCCTCTTTTTGTATCCCAAGCACTTAACCCAGTATCTGGCACATGTTGTTGTCACTGAGTTTTTTAAGTCATGTCTGACTCTTCATGACCCCATTTGGGGTTTTCTTGACAGAGATACTAGAGTGGTTGGCCATTTTCTTCTTCAGCTCATTTTACAGATGAGGAAATTGAGGCAAACAGGGTGAAGTGACTTGCCCTGGGTCACACAGCTACTAAGTGTCTCAGGCCAGACTTGAACTCAGGGAGATGAGTCTTCCTGACTCCAGGCTTAACAAATGTTTGATTGATTGATTATGAGGTTAATTGAGGCCAGTGGACTTGCCAGTGGCCTAACAACTGTCACATGGCAATGTACCCAGTTCTTGCTTGCCATCTAGTCACTCCATCACATTTCCTCTGTGAAGATAATGAATTCCATTTTGGACATATTAAGTCGGAGATTCTGAAGGTACTCCCAGGTAGGATAGGGCAGGCAGGTGCTGACGTGGGGCTGGAACTAAGCAAAGAGAAGATGGCTCAGGGAGCTTCGAGCAGAAAAATGCTAACTGCATCTTTGGGAGACACACCCGTCCCTGCAAATGCCGAGTGTATGAGCTGTGGGCTAATCAAAGGCTGAATTGGGGTTAAGGGATATCCAGCACCTAGGGCCAGAGCCATTACAACTAGCAAGTCGAACAATGAACATTTACTAAGCGCCTACTATGTGCCAGGCACTGTGCCAAGCACTAAAAAACTCACAGTCCCCATCGTCAAGGAGCTCACTTTCGAATGCAGAAAGACAAGCACCAAGAGTGCTGATGCCAATGTCAGTGCAGGACTGAGTCAAGGCTGGAGACATCTGTGGAGGCCAGAGCTGGAAGGGCCCTGAGCTCAAGGAGTCAAGAAGAGCCCAGAAGTACTGAAGCATCACACTGAGAACTCCTATAACGTCTAATCTAACAATCTAAGGCTGCGTCCCAGGGATGTTCACTCTGCCTGACCTTGGGGACACTACTTTGCAGAAGAGGTCAACCCAATATAACAGGGAGGAGACAATAGAGCAGAGCCTCCTCCCTGAGCTGGGGAAGAGAAGGAAAATTGTCCGTCAAATGCCCCACGTGAATGTGCCCCATGCCTTCCTTGTTAGTCAATTTTACTCACGTGGTATATCTCTTGGTTGTATTTAGTAACAGAGCTTGGAGGCGGAAGGGAAAACAAGGCAGGGGACCTGTGATCTCATCTGAGAGGGAACTTCTGGTATTTTTAAAATTCCCTCTAATGATGGAGATCAGCAATCCACAGGTAATGTCCGGTCTTGCCTGGGCCATTGAGAGGTGCCTGGCCCAGGGTCACACAGCCAGGATGGGCAGAAGCTAGGCTTGAAACTCCCCAGGGCTGAAACAGATTAAAATGTCACTGGAAATGTTTAACAAAATAAAAATGCACCATAGATGACCTTAATTTGTGGCTTTTTAAGCCAATCTACTACCTACAAGAGGAGTCTGTTTTACTGGAGTTTGACACCAGGCTGCTTTTCAGTTACAATGAAAATAAAAGTTACGGGTTTTTTTTCAGAGAATAAGGAAAGGTACAATGACAAACTCCCTTCTCCTAGAGGCCTAAGCAGGGGGTGCTGGGGCCTGAGGTTCAGAAAAGAGAGGGGGCAGATGGCAACTACAAGTCAGAAGGTGGTACCAGTCAGTCACGGTATATAAAGTGCTAGACCTGGAGTCTGGAAGCCCCTGAGTTCAAATCTGGCCTCAGACACTTCCTAGCTGTGTAAGCTTGGACAAGCCACTTAACTCTGCTTGCCTCAGTTTCCTCATCTGTCAAATGAGCCGGAGAAGGAAATGGCAAACCACTCCAGTATCCTTGCCAAGAAAACCCCAAATGGGGTCACGGAGGGTCGGACATGATTGAAAGACAACATTATTAGCTATTATTATTTGCAATCTTATACCTGCCATACTTTTGTAGACCAACAGTATTAGCGCATCAGAGAGCCACAGGGCAGGAAGGAAGAATCTGTGGGCTGAAGCCTTGGCCTCCCTTTTGTCCATACCACAGCTGCCTCCAGCCAGCACATTTAGCCACAGAAGAGAAGAGAGGGAGGAGAGGGAGAAAGAGGAGAGACAGGAAGAGGAGGAAGAGGAGGAGGATCTTGCTATAGCACAACTGTAGCTGTTTGGGGGGATCTTTCTTTGTGTCTCTCAGTGTGGTTGGCTCCTTCTGGGAGTAGTCCCCTGCAAAGAGGGCTGGGGCAGCTCCCAGGTGCCCGGCCCTGCTGCCAAGTTTCTGGAGGCCCGCTGGGATGTGACTGGTGATCAGATCCTGCCACGGTGTCAGCTGTATGACCCTGGGCAAGTTTCTGAGCCTTAATTTTTTTCACCTTCCAAATGAGGAAACTGGATTCCATGATCACCAAGGTCCTTTCAGATTCTAAACTGATGACTTTGAGTCTCTGAGTCCAAAAGGACTCCTTCTCCCTGGACCTGCCTGCAACCCCTCTCAGTAGAATTTGACTGTATTAGTCAGATTGGGGGGTTCCCATGTCATAGTTTGCTGAAAACTGAAGGCCTTTTATAAAAAAAATGAATCGCTGTCTAGCCATATACTTCTTCAACCTTGCACTTATGAACCTGATTTTATTCAACCCAAGTCTGTGACTTCACAATTATCCCTATTATAATTCATCTTCCTAGATTCAGCCCCAAGTTCCAGCCTGTCAAGATCATTTGAGATTCCTGACTCTGCTATCCCACGTGTTCCCAACTTTGTGTGCCTTGCACATTTGATTAGCGTGCTGTATATGTCTTTATTTAAGTCACTGATTTTTAAAAAAACGATCCAGTAACGTTAAACAGCATAAACCCTCAAACATATCCCGTGGCACTCTACTGAAGACGTTCTTCCAAGATGACAAGGAACCATTTGATGGCTACTTTTTTTGAGTGTAGCCATACACTCAGTTCTGCATTCACCTGCACTATCATCTTGCACAAAGGAAGTACATGAGAGAAGTTATTAAAACCTAAGTTATAGTCCAGAGACCTGGGAAATTAGCCTAGATTTAGACTCAAACCACACTGAGGAAATGACCATGAATGAGTCCGTGAAGTCTAAGCCAGCTGAACACAAGCACAAGGTGGCTAATGGATCTGTGGTTTAGTTCCTCCAGTAGTTTAGTCAACGGTCTGTATTGGTTATCCAAGGACCAGCCCTGTGATCCATACCGAAGAAATCACAGATCCACCAAAGCCTTGACACATTCAAGTTCCAACATCAAAACCCAAAGAGATTCCCTGCACTTCAGCAATTAGGTAACGTCCCTTCCCTCTGGAATAATGTCCTCTCATTCCAAGTCTCAGACTCTGATCTTCTAGGAAGATGACCAAGAGAAATGGTCTCAGAATAATCCAACTTCTAGAAACAACCCCCAAAAGCATAGTAGATACTGGTAAACAGAGAAACAATAGCACAGGCCAAGAAGAAAAGCTTAAAGAGCAATGTCTTTAAACAAACATACAAGTATCCAGCCCAGATGCTGGGCTAAGTTACCAAGTATGGTAACCCCCGAGGATTTGGGCAAATCCACTGGACAAAGTATTCACAGAAGCTGAGACTCTCAGTAAGTAGTAAGGACTCGGTCATTATGTTGCATTAGCAGTAGGGACTGAGGCAATGGGACAAGTTCCAGGGAAAATCAGATTCTGCTCCTCATACTATGGGGGAGGGGATTCTAGGGTGTCCTCTGAAATGGGCCACCCATGTGCCTCCATCCCTTCTTAGGAGAGCATGAGGGAGCCCGGAGAGAGAACAGGGAATGCTGCACATATTATCCAACTCAGGCTGTTTTATTGATGAAGTCAGAGGGCTTCTGAAGACCTGAAGAAGTGAGGGGCAAAGATGACCATTAGTGCCCAGCAGGCCATGGTGGAAGAGGGCCGACTTTGGAGCCCAGAAACAAGTACCAGGAAGACCTAGGTTCAAACTCCATCTCTGACCCTCAGTGACTGTGTGACCTTGGCCAATTTACCTGTATTTTGTAGGCAACCGAGACTCTGAAGCTGAGATAGGGACCAAAACCTAAGGAAGATGGCAGATCTCAAGCCCAGCAATCATCAGCTATCATCAAAGCCTAGTTGAGAAGTGAGTGAGCCAAGGTGAAGGACAGAGTTTTCTCTCCCCAGGCTTCCCCTGCCTTCACTCCATGACCAGCACAGGTTACTGATCAGAGAGCACAGCTCTGTTAGGGTCTGATCTGGCTTCTCTAAGTCCAAGGGCAAGAGAGAAAGAAAAAAAGAAAAGCAGCAGAGCTCATTTTTAGATACCGGGGAGGGCAGGCAGGCAGAGGATGGGACCCCCTCCCTGCCTCCATGAGAATCAATCTGCCCTCTTTGTCTCCGGGTCATCCTGAATCCCCTATGTCTTCTCAGCACAGGGAGCCATGTACTCCAAGGGAAAGTGTCCCTTCCGGGCCTGCAAAGGCCCCTGCCTGTGGGTGGGAAGCTGATCTCTCCTACATGCCGCCCCCCACATGGATGAAGTCACTGTCCCTTATCTCCCTCTACCTCCTCCCACTTCTGGAAAAAAAGACTTGAAACTATGTGTCAACAAAGTCTCACAGCTGGAGCTCCAAAAGCTGGTCAAAGAGGCATTTAACCAGGGCATGGTTAAAAATCAAACCCCAAAGTAAATGAGATAAAGTCTTGTGAGAACAGCAAGACATAAACAGAGACTTGCATCAGGGCTTTCAGATTGCTGAAACAGGAAAAGCCACGCTGGGGAGGGAGCTTGAGGCCTCAGCTGGACTCCCCATGACCCTGAGAAGGTAGTTCAAGGTTTATTTTCGTTAATAAACAGCAATCCACGTGGCCCAGGGGGTGGAGGTCAGGCCTTGAAGTTAAGGTCTGGGTTCAAGTGTGGCCCATTGTACCTAAGGCTGGATGACTGTGGTGGCCAGGGGAACCTCTTAGAGCTCTCAGAAAATTCTTAAAGACTAGACCGTGCCAACCCACTAGCTGAACATCCATCTGCACTGAGGGCGGCTCATTTTCCACCCCGATTTGCACTAGTACACTCTGAGTTCCCTACATTGAAAGCTCCCCACACTGATGAAAAGACTGTCCCTTTCTCATGGGAGAAAAACAGTTGTGCTTTAAAATGCTTTGATGTTAAATGGTAAAACAATAAAGCCAAAGGAAAGAACACAGAGAGTCCTTAGACCTTGGATCACTGCAGTTGCCAATCACCAGGCAGACAGTACCTGCCTCCTTCCATTGGAGACCCAGGGCTAAAGTAAGCCAAATGATGAAAACACCACTAGACGTAGCCACCGCATGGGTCTGTTTTGCCGAACTCAGTATCTTTGTTAAACGGGACAGCTTTAAGGGGGCAGGAGGGAGAGATCACAATGATGTAATAAAAAAGCACCAAGAGGATGCCTATTTTTAAAAAATGAAAGAACAAAAACTCAGCAGTACATATAAGGTTTCCCATTTGGTGTGAAGGAAATAAAGTGTACAGGAGAAACCAGAAAATGAAACAAAAGCAGAAAACCCCAATAAAAACAATCGGGAAGAACATAATTCAGAGCAACACGAGCTATAAATGGGACAAACTCCCCTACAAAGAGAAGGGTCAGGGGTGAAATTCAAAAGCAAGACTAGTAGGGTCTTAAGGTCTGTCTCATGTTTGTAAGGAAAACTGGGCTGGGGATCTAGAGATTAGTACAGAGCCCAGCCTGTGATGACTGCTTAACAAATACTTTTCCATTCACTCATTCGTCTATTAATTTATTAAATGCCTGTTAGGTTTGCCTCACTGAACTAGGTAATGGGAATACAAAGACAAAAGCCAAACAGACCCTGCCCTCACAGAACTTATATTCTTTTTTTTTTAATTAAGATTCTTTATTTTTAGTTTCCAACATGCCGTTCCGTATGATCCTGAGCTCCAGATTCTGCCCCCCCCACAAGATGGCATGGAATCCGATATATCTTCTACATATCTTCACATTGAACTTATTTACACAATAGTCAAGTTGTAAAGAAGAATTATGACCCATGGAATGAATCAGGAGAAAGAAGAAACCAAACCAAAAAAACAAGAAAAAAAATGAAAAAAGGAGAGCAAACAGTTTGCCTCAATCTGCATTCAGACTCCATAGTTCTTTCTCTGGATGTAGATAGCTCTCTCCATCATGAGTCCTTTGGAGCTGTCTTTGAACCTTGTGTTGCTGAGAAGAGCCAAGTCTATCAGGGTTAGTCCTCATAGAATCCATATATCTGTGGTTGTGTATAATGTTCTCCTGGTTCTGCTCTGCTCACTCAGCATTATACTGTGTAGGTTTTTCCAGGTTATTATGAAGTCTGTATCATCTCCATTTCTTATAGCACAACAGTATTCCATTACCTTCATATACCACAACTTGTTCCCCAGGTGATGGTCATCCCCTTGATTTCTAATTCTTTGCTACTACAAATAGAGCTGCTATAAATATTTTTTTTTTGTACATATGGGTCCTTTTCCCACTTGTGTGATCTCTTTGTGATACAACTCTAGAAGTGGTATTGCTGGGTCAAAGGGTATGAACATTTTTTAGCCCTTTGGGCATAGTTCCAAATTGCTCTCCAGAATGGCTGGATCAGTTCACAACTCCACCAGCAGTGTAACAGTGTTCCAATTTTCCCACATCCTCTCCAGCATTTATCATTTTCCTGTTTTGTCATTTTGGCCAATCTGACAGGACAGATGTGGTACTTAAGAGTTGTTTTGATTTGCATTTCTCTAATCAGTAGTGATTTCAAGCATTTTTTCATATGCCTATAGATATCTTTATTTCTTCCTCTGAAAACTGCCTGTTCATATCCTTTGACCACTTCTCAATTGAGGAATGACTTGTATTCCCACAAATTTGGCTCAGTTCCCTGTATATTTTAGAGATGAGGCCTTTATCAGAGACACTAATTGTAAAGATTTTCTCCCTATTTTCTGCTTCCCTCCTAATCTTTGTTGCATTGGCTTTGTTTATACAAAAACTTTTCAATTTAACATAATCAAAATTATCTATTTAGCATTTTGTAATGCTCTGTATCTCTTGTTGTGTCATGAATTCTTTGCTTTTCCATAAATCTGATAGGTAAACTATTCCTTGCTCTCCCAAACTGCTTATAGTATCAGTCTTTATTCCTAAATCATGAACCTATTTTGACTTTATTTTGGTATATGGTCTGTGACCAGTTTCTGCCCTACCATTTTCCAATTTTCCCAGCAGTTTTTGTGAAATAGTGAATTCTTAGAACAGAAGCTGGATTCTTTGGGTTTATCAAAGAGTAGATTGCCATAGTCATTGACTACTGCGTCTTGTGTACCTATCCTATTCCACTGATCCACAACTCTGTTTCTTAGCCAGTGCCAGGTAGTTTTGATGACTGCTGCTTTATAGCACAGTTTGACATCTGGCATGGCTAGGCCACCTTCCCTAGCATTTCCTTTCATTAATTCCCTTGATATTCTGGACCTCTTGTTCTTCCAGATGAATTTTGTTATTATTTTATCCAGCTCAGTAAAATAATTTTTTGGTAGTTCAATGGGTATGGTGCAGAACTTATATTCTAAAGTAGGAAGAAGTGGTGGTGATAAACATAAACATAAAAACCATACCTAATATTTACAAAGTGAAATGAGAAGGAAGGACACTAGCAGCTGGAGGCAGAAGGTGGCATTTGAGCTACATCTGACAGTAAGGTTCCTCTTCATGGAGGGTTTTAAGCAGAGGGTCCATGATCCTGTATCAGGCACAGGGGCCTCAGAGGCCAAACCAGGGAACCAACAAGGAGGGGAATTAGTCTCAAACAATGTCAGAGGAGGGGCTGGAACCCCAGACTCTTGACTCTGAGTCTATGCAATATGGCCTGCCACTTTGTACAGAAGCATATGACAAGGCTTCCATATAAAATGAGTATTTATACAAACTGTTCCCAGATACTGAAAAGGGTTATAGGTTAAACAGTTTGTCATTTTGGACAAATACGATGATGATTCTAAAACCTAAACAAAGATGAAGACCTTTGGCAAGTGTAGAGTTGCCTGGTTTGATGTGAATGGATAATCAGGGGCATGTGAACAAAGTTATCTCTGTGGTAGCATCCGATTTGGGGAATCTTGTATGATCTTGCCTTCCTACCTACTTGCTGCCTTGAGTCTATTGCTCTCTTGCAATCAACAAACAACAGAGCAAGCAGAAGCTCCTGTTCTGTGCACCCCTTGCCCATTTCCCTTGCCCATTGAGGCTACAGAGAATCATCTGCAAAACCCTCCCTAACCCTTCTCAAGTTCACCAAGGAGCCATGGAAAAAAATAGAGATAGAATGAAAGAGCGGGGACAGAAAAATGTCCCGAATTTGAAACTGGAATGAATGAATGAATGAATCAACTAACATTAAGTGCCTACTATGTTCTAGGTATTGGGCAACAAGGTGGCACAGTGATGGAGCGCTGGGCTTGGAGTCAGGAATGCTCCTCTTCCTGAGTTCAACTCTGGCCTTAGACTCTTACTAGCTATGTGACCCTGAGCAAGTCACTTCACCCAGTTTGCCTGTTTCCTCTTCTGTAAAATAAGCCGGAGAAGGAAATGGCAAACCTCTCCAGTATTTTTGCCAAGATAACCCAAAACAGGATCATGAAGAGTCAGACATGTCTAAACAACAAGAATGAACGAGTTGATCAGGATAGAAGACAAATCCACAAAATATATTGGATCCCTATACATGGAGATAGGAAATGCATTGTGGAAAAATGCCATTTGGCATGGCGACAAAAATGCTAAATGCTAGGTTATTACTTTTCTTTCCAATACTTCAAGGATCTATAATTTGTTGGTAGTGAGGGGCAGAACAAAGATTTGAGTTTTCAGGGGGTTTTTTGCTTTTTTTTTTTAGAGGGGGGAAGGCAGGGCATTTGGGGTTAAGTGACTTGCCCAAAGTCACACAGCTAGTAAGTGTGTCAAGTGTCTGAGGCTGGATTTGAACTCAGGTCCTCCTGACTCCAGGGCTGGTGCTCTACTCGCTGTGCCACCTAGCTGCCCTCAGAACAAATATTTGAACCCAGGTCTTCTGACTTTCTAAATTCAGAAATCTTTCCACTAAACTATGATGCCTCTTCTGAAGCAGGTCATGACCCCCAAATCCTTTAGCAAATGGTCTCTGAGACAGGATTCTTCATCTTACAGTCAAACTGGTAATGAGCCTCAAGGCTAGTAAAGGAGAACGAGGACTGGCGACTGGCAAAAGGCCATTGGGTTTGGTAATTAAGAGATGAGTGGTGACTTTGGAGGGGGTAGTTTGGGTGGAATGATGACATTAGGAGCCAGATTGTGAGGGTGAGTGAATGATTGGAAGAAGAGGGAGAAGGGAAGATGTGGAGGTTCCTATACAAAGGCAGATGAGGTGTAGGAGAGTTATGTCTGCTAGCAGAACCGTAAAGAGCTTTGAGCTTATGGCCTCCCTGTGCCTTAGAGGAAGACTTGGGATGGAGCTAAGTTTTTCCAAGAAAAAATTTAAAACCTTAAAGGCAAAACAAAGGAAATCATGAAAAGTGGAGATACTTTATTCTTAGCTAGAAAGAGTGAATCTTAAAAAGATGACTATTTCCCCCTCAATTAATATATGAATGCAAGGCAATAACCAATAAAAAGCTCATGAAGTTGTTTTTAAGCTCAACGAATGCACAATAAAATACATCTGGAAGAAAGATGGAAGGCAAGACTAGCCAATGAGATTTTGTATTACCTTTCTAAACAAGGTAACGATGGTGGATTCTCTATATAAGATTTAAAAATCTATTAAAAAGTGGTAATTACCAAAACTGTATGTCTGTTTAAAAAAACTTTCAGATCACTGAACTAGAACAGACCTTTCAGAAATGGGTACAAACTATTACAGCAACTTATGAATCAATGACAAGTATTCTTACTCTGTGTCAGGCACTGTGCTAAATGCTGGAGATACAAACACATAGTTCCTGCCCACAAGGGTAGTGATAACCAAGGAGGTGTGTGTAGGTTGGGGAAATGAATATAAGTTCGTAGATTTACAATAGGATTGGGTCTTAAAATTCATCTCAGCAAGCTCCCTCATTTTACACAGTAGGTAGAGCCCTGAACTTAAGAGTCAGGAAGATGTGAGTTTAAATCCAAACTAGGTGTGTGATCTTTGGGCAAGCCACTTTGCTTGTTTTGCCTCAGTGTCCTCACCTATGAAATGGGGATAATAACAGCACCTACATTTCAGGGTGGTTTTGAGAGTCAAGAGACATAATAATTGTAAAGTGCTTTGCATGAGACCAGGAACATACTAGGTGCTCCAGAAATGTAATTGTGTTATTACATAAAAACAACGGGGGCCAGAGCATGAAGTGACTGGCCATCCTCAGGTGGCTGCTAAGTGGTCGGGCTGGGATTTGAACACAGATTACAGAACATGCTGAGTGCATATTCAGCTCTCCTCCATGGTACCATGCTCCCTCCTTTCTGATAAATCAGAGGGAGCACAATAATTTCCTTTTTTGCCCAACCCTTGATTCCATTCCCACTGGGAGGGAGCGCCCCAGGCCCAGAACTCCTGCTAGCAGCACCAATTGGCGCCACCTGCTCAGCAGCTCACAGATGGAGCTGAGCCGTCCCAACGAATGGGAAAGGAATTCAACCGATTTTGGTGGGACAAATGGAGGTCAATGTGGAGGAGAATGAATCTGGGCCACGCTTGGAGCCAAGCAACTGTACCCGATTCCAAATGTAGCAAAGAAATATGAAAAAGGATCTATTTTTAAAAGAGTTAGAGGAAAATAGAAAAACCTATGTATCCCAACTGTGGAAAGAGGGAAAATCACCAGAGAAAAGAGAGAAAGATGTCAAATGGTTTTGGTCTGTGCCTGTGCTTTCAGGAGAGAAGTTCCCCATGTGGAAACCCTGCCTCCTGGGGCAAAACTAACCCTTTCTAAAGAGAAATCTGGCCTTCCAAGGTACAACAGCTTTCATATACTTTTACTTGGTAATTACGCACACACATACACACACACACACGCACACACACACACACACACACACACCCCTACACCCTTATATTAGAATTACCCATTAAAAAAACCCAACCCAAAAACCAACATCCCAGACACCCCAGGGATTTCCACAAAGATCCACAGAGCAGCACCTTTCATCAATGCCTACAAAAACACAAACTGGGAATAATTCAAATGCTGCCCAGACAGCTGTTGTATAATAATCACCCGATGGAGTAGGATGAGGCTGTGAAAAAGTCCAAAGACCACATCAGCACACAGAAAAGTGTTCATGAAATAATATGAAGGGAAAGCAAAAGCCAAAGAGCTGTGATCCTCCAGGTCTGCAGGGAAGGAGAATCTGGGGAGCAGGTAACCCACTAGGGTTAGTGCTCATTACTTAGGTAAAGACATGTAAATCAGTCATTGAAAAAGCTAAAACTAAAAATATATCAGATCTAACACCTAGAGGTCTCCGTCCTGCCTTTTCCCATTTCTTTTAAAAGGAGAAACCCACAGAGAAGACTGTCTACATCTGCCACGTGAACAAAAACATTTGAAAAGCCCATTGAGGAGGAGTGAGCAGCAAGCGAGCGCCTGGCCACTAGCGATCAGATGGCGCCCCACTTCTGTCTGTGTCTCGGCCTTCCCCTGAAAGTGAAATCCTGACGAGGAATGTCGTGACAGCACCACCTGTTTCAGGAGTGAAGCATTTACTGGAAAATTCACATTCTATCCACTCTCGTCTTTGTCCTCACTCGGCACATGACAATTTGGAACTTTCTTCGGCATCTCGCCAGCTGACACCACTTCCCTCGGGGGAAATCCGGCCTGATTTCAGGAGAAGGCCAGCCCCAGTCACTTCAGAGCGAAACCCCAGGCTATGATAATTATTATTTTAATGGCTACTTACAGCACAGCAAGGCGGAGTCTGGCCCAACGGCCCCAAACAGGCAACCCAACAACAGACGTCTCTTTGCTCACAGACTAAACTTTGTGCCCTTCCCGGCAGTTTCTGCATCAGGTTCCGGCTGACACACAATGACTCTGGCCTTGGAAGCTACTCCGCAGTTTAGCAAGGTGGGCGGGGGCGGGTTTGTCCAAGTTAACTCCTCTGATAGCTGCTTATCAGAGACTTCTCAAAGGTCAAGCTGCAAGTGTTTAAAGAGCTTTACGTGGGAAGAAATAACAGAGAAACTTGTAAATCGCCTAATCCCTGGGAGCTCCTGCCTGGGAATAAAAGGTAGAGAGAGCGGGGGGGGGGGGATCCCCGGCCCTCCAGGGAGCTCACTCCCCCATCTCATTCCACCCCTACCCCGCTGTTAACCTTTCTTTGTATCCAGAGTGCCCAGCACTGTGCCTGACACAGAGCAAATGCTTGCTGATTGACTAGCTGACCGACATACGTGCCTCCACCTCGGCAACCCCATTTTGTGAATCATAGCTGAAAATGGCCAGAAAAAAATCGTGGGTCTCTGCACACCCCATATTCTAGTTTCAAAATCTCTAATCTAAGGAATAAATGAGAGGGCTTCCTTTTTCTGCCCTGCGAGAGGTCTAAATTATGCCACTAACAGAACTGAGACTTCCAGGATAGGGGAGAAAGATTGGATCTTGGCTGCCCATCCTCACCAAACAAACATCTGGCATACGAGCTTACTGGCTGGTCAGAAAAGGCCTCAGGGAGGAGGTGGGCTCTGAAGGGTGCTGGAGACTCTGAGGTGCAGGTGAGGAGTCATGAGGCCCCCCCTGCAAAGATAGACTTTAGAGAGGGACAACACAATTGTGTATCCGTGTGAAGGACAGAGGCCAGTTTGGCTGCCAGAATGGGAGAAGTCAGTCCGTAGCTTGGTCAGTCAACAAGCTTAGTGCTTACCGTGGGTCAGGAGCCCTGCTAAGAACTGGGGAGACAAAGACAAAGTCACTTCCCTCAAGGAGCTCCCAGTCGAAGAGGTGAGGCCACATGTATCTGAAGGGGGGAGGCCACATGTAACTAAGGAGAGTCACGCATTACCCTGGGAAGGGAGCTAGGGGCCCAACTGTCCCAGTCAGAGGAATGACTGCTTTCTACTAGAGCCCATGGAGCTTTGGCAACAGGGATGTGGCTTGGTGGATCAGATGAGTCACTAAGAGCACTACTGCCATTTCTACCACCTTGGATTGGCCCAGTCACGAGAGGAAGGGCGGCCACTCCCCAGTTAAGTACTTTGGCCAGTTCTATTAGATGAATTCAGAAAGGAGGGCCGAAAACCTTCGAGGATTCAGAGCACCAGACAGCTTTACCAACAGAGGACAAAGTCACCAACAAAAAACTGAAGCAATAAATTTGTTTTACAAGCTAGCCAGACATAAGATAAAGCCACAGGAATTGCCTCTATTCTCACAGTGCTCTGATGGAAATCAAGAAAAAGTGAAAGGCCTCCCTGGAATCACCAGCTGCCTGGGGGATGGTTCTCACTGCCTTTGAGATCTCAGCAGGTCTGAAAGATGCTTCACTCCCTCCTTCCCTACCCTCCCAGCTCTCCTTCTGTTAGAACACCCCAGTCCTTCCGGCCACCATCCCCATCCCTCCAGCCATCCAGGCTCATAGCCTCGGTGCCACCTCCAGCCCAAGGTTTTTTACCGCCCTCCAACCACCAAGTTTGGTCAAGTCTATCTTCTCTCAACAGATAGCAAAATTACCTTTGGCCAGTCCCTCATCTCTCACCAAGACCAGTGCAACATTTCCCTGTCTCCAGCCTTTCTCCAGTAGAAGCCACCCTGAACACAGCTGCCCCAAGGCTGAAGCTTCTGCAGGTCGCTTTAGGAAGTAGCTGGTGATGTTTAAACCTCTTAGTAATCTCACTGAGACTGTACAGAATCACCACACATACACACACACACACACACGCACCATACATTCCAGCCAAACTGGTCTACCTGTTGTTCCTCACAAATGACATCCCACCTCCCATCTCCAGGTCTTTGCTTGAGCTGTACCTCATGCCTAAACACTGTGCCTCTTCACTCAGAATCCCTAACTCCCCTTCCAGGATTGTCTCAAGCGCCATGTCCTTCGACAGAACTTTAATTAGTCTCTCAGTTATCGGTGTGTCCCCGAACCCTCTAGCTCCCAAATAATTATGACTTACTTTGTATCTGTCCTCAGTTACATGTTGTATTCCCCACGTGGCTGTAACAAGCTAGCACAGTCTGCTGATAGATAGTCTTAGTGATAGAAACTTAATAAATGGTGATCGATTGACTAAAAGAAATATTATTCAAAATAACAGCAAAAAATTAAATATTTGGGCATTAACTAATATATATGAGACAGCTTTAAAGACACTTTAAAATAATGTTGTCAGAAACAATGAAAGAAGTGAACAACTCTCAGGATCTCCTCCATGCATGGTACAATGTCAACTTTAGAAACTCCCTACCGACACATGTTGTCAGCTAGAATGTAAGCTGCTTGAAGGCAGGCACTATTTGTATGTCTAACGCTTAGAAACAGTGCCTGACACATTTCTGCCCCTAGACCTTCAATTTCACTGGCATGGAAAACTCCCAATTGGGAAACTCCCTCGACCAACACAGATTCGCACCGACTTACAATCTTTTTTTTCCTTTTTGGAGACAAAGAGGTCAAATGACTTGCCCGGGGTCACACAGCTAGTAAGTGTCTGAGGTTGGATTTGAACTCAGGTTCTCCTGACTTCAGGGCTGGTGCTTTATGCACTATGGTGCCACCTCACTGCCTCATCTTTACAGTGTGCCCAAAGCAATAAGAGAGTCAGTGGCTTGTCGAGTGTTACAGTCAGTATGTGCCTCCAGAGGGACTTAAATCCAGGTCTCCTTGCTTCTGAGACCACTTGTCCATCTATTTCTACTAGGCTGCCATGATGGCTTGCTGATGGACCGGTTTGTTGACATTTCTACAGTCCATGGTTGGTATATGTTAGGGGCAGGACCTGAACTCAGGCCTTCCTAGCTCTCAGGCTGGCCCTCTCTCTATTTGTGATGCTGGACAGCCTCTCACCTGGTACCTTTGTCCATGTTGGTGTTTAGTGGATTAGTCAGTACGACTCTCTGTGACCCATTTGGGTCTTTCTTGGCAAAGACACTGAAGGGCTTAGCCATTTCCATCACCTTGTACCTAGCAGGTACTCAACATTGGCTGAATGGGTCAGATTCTGTCTGCTCAGACACCTGTGCTACCCCACACATTCTGCGATCACAGCTACTGCCGGCTACCCTCGAGGTGCAGAGTGGGGAGGAGATAAGGGCAGAGACAGTCTCCCTGTCCTCCTGATTGTTGAGGGCGTCACTTGGCCAGACCTAGACACAATTTACTTTATCCCTACTTTTCAATCATCTTCTCAACAGGTGCCTTTCTGCACTGGGCCTGTACCCTCTGCTCCCCAGATCTTCCCTTTGGGATTGTAAGACCACAGCCAAATTCATACTTTCATGGCTGCTGGAAAAGGTGGGTGGGTCTGCTTTCCAAAGGCTCAACAGACCACCTCAGGTCAGTTTCCAAACCAAAACACTCCAAGCCACCACACTCTAGATATTTTGTGCTTCCTAGGTGGTAAGCTGCTTGAGGGCAGGGACTGATGGTCTTTGTTTTTGTATTTGCATCCCTAGCCCTTAGCCATTCAAGCATTCCTCCCAAGAGGACAAATTTTCATTCAGTCCTTTAGGAAGGAAGGAAAGGAAGGAAGGAACACATAGTCTACCCAGGGAACTCAACACAAAAACAGAAAAGTAAATACAGAGACATTTTAAACAAACTTCTATTAATGCTGAGTACTGGAGACATTGAGACGAAAGGTAATGAGGGGGAGGGCGATAGCCTGGTTGGGTTCGGGTGTGAGTGTGTGTGTGATCGATCAATAAATATTTGTTCAGCACCTACTATGCACCAGGCATAGGCAGCAACTAGGTGGCTCAGTGGAAGAATGGAGACCTGAATTCAAATTCAGCCTCACTGGCTGAGTGATCCCAGGCAAGTCTCTTAGCCTCTGTTTGCCTCAGTCTCCTCATCTGTAAAATGGAGGATATAACAGTTCCTCCCTCCCAGAGATGCTGTGAAAATCAAATGAAGTAATATTTATAAAAAGTGCTTCGTACAGCACCTGGCTGAAGCCGAATGCATCTTCAAAGGAGTGCCAAGGTCCTTTCAGCTATTTTTAAGCCAACTCCTATAAATGTTGTGACTCCATTTACCTTTTCTAGGCAAAAGGCTGTTCACGTTCTTATCTAACACAAGGAGAAGGAAGAAGAGGAGGAGGAAGAAGAGGAGGAGGAGGTTCTGCTCACTTTCCCCCTCGGCATCAGTTCATATACGGTTTCTAGCCTTCTCTGAATTCCTCACAGTCATCACTTCTTACCACAAAACAACATTCCATTCTACACCACCATCTATTCAGCCATTTCCCCAACCAACCACAAAAGTACAGTGTTGAATATTTTCATACACAGGGTGTCCCCAAAGTCTTAGCCCACTTTTGAACTGTTCACCCTGTGGCTAGATTCTCTTTCTGTCACTGACCTCCTTGGGGGATAGGCGCAGCAGTGGGATCTCAGAATTACTGGACAAATTCACAGCTCCAATAACAGGGCAACTATCTTCTCACAGACCCTTTAGTCCATCATGATCACCGATTTTCTGTCACCCCTTCATCTTAAGAGGAAAGAGAAATCCTGAGAAGGAATGATTTGTCCATGATCCCAAAGTGGTAAAGCCATGATGAGGACTCCTGGCACAATGCTCTTCCCACTGTGATGAGGACTGCTTTATATTATATAATGTTGTTCAGTCATGGCTGATTCTTTGGGACCCCATGGATTTGTCCTTGGGTTTTCTTGGCAAAGACATTGGAGCAGTTTGCCATTTCCTTATCCAGTTTATTTTACAGATGAGGAACTGAGGCAAATAGAGGTTAAGTGACTTGCCCAGGGTCACATAGCTAGGAAGTGTCTAAAGTTGGATTTGAACTCAGATCTTCCCAACTCTGAGTCAGTGCTCTATCCATGGTACCACTTAGCTACCTCTATAGTATATAATAGGATATAATTTAATGATTAGCATGATGATAATAGCAGGTAAGCTGATATGGTGCTTTAAAGTTTGCAAAGTATTTTACTTGTTGTCTCATTTGATACTCACAAACAGCCCTGGGAGGGAGCGGGTGCTGTTGTCATCCTTATGTTACAGATGAGAAAACAGAGTCTGAAAAGGGTTCACATCATAAAATGGTAAGTGTCTAAGGGTGGGCTTATCTTACTGCTCTTTGCCCAGCACTAGTGCTTCCTATGTGACCTGCTTGGAGATATTGCACCAGATTTGGAATAAGAGGGATGGGTCCCAGTCCTTTGGCAAGGACTAGCTGTGTGACTGTGAGCTGCATCTTCTCCTTCCCCTCCTCTGTAAGTGCTTAACTGTTTTTATTTGTTCCAAGGACAGATTCTATGGGGAGAGTCACTGGGAAGTGATTATAACTATGGGAAGGAAGGAAGGAAGGAAGGAAGGAAGGAAGGAAGGAAGGAAGGAAGGAAGGAAGGAAGGAAGGAAGGATGGAAGGAAGGAAGGAAGAAAGAGAGAAAGAAAGCGAGAGAGAGAGATGAGAAAGAAATAAAGAAAGAAAGGGAGGGAGGAAGGAAGAAAGAAAGAAAGGAAGGGAGGGAGGGAGGGAGGAAGGAAGGAAGGAAGAAAGAAAGAGAAAGAAAGAAAGAAAGAAAGGAAAAAGAGAGAGAGGAGAGAAGGAAGGAAGAAAGTAAGGAAAGGAAGAAGGAAAGAAGGGAGGAAAAAGAAAGGAAGGAAGGAAGTGTGTGGAATGAGTGAAGACCTCTCATAAAAGGGGACAAATTAAATAAGAAGAAATAAGTAGGATAGTGAGTCCCATTTCTCTACTTAGATATTTTCCTTTCTGTAAAGCCATTTCTCTACTTAGATATTTTCCTTTCTATAAGCCAAGCTAGTGATTGTAAGGCCCCTGAGGATAAGAATAGGACACGGGATGCTCACCTCCTGTGTATTGACCCCAGGATAAGGGACCCCTGGCTTAGGAGAAGAATGGATGAAAAGCCGGAAAGCCAGGTGCAATGTAGACGTGCAAGACCAGTTAGATATAAGAATGATGGGAGACAAGGTGTAAGGGTGCTGGGGATACCCATCACAGATGTAATGGGGATGGGAGGCATCGGTTGCAGAAGCAAGGGTGGTGGGAAAGGCTAGTCTACCACAGATGTGAAGATGAGGAAACCAACAACTGGCTTCTTGCCTGTCACAGATAACCAAATCATTTGTTCATTGTCATTGTCATTAAGATAGATTTATCACTTCAGATTGATGGGAGATGGGATAAGAATGGTGGGAAGGTTATGTCCGTCACCTGCTGTCACCTGCTTGTCAAAAATAATTAAAACTTTGTTCTTTGCCATTGTCACTGGGTAGATTTATCGCATCCAGATTGTACCTTCAAAGCTTACGTCTTCAAGCTGAGAGAAAGGAGGTTGGGAGGGGGAATTGCAGTTAGGGACCTATATAAACGCCCCAATTCTCTGTGTCTAGGACGCTCTGACACTGAGAGGTGCCTGGAGTTGCCCTTTCCCGTGGGATTGTAATAAATTTTCCTTTCTACTTTCACCCTGAGATGCCTCTGTTTTTAATTCTTGGATTTGTAAATCCATGCCACACAGAAGGAAGGAAGAAAGGAAAGAAGGGAGGAAAAAGGAAGGAAAGAAGGAAGGAAGAAAGAAAGAAAGGAAGAAAGGAAGGAAAGGAAGAAGGAAACAAGAGAGGAAAAAGGAAGGAAGGAAGGAAGGAAGGAAGAAAGGAAGAAAGAAAGGAAGAAAGGAAGGAAAGGAAGAAGGAAACAAGAGAGGAAAAAGGAAAGAAGGAAGGAAGGAAGAAGGAAACAAGAGAGGAAAAAGGAAGGAAGGAAGAAGCATCAATAAAACATTTTGAAAGAGAAAAAAGAAAGAACAACAAAAATGTAGAAACTATCCTGCCTCGCTCTACTAGTGGGAGGGACAAGTGAAACACTAATGTGTTGCAGTTGGAAAACTCTCTCTAAGGTACTCACTCTAAGGTGCTATAGACAGGTCAGTTATTTTCATAGTCTATGAATTCTTAACAGAATTTGAGAAGTTTACAATGCCTGGAATATAAAACTTGCTTTGCTTTTCAAAGATTGTAATGATAATCCATTCTTGACCAATGCCTACGGTTTACAAGCTAAAGGCCCAAGTAGGTGCCCTCAGGGCAGGGGCTGCCTGGCTTTGTTCTGCTTTGGGTCCTCACAAAGGAAGCCCTTAACCAACCCTAGTTCAGAGATCAGCTGCTTGATCTGTAAAGACCTCCTCCCACTAAGGCAGGCCTGAAGATACAGACAACCTGGTAGGCAGGTCTTGGGGAGGTCAGTGCTGAAAGCAGAGGGCCCTGTGCAGGGTCACCCAGCTTAGAAGTGTCTGAAGCAGGATCTGAGCCCAGGGCTTCTAGATTCCAAGTCCAGAGCTCACTCATCACATCTGGCCTTCTCAAGTTAGTGTCAGTGACCTGAATCCATCTTCCACATAGGGGCAAGCCTGGCCTCATTTGGAGTTGGCCTTCCTTGGTTCCCTCAATTCTCAGATCCTCAGATGTGTGACCTCAAGGACCTTCTTCATGCTGATGGCTCAGTCAACCCTTTCGGTGTGAGATGGATCCTGGGCAGCCTGGTTTGGCAAACCCTACAGAGTCCTTCTCAGAGTAATGTTTTGTTTTTAAAATTCACAATTGAAGGAAATGCTAAACTTTACTTGGAGGTAGAAAAAAAAAAGGTGTCATTTTTTTCCCATCCAAGTTCACAGACTCCCTAAAATCAAATTGGAGCCCTTCTTCACCTAGCTGCCTCTCTCTTCCCAGTCTTTTTATACCTCACTCCCCATTGCCTCCCTTGGATACAGTGACAGAGGCCTCCTGGCTGTTCCACCAAGACCCTGCATCTCTCACCTCGGGGCATCCCATGCCTGGGAAGTTCTCTCCTCTGATCCGCCTAAGACTACTGACCTTCCTGGCTTCTTCTAGGTCCCAGCTAAAATCTCACCTCTTACAGAAAGCCTTCCCCAACCCCTCTTAATTCCAGCACCTTGCCCTTGGTCATTCTTTCTGGTGCATAACTTGCTTGGTGTATGTTTATTTGCAATGTTACCTCCTCCAGTAGATTGTGAGCTCCTAGAAGGCAGGGATAGTCTTTTGCCTCTTACTTTATCCCCATCACTTAGCACAGTTCCCTGCAGACAGTAGGTGCTTAATAAATGTTTAATGAATGACTTCACTGATCTATCCATGGACCCTTCAGAGTCTCAGACCCCACATTAAGGACCTGTGCGTTAGAAGCTCACCAACTCCTCAGTATCTTTCCTAAGACATAGTGCCTGGCTGAATCCAGGGCCCCACATGTGCTCTGAGCAGAGCAGAGGGCAGCTCGACCTTCCTCCTTCTGGATGCTGAGCCTCAGAAAGGGATGCTTCAGAGTCTAAATGGAGCCATCACAGAGCACCAAAGTTTCCCTCATCTTTTCACACAAAATGCTGTTCACCTAGCTATCTTATTTTTATAATTACTATGATTATTTCAAACAAAACCATGTCTCCATTTTATACTTGTAAAACTGTGTTTTTTTTTTTAAACTCAGGTGCTTCAGGCACTTATTAGCCTGGGCAAGTCACTTAACCTCATCTGCCTCAGTATCCTCATCTGTAAAGTGAAGTTAATAACAGCACCTGCTTCTTGGAGTTGTTGTGAGGATCCAATGAGATATTTATACAGCGCTTTGCAAACCTTAAAGATGGATATAAAGACTAGTGACTATCACAGCCGGGTCCTGGTTAGTGAGAATGATGGATCCTCCCTTCTACTGACATGGTTGTGAATATTCACGTTCACGCTATGTGAATTTGTAGTTATGTAAAATATTATTTTAGTCTACTGGAAATATGCAGTGAGAACCTGAGCCATGCAAGCGTTTCCCAGGAGTAATTATTGGAACTCAGCTATATTACTACTGCTACTACTACTACTACCACCGCCACTACTACTACTACTGCTACCACCACTACTACTGCTACTACCACTACCACTGCTACTACTACTACTACTACTACTGCTTCTACTGCTGCTGCTGCTACTACTACTACTACTAGTAATACACTATTATCTCTGGGCTTTAATTCATCCTGATGCTCTTTCCTGCCAAAGTCTTTTTTGCATTACCACCCAACTAGTTACTAAGCCACTTATCTGGATGATTCTCCAGCTTTTCCACAAGAGTTTTGTTGGGGGTTTTGCTAAAAATCCAGGCAAACTCTATCTACAGCATTGACCTTGTCTCTCAGTGTAGGAATCCCGTGGGTTGGCTGGTCACTGTCTGTTCTTAATGAAGCGAAGCCAAGTCTTTGAGATCCCCTCCTTCTTGCCTAGACAGTGGCTCGCCCTCCCTTTAATACTCCACGCTAGGACTCTGCCAGGCATTGAGGTCAGTCCCTGTTCTGTGGGCTGTATACTTCCCATCCCCCGTTCTTCATGCTCATTCAGAGATCCCTGTGTGAGGGTCAACAATTGCAGCCACAACTTTTTTTGGGACCTGAGAACGGAGACGACTGGGCCTGGTGACATGAACTCACCAGAGCAAAGAGATGTTTTCTTGCTATCTCCCTCTTTATCTTGGGGACCAACTCGCTTTTGGCCATTTGGGCTCTAGTCTCTTTCCAGCCCATAGATTATGGTCCTTAGCAGAGAAAAGAATCCTCACAAGAGCCTGGCACTATCATCTTCTTGGTCACTGCTCATCATGGTCCCTCTGCATGCCATCCATCCAGCCCTCTGCACCATATTGCTTCTGCCCGCTTAGAGAACAGTACCCTCTAACCTGCTAGACCTCCAGAGAGGTTTATGGATCCACAGAATAGTTAACTTTAAAACTCCCGCCCTGGGGCTGGACTGTGTTGACCAGTGGGTGAGGAGACAGCAGAGTGGAATAAAGAGTGTTGGGCTTTGTTCCTTGAAGACCTGCATCTGAATCCTGCCTCAGCCTTTACTAGTTATGGGGCTCTGGACAAGCCATTTAACCTCTTTGTGCCTACGTTTCATTGTCTGTAAAATGGGGATAATAACACCTACTTTATGGGGTTGTTGAGAGGATCAAATGAGGTAACGTGTAAATCAAACCATAAAGCACCAGAGAAATGCTGGCTTATATTATTGCCCATTATACTAGCCAGCTCCAGACCAAACCATGCTTCCCATCCCATCCAGCCATTATCCTTATTTCTACAAGTATAATCCTTCCCTCTTCCCTTTCCCCCTCCCCCGACTTCACCTCCTGCTCTGGACAGTAATCCAATCAATACTCACTGCTTCTGAAAAAAGTGGCTCTATATCTCCCTTCACCTCCTCATTCTCCTATATATGATGTGCACCCCCATTAGACCGTAAGCTCCATGACAGCAGGGACCATGTCGCTTTGAAGTCTGCATTCCTGGTGCTTAGCACAGAGTCAGGATATCCTAGTCTGACCAGTCACTGAGTCTTAGAGCCCTATCCATTCCACTGGAGCATTTGCACTTGCATCGGATCCCCTCCCTCCATCTCCCAAGGCCACCATCTGAGTTCAGGTCCTCTTCTCTTCCCTGGACCATAGGAGCATCCCCAATGAAAATGAAGTGTCTTTCATAGATGCTGCAGGGAGAATGGCTTCCTTTTTCTGGGTGATGCGGTACAACTGTAATACTTTCTAAAGTCTTTTTTCTCTTTCTCTTGCTACAAGTCAAGAGAAGGAAGGAAGGCTTCCCCAGCCATTCACTGATTCAGGACATGGGTGGAACAAAAACCTGCCAGCAAGGAAAACTTCCTGATTTGCTACGAGTGAGGCTGGGCCTGGATAAAACAGTCTTAGTTTTGGGGGCCCAGATAGCAAACCCCAAACTCCTTGGGGAGTTTTCTGAGGGTAAAAAGTGCCATTCTTGGACAAACCAGGACGGGCACAGTAAATTGGAAGAGATGGGGAATGAAAAGAGGGATGAGTCTTAGGACCAAGGAGGGAGAAAGTTTATTAGGGATGGGGCAACACACACTCCCTCTCTTAAACCAGGGAGCTCAGAAGGCTGAGGGGCGAAAAAGGATAAGCTCAGGCCCAAGGGGGCTAGTTTTGGTTTGTTTTTGGTTCACACTTGCGATTTCATTGGCTTAGAGCAATGCTGTCAAAATAAAATAGAAACTGGACCACTAAACTGCATATTGACTTAGAAAACCCCATATTAATATTATTTCTGTTCTATTGCATTCTTATTTATTTTAACTATTTCCCAATTACATTTAAATCTGGTTGGGCTCAGGAGGGCCCTGTATTTGACACCTGGGGAGGAAGAAACTCCTTTTATCTCTGCTGACCTACACCTGCTCAGCCACTTTCAGTCTGGGAGGGAGCCCTGGGCCACACAGCCACAATAGTTTTGAGGCAGCACTTGAACCCAGGCCTTCCTGACTTTAAACTGCCTGAGACAGAGGTTAAGTCATTTGGCCAAGGTCACACAGGTAGGAAGTCTAGATTCCCTGATTCCAATGCTAATGAACTTTCCCCTGTGCCAGGGCCAAGGACCACGGGAGCAGTTCTGAGGAAGTGGCCCAACAAGATGCTAGGCTTAGCAGGGGCCTTCATAGCCTGCTAACTGAAAGACAACACCGCAGAGTGGGAAGAATGCTGGCCTGGAATCAGGCTGGTCCGGGATCTGCCGCTATAAAGCCATGACTAGGAAAGGCTTCTCTTGGGCCTCAGATCCTCCCCAACGAAATGAGGGCCTGACCAGCTTCTAACCCAATGATCTTCTAAGGTTTCCTCCTGCTTCAATATCCTGGGATCTAACATCTTAATTCTCATTTAAATGTAACTTTACGTGTTAAAACAGTCAATTAACAAGTGTGTATTAAGCACTTTCTATGTATTAGGGTGCTAAGGGTACTTAGGCACTGTGGGTATAAGAACAAACGAAAAAAGCTTCGGGGCAGCTAGGTGGTGGAATGGATAGAGCAATGCCCTGGAGGCTGGAGGAGCTCAGTTCAAAGGAGGCCTCAGGAACTTGACACTTACTAGCTGTGTGACCCTGGGCAAGTCCCTTAAGAAAAAAAAAAGAGAGAAAAAAACCTACCTTCAAGGAGGCTTACATTCTGTGGCATAGAGAGCAGCAGATGGATGGTAACCTTAGAAAGGAAGTCTTGGGAGACTGGAAAAGACCACGTGCAGAAGGCGCCTGGGAAACTGAGTGTTGAAGGACCCTAGGAAGGGAAACAAGGAATCTGAGCATTCCAGGCACAGGAAGGGCCAGTGCTGAGGCCCAAAGGTGGGAGAGTTGTACTGTATCTAAGGTGCAGAAGTATAAATGCACGGAGAAGAAGTACGTGTAAGAAGACTAGAAGGGCTGGCTTGGGAAGAGTTTTGAGCGCTAAAGACAGGAGGACATATTTGATCCTGCAGGTGAGGCGGGTGGCCACGGTCAGACCTGAGCTTTAGCAAGAGCCCTTTGGCAGTTTGAGGAGGGCAGACCGGAGGGCAGCTGTTTAATGGAAGAGAAGTAAAGCATAGGAGAGAGAGACATTGCAACCCCACAGATAGGCCAGGCAGCGGAATGCACATTTGAAATAAGGCAGGATCGTAGATTTGGAGCTAGAGGCAACCTCAGAAGGCATTTGATCCAACCCTCTCTCTTTACATGTGGAGAAGTTGAGGCCTGGAGAAGTTAGGCCTGCCCAAGGTCACATGGATAGTAAGTGGTAGGATTTGAATCCAAGACCTGATTCCAAACCCATTGTTCTCACTGTATTGCCTCTTTGGGGCTGTCATAGACTGCTAGAGCATTTCACAGTCCTTGGCACATTTGTGACCTTACTGAGCCACAAGCAGAGAATTTCCCTTCCTCTTCCCAAACCCAACTGTGAAACTGCTTCCAACCACAGCTTACACACAAAATACACACACACATACACACACACACACACACACACACACACACACATTCCAGTGTCTTTCTACTTTCCTTAATACAATCTCTATAGAAAACATTAGAAAGAGTACAGAGAACGCCCAGCTTCCTTTAGCTCAAATGTTCCCCGAGGTCTCTCTTGATCTCCCCCTCTACTAATCACTCCTCCCCTACCCCAAAAAGTACTGTTTAATTTGAGTGTTTTGACTTAGCAGTTGTTCCTGCCACAGGAACAACTTTGTTTTTGTCTTTGTGTCTCCAGCAACTCAAAAGGTTTACACAGTAGGATTACACAACAGGGACCTAACAAATGCTTGTTAAAATGAGTGAATTTGGAGAGGCAGAACAGCTCATCCAACATGAATGTTTTCAGGATGCAGTTTACACCACGCCAAGGGAAGGCTGGTCATTTTCTTCAATAAAGGGCTGTCTGTACTAAGATAAGTACAGTTTAGGAGACTGATTTAAAAGTTTGTAAAGGAAACTCCCTAGAGCTGAACTGGGGCCCCAAACTGATGCTTCCCTGACAACAGTTTCCTCCAAGCAGGGATCCTTAAGCTTAAACTTAGATTCTTCCTTCAATCTATGAGTTGATTTACTAATATTGAAATTCAAATTAAATCTCCTGGGATCATAAATGCTTATTATGCTAAGTAGGATGGGAGATTTAAAAAAAGGTCTCATTCATTACAGATGGGTTTTCATTTAATTAATTTTCATTTAGACAGCAAAACAAACATCCTTCATCATTCAAATGAACCTCTCTATTTTATTAAGAGGGGAAAAGGCCAGCAAAGGAGTTTTAATAGACCACCAGCTCAATATAAGCCAGCGCTGCAGCACTGAATCAATCACATGGTAGCCCCAGCAGCTCAAGAAATCTTAGGCTGCCTGGAGAAATACACTGTCCAGGAGATGAGAGACAAGTGCCCTGCTCTACTCTGCTCTGCTTGGACCACAAATGTATCTGTTCTCTTCTGGTCTCCCCCTCTGAGCAAAGGTGTCTGTGATCAGAGGAGGGCAGATTGAATAGGGAGGGGACTCCAGGCATATCATATGAGGAGGAAATGAAGGAGCCTAGAGAAGACTTAGAGGCAACAGGAAGGCTTGCTCTGCTTGGCCTCAAAGGGAAAAACTGGCCCCAGTGGGTGGAAATTACCAGAAGGCAGATTTCACAGCAACATTATAACAACAATTTGGCCAGCAGCTACTGTAGCTGTGTAAAACCAACAACAACCAGCACATAAAATGGCTGCTAAGACAGGTTCTTTGATCTGCTTTACTAAGGAAAGCAACATTAAGGAGTTAACAATCTTACTTTAATCCAACATACAAATATCATTCACTTAGTTCAGGAGGAAAACAGCAACCAGAGGTTCAGAGCAAAATACAAACAAATAACAAACATACACAATATAAACAGGCCAAATCACAATTCATAGTTACCAGGAAAGCATCAACATCTAGGGTCACAAGCCGGGAGGCTCTTAACGGCTGCCCAGAGTCCCATGCCACTCTTCCAGTGACTGAGAGCCCCAAAAGTCAAAGGCCAACCATGGATCTTATATACTTGTGTGAGGGCCTGGGGTTTAGTATCTAGTTAGCAAAAGGGTGTGTGCCTGAAGCTTTGCATTTCTAAAAGAGAAAATGGTAAAAAAAAAAAAAGTCCCACCTTAATTACCAATACAAATATAAAGAAAGATTTGCTGGAGCTATCCCAATGTGCCATGTGAGCTTTGGGAGTCACAGCTTACTCTTCCTGAAGGTTTTCAAGAAGAGGGTAATTGGGGATTCTAGAGAAGGGATTCCTACTTCAGGCTGGCGGCTCCTTCCAACTCTAAGACCATGAAGTTGAATGAAAGGAACATGATCTTGTGCCAGCCTCTGAGGTGAGGATAATGGTCCAGAGAAAAACCTCCTGATTCTATTTAGGGTCAGACAGACACTCAGCTGCTTGACACCGAGTGCCCTTCCCAATCTGGCCCTATGTCCATCTCCTGCTTTCTCTAACAACAGCACCTTCTCCAAACTGGCCTTCTGGTTGTCTCCTACTAGCGCCGCACCACCCTCCATTTCCAGCTCTGCCCTGGCTGTCCTCCAGGCTGGGAATACACTTGCTCCTCACTCTACCTCACGGAATTCCTGGCTTCCTTCAAGACTCACCTTAAGCAGGAGGGTATTTTCCTGTTTGTTGCTCCCACTGCTGTTTGCGCTACTTCATCCTTCTCGGTTCTCTTCTAAATGCTTTGTGTATACCTATAGGTGTGCATGTGTCTCCCTCCCTTAGACTGTAAGCACCCTGAGGGCAGAGAATGTTTCCCCTTTTTCTTTGTATCCCCAGTGCTCTACATGGTGCCTAGCACAGAGTAGGGGTGTATGGGGTGTGTGGGGAGGACCAGAATCTCTGCTTGGAGAGCTTGCCAAATCCTTTTCAGGGACACTCATCCACCTTTGGCATCCACCTTCACCCCACTATCACCTGTGGCTCAAGAAGCTGTAGCATGCGCAGCCCTCACACCCAGGTAAACGCCCAGGATGGGCTAAACCAGGTTGACGGTACCTGATCGGCCTCAAACCTATTGCTGAGTTAAGGGGAAATCTACCCCAAGCAAGTGAAGCCTTCCCCTGGCAGGAAGGGCAGGTGAAAACAATGTGTTCCAATGGCCATAAAGGCAGCTGAAGAAGATGCCATGCATTGCTCAGATCTTGGCGAGGCACTGAAGAAGCCAGGGTCATCGCTGCATCCCGGGCCACCTCCAGTCATTTTGACTTGTCCTGACACTGGAAGATGAGGAGGACTTTACACGATTGCCTCACTTAAATCCAACTCACATCCAAGGCAAGACATTCCTCCGAGATGGCACAAAACAACTGCTTAACCAATGCCTGTGAATCGATGGATGGGTTACTCACCGAAAGCTGGGGTAAAAACTACCCCTTAGAGTTCACAGTGGAGAAGAAAATGGCAAACCACTCCAATATCTTTTCCACGAAAACCCCACAGGGTGTCCTAGAGAGTGGAACACCACTGAAATGACTGAATGACAACAAAAGGGTTTATAGGAGAGGTGAGAAAATTTTACTTTACTAGGATATAGAATATGAATAACAAGTCAAATGAACAAACATTTATTAAGCAACTGCTATTTGCTAGGCACTATGCTAAATGCTGGAGTTACTACAAATAAAGGAAAACTAAAACAAACAAAAAAGTCTGCCCCTGCCCTCAAGGTCCTTATTCTGGTCATACCAGCTCATTAAACAAATATTTATTGAATATTTACAAAGCAACAATCAATCAACAAACATTAAGCACCTACTATGTGCCCAAGACACTGAGGATAAAAAGACACCCCCCCCCCCAAAAAAGTTTCAATTTTATCAATGGAGACAAGGACATAAAGGAGCATAAAATAAATACAAAGTGACTTTGTGTAGGGGGAAGAGTCGCAGCACTGGGGAGGGCAGGAAAGGCTTCAGTAGTAACGTGGAAGGCACTTTGGAAGGTGGAGGCCATGTATCTGGGGGGATGGGGGCGGGGAGAGTCATTCAAAGGTACGAGAGAGAGGCAGATATATCGTACAGAATGTTGTTGTTTCTAATGCATCTGTCAATGAGACACTCCAGGTTCTTACAATACCAAACAGAAAAGGAGATTTGGAGGGCAGATGGATAAGAATTTAAATCAATGCTCAACTCCATAAAACACAATTTCTGAAGGCACCCATATACAAAAGTTAATCAGTGAATGAAACCAGGAAATTGTTGGATGAATATAATCAGCCACAGAGGGCTGCCTGCCAACTTGGAGGAAGGATTCCTTCTGTCTCCCCAATCTCATTCTGTGCTTTCCATCCCCCCCTCAAAAAGCAAAACAAAACAAAAAACATTTGCAGAAAAGTTTACTCAGGGTCACGATGCTTTCATCCATCTTGCACAGTAGGTGCTTAATAAGTGTTTACTGATTGACATTGAGGCTCAATGATGTTTGCAAGGTCAAATGTGTCTGTTCTGTAAATGTTGGGAGCTTCCCTATGCTGTATGCAGTTGCAAACTCTGAAAGAGAAAGGGACCGTGTTGGTTTAATCTGATACAAGCAGACCCAGAACAACACAATGCAAAGGGAACACATAATAGGCTTTTTGATCGTGAATTCGAACTAAGAATTCCTCTCTGTGCTCTGTGTGCAGCTTCGCATTCTGTCCAGGAGGTGGGATGACATGTTTACAGATGGCGCATTCTGGACAGTTTGAAGGTTTGGTAACAAGAACCTGGAGCCTGGCACTCACCAGTCACTCCAAGGAAGACACTCTCTTCCTCAAATTGAATAAGAAATGAAACCTTCACTCCTCAAATGGGATCTACTTAAGAGCAAATGGGTTCATGTTTACCCACAGGCATTCTTTCCTCATTTTCATCGAAACTGAGGGAGTGACCGCTGGAATTCCCCCATCAGGTGCCCAGTATCTATCTGGCAGTTTCAGGCAGGGGTTGTTTTTCACATGATACCATTAAAAAGCTATGGTATGCCAGGTGGTGTCTAGCAATGTATCTGTACCTTGAACTTTGGTCATGACACAGAGATACTTCATACTGAGCAGGAATTCTTTTCCCTACTTCCAAGTCGCTGGAGAAAAAGATGTCCCAGTAATCCTTTGGCCGATATTGACCTAAGGCCAATTACACGGACTTTGTATCTTTACTGAAACTTGCATAAAACTATGAGACAAAAACATCCTTCCCCAAACCCTTTAAAGGATTGAAAAAAAAAAGGGTGAAGAGAAATTCTGGTCCTTGGTTTCACAACTGTCACACTAAACAATTGTTCAGGATTTCTCTCTCGACATTTTCACAGACAGGAAGTCATTTGTTTTGTGGTATTTGAAAAAAAACCAACCCGACAAACCAACCTTAAAGATAATTTGTCCTTTCTTTGGTGTGTGGTCACTTATGAAATCACCCATAACAAAGTGAAAGGCAAAGAATCATACACAATGCGAAAAGTAAAGAAGTGGGAATTTAGAGTGACTATCTGTTCTAGATCAGAGGTCTGTCGTGGTGTGTATGGGGTGGGGAGGGTGCGGCAGGAAGGGGGGGCTGTGAGCAGACCTCTAAAGTGGCTGGCACTTCAGTCCAGACATTCCTTCTTTCCTTCCTTCCTCCATTTCTTCATTCATTCAAATAGGTATTTAGTGCATGCGTCTGAGTTCTCTCGCAGCTCCAAATCCTACAATCTGGTTTTAGGGCCCAGAACACACTATACTCCACCTGCTCCTCACGCTCCGTGCTCCATCCATTGTGGTGCCTGGGTCCAGATGGTCCCCTATGCCTGGAATGCTCTTCCTCTTCACTTTCCTTCAAAGCTCAACTCAAAGCCAGTTGGCAGAAGGCCTTTCCCAGGACTCCACAGCTAGTGCCTCCTCCATGGAGGAAGGAAGGAGGCCTTAGGTCCACACTACATGTATCTAGCCTCCTCCATGGAGGAAGGAAGGAGGCCTTAGGTCCACACTACATGTATCTAGCCTCCTCCATGGAGGAAGGAAGGAGGCCTTAGGTCCACACTACATGTATCTAGCCTCCTCCATTAGAATGTAAGCTCCTTGAGGGAGGGGATAGTCATCTTTCTTGATATCCCTAGTGTTTAGCACAGTGCTAGGAATGTAGTAACCACTTAATAAATGTAGGCCTATCCACTTCCAGATAGAGAAGGACCCAGACATCCCCTCAAGCTATCCTTTAACATCTCCCCTCCCTTCAAAAACCAAATACTTCAAAAACAATTAGCCCTCATAGCCCCTACTTCATCTCTTTCCATTCTCTGGAGATCGAGATGACTAAGAACAGGGGGACCACTCCCAGGTGTGGCCAAAGTAAGGTAGAGGTCATGGGAGTTAAATGACAGGAGTAATTGTGAGACCAGCGTGCTGAAGAAGCTGGCTTAGAGTCAAGCAGATGGTTCAACTAGGTGATGAACTTTGGGGAGAGAGAGTGACCTTGAGATCCACAGATGAGAGCAACAAAGATTTTGGCAGAATGGGGAGAACTAGGGGACCAGATGCTGAATGATGATGGCTGAAGGAAGGGCTGAAAATGGCATCAGGGAGCAAGACAGCCAGCTCCTCCTGGCCCTAAGTCCTGGGGGCAGAAGGGGAGAAGCAAGCAGCCTGCTCCAAGAGGATACCAGGAGATGGGGTGTGTTGAGAAGAGAGCCCATTTTCAGTGAACACCAGAAGATGGAAGGAATGTTAAGAATAGATTTAAGGTAAAGAGTTTGTTACAATGGAGGGAGGTTTCAGAGTACAGTGGGAAGGGAAGGCAGAGGTACACAGGGCCTAGGGAGAAAGAGGGCCAAATTAAGCAGTCAAGGGGCTGTGATCTGCACAGACCTTCACTGGCTGATCATACCATAGATCTCCACAGCTCCCCCAATTCCCATCCTGCTAAACCTGGGTGTGGCTGTAGTCGCAGGGCTGAGTCAAGTATCCTGTGCCAACAAGATAGGACTGTACCCTCATTTCCAATGTGAGAACCTGGGCCAAAGCCCTGGCCAATCACTATGAGTTCCGGCTTTTGGAAAGAGCCCTGGATTTGGAACCAGGAGGCTTGGTTTTTCCAAAGACCCAGATCTTCCACTCTAGGTCAGACATTAAGCAAGGGCTCACTACTCGGAGCCTCGGCTCATCGTTTGAAAAATGGGGATTATGACAGGAATAATGGTAATAATTGCATTACTGACCTCATATGGTTGCTGTGAGAAAAGGACTTTGAAAACTACGAAGCATATTATATAAAGTATGAACTATTGCTATTATAAAGGTGCTTGGACATTTTCTTTGGTTTTACAAGTCATTACGAATGATTATTTTTATTTCGACTCATTGTCATGGCACCATGTTGGTGCATAGTCCAGTAGAGGCAGCTAAGCCTCTAAAGTGGCCAGACAATCTCCGTGGCTTTCTTCTCTTTTAGGTCATTTCCGTGACTTGTGGTTGATGGAGTCTGGGATATAGGAGTCAGGGAAAGCTGGGTTCAAATCCTGCCTCAAACACTCACTAGCTGTGTGATCCTGGGCAAATCACTTAATCTTTTGGGGTCTCAGTTTCCGCATCTGTAAAATGAAAGGATTAGCCTTGGAAGATTCCAGATTGAAATCTCTATAATTCTATCAATCTGTCCTATCTTCTCCTTAGTGGCAGTGACTAGGCCATACTTTACTTACACGCTTCTCTCCTTTCCCGCTACTTGGGTCCTTCAAGGGGGAAAAATCAGAGTGGAGAGGTGATGGAAAAGATAGGAAGTCTGCTAGGATGTGAAAGGTTTTCAAACCAAATCTGAAAAAGTCTTTATTTCGCAGTTTTTCCCTTGATAAAGATGACTGAAAAGTCGATAAGATGTCCATGTACATAGCCTTCCAAAATGATTTCTAAACACTGTACAACGGGAAGATTTTAATGTAAAGTGACCAAATCATTATCATTCCCGGACTTGGAGGACAAGCAAACCCGGACAGCTCTCCACTGTGAGGGGAAGGAAGGATCCCTGGCCTTGTTTACTGGTGACCTTTTCTCTTGTTAAACTCAGTGCACAGCTGGTCATCTTCTAAGAGGAAGAAACGCAAGCAGAGTAATGTAGTGATCTAGGGGTGCTCCCATCCCCATCAGTAATACCGAGGGAAGGGCCTGGGTTTGGAGTCAGAGGACCTGACAGGGAGCCCTCACTGTCCAGATGGCCTCTGTGGCCCCTTTCGGCTCTAACGCCTATGACCCTAGAGTTGATGTCAGGGGGAAAGAAGGATTGTGCATCTACTGTGGGCGAGGCATCCGTGGACCAGGTGCTCAGTCCAAATGTCTGTTAGTGTCCGAAAATAAGGATGCTTCAGGACTGAGAGGCTGAGCATGTTGAGAATGATAGCAAGTGACAGCTAACATTTCTGGCTGGCCCATTCTGGGCCAGGCACTATGGTAAGCGCTTTATGATTGTTCGCTCTTCTTATTCTCTCAAAGACTCTGGGAGGTGGGTGCTCTTACTATCCCCATTTTAAACAGATGTGAAGTGACTTGGCCAGGGTCACATGGCTTGATTTGAACTTTGGTCTTCTTGACTCCAGGCCTGGTGCTCTGGCCACTGCACCCTCAAGGTGCCCTAAGTGCAGGGCAGAGGGTAGGAGGTCCTATCCAGTGGCAGCCAAGTCTAACCTCGGGTCTCCTTGTCAGACCAGACTCACAGGTGTCCACGAACACATCCATTGGCATTGACGGAACAAGCCAGGATGATGGTAGCGATCACAGCCACTCAGCAGTGCCACCCTGATTTGTTTTGACTTTTCTGTCCTTTGAGAAAGGGGGTGAGGGGCACTGGGCACCCCCCCCCCCAGTTGTCCTTTTCTCTCTACATTCTCTCTTTTGGCATCTCAGTCACTCCCAACAATTCAGTTTACACACAGTAGACCAGTAATGTTTGTGGAATTGAATTTAATTGAATGGTGATTTATTAATCACCAGGCCCTGGGGCTACAAAGACAAAGTGAGAAGTCCTGCTCTCTGGGAGTTTACAGTCTTGCTCAGGGAACCTCCACACACATATAGGGAGATACAAAAAGAGAAACTAGGGAGTGGGGGATGGAAGGGATCAGCAGCTGTGGGAGCAGATAGGTCCCAAACCTATCTCCAGACCTGACATTCAACTGCATAGGGGGCAACATGGCCTGGAGGGCCCACCAGCACCTCCAACTCCGAACCCAAACCAGACAAGACTTGATCATCCTTCAGTGCATCAGAGTCAAGAGCTTGAAGGGACCTAAAAGGTCATCTGGTCCAATTCCCCATTTTACAGAAGAGGAAACTGACCAAGAGGGGGCCGTGCCCAAGGCCACTCGGGTGGGAAGCACCAGAGGCAGCAGTGACTGAGGCCCCAGCCTTCACCTGGCCTCCCAGAATGAGGGGTAGGGGAGGCGGTGGAGGTGGGGTGTTAGTGCTGATTCTGTCTCCTCGCCTAATCTGTTACCAGATTTGATTGATTCTATCTCTGCAATGCATCATGTTTTCTATATACTTATAGTCTCCCTACCCTGCCCCATTAGAGTGTAAGCTTCTTGTGAGCAGGGATTGTCTCATTCTCTGTACTTGTATCCCCAGCACCTGGCCTGGGTGGCGAATAGGCATTAAAATCTTCTTTTCAAGGATGGATGGCGCTCTTACACCCTCACTTTCTCGATACTCCCATTTCCAGGTGAGGAATCTCCATCCAAAAGCACGGGTCACCACCCGATTTGCACCTTACAGTGTTAAGGAGTTGCCTAACACCACACAGCCAGTAGGTGTCAGGAAGTGGGACTTGAGCCCAGGTCTTCCCAACGTTGAGTCCAGATCTCTCAGCATGTGTCAGGCTGCCCCTTGTTTTTAAACCCAAACTCCCATACCACCCCAACTGCTCCCCCAGCTCTTAATGACCTGCTAGCATTTGTTGGGTGACACTCCCGTGCATTACAGCAGGGTTGGGGGCTTGTCCCCACTAGCCAGCCAGCTCCCAGAAAGCAGGGATGGAAGTTTTTTCTCTGGACTATTTCCTTCCAAACATTGAACACTGTCCATTCAAATTTGACTAAACCACCTCACCTATGACTTTGGGGCCCCAGGGATGCCCCAATGACGGTTTTTTTTTTTCAGTCCCTAAGAGCCTGTTTTCATGCTCTTTAGAGAAATACCTTCATAGCATGGCCTCTGAGTCCCAGGTCTGCCACATACTAGCTGGCTTACTCTGAGTAAGGTATGAAACTCCAGAACCTCAATTCCTTCTCTGTAATATCGAGACGTTATGGTTGTGCCACCAACTTCTCAGGGGTTATCGTAAAGACAACATAATGTATGCAAGATATTTTGTGTACCTGTATAAACAGATAATTCTTATTTATACTACTCTTAATATCTCTCATGCTATCCTTTCTTTTTCATACCTTTCTTTTTTTGTGTGTGTAGCCTTTTCTTTCCTTTTCTTTTCCCTCCCCCTTCCTTAAAAGAAAAAAAAAGATAATAATTACCCTTTTCCTACAGCTACTTTTAAATGTAAAGAGACCAATTGTTGTTTAAATGCCAAACAGCTGAATTGTTTTCATACCATCTCTCGAAGCCTCCATTTTTCATTATGTCAAAATAAGGATTCCACAGTTCCACACATTTTTCACGTTTATGACTTCTAATTTGCTGTGTGCTCTTCCATGGTGATTAAAAATCGGGTTTGTTAAACCATTGACTATCACTTGCTTCCAGTGTGCTGCAATCATTCATTTTCAGGGCGCTGGCGTCTTTATGATAATCATTTTTGTTTTCTTTCTTGAGATTCTGAAGGTATTATTCTCAGAAGATCCACTTTGGGGAAAAAAGGGGATATGGATTTTTGTTATTTTAATGATTTATGCCTATCTTCTATTCCAGAATATACAAACTATTTTATAAGACCCCAATTAAGAAAACCTACCCTTTCGCCAGTTCTAGTCAAACAGGCCCAAATATGACCTGCCAATCTTTGCCAGTCTTCCGTGCCTACAGTGTCCACCCTCCTCTCTCCTCTGCCCTTCAGAATCCTGATGACTGGGCTCAGACAGCACCTCTTCCATGAAGCTTTCCATGCCCCCTGGAGCTGATGGGTTTTTGGTCACCTTCCTCAAATTTTCCTGGAGCACTTTGCTGGGATCTCCCATCTGCTCCCATGACCCCCTTCCTTCTATTATACTTATCTGTGTGGATGAAATGACAATACCAAGTATCTCCATGCTCCACACAAATATAAGCCTCTTGAGGGCAGAGACTGTTACTTTTTCCTTTTGTATCCACAGCACTTACCACAGGGCCTTGAGTAGAGTAAGGAGTTAAAGGCTTTTTTTTTTTTTACAGTTGAACAAAGCTCTAGGTTTTAGTCCCCCTGTTTCCTGGCTTTCCCACTTTATAGGCACAAAAAAAGGTTATTAATTTCTTGGTATCCATCAATAAAGGCAATCAACATCACTGCTAAACATATTTTTATAAACCGTTTTGCTTTATTAGCAAAGTTATGCTCATTTTTTCCTCATTTTAAAATGTGGGTTTATCTTTTAGATTTCATTGGATCATCAAATGTTAGAGCTAGAAGAGACCTTAGAAGCCCTTTGGTCCAATCCCCTCATTTTACAGATGAGGAAACTGATCCCCAGAGAGGGGACATGTGTAAGCTCTTATACACGGTGACAGAGGTAGGCCTCCAAGCCTAGTATCCTCTTCACTCAACCCCACCCAGGCCTCTGCAAGAGGCTCATTTTTGGGTCTTTCCCTTTTGTTGCTAAATTCCAAGGTCTCTATTCCAGGGGCTCAGTTGGGCACAAACACCTATGATTTAGTGTAACAGCACAGAAGAAGCGGCCAGGAGCAGGAGGTCTCTGAGGGAGGGATAAGGGTGGGCCTGCCAGGAGGAGCTAGTGCTGCAGCTAGGCAAGAAAGGTTTTGGTAAGCAGCAAAGGGCCATCTCATGGAAGAGAGATCATTGCGAGGCTAGAATCTAGAAAGGTTAGGGCCAGGCCAGGGAGGCCTCGAATACTGGGCAAAGTTATCTTTTAGGACAGAGGGGCCAAACCCAGATAAATAGAAAGTATCCCTGCAGGCCACATACTGATTTAGAAAAACCACAAATTAAACTTTCTCCTGTGCTGTGTTTTTATTTCTTTTGTCAAACATTTCCTAATTATACTTTAATCTGATTCTCCCCTTGGGAGTTGGGTGGCCTTGGGCCTGGGGGCCACAAGTGTGACACCACGGTTTAGACAACAGGTAGCCGCTGGGGTTTTCTAGCAGGGAAAGGAAGAATGAGGAAGATAAATGTCGGTTAAGTGATAATTAAGATTATATGGGAAGGGGGAGGCTAGAATCAGAGATCAGAACCATTTTTACATATGGACCTTTGGCAGCCTGGTGAAGACTGCAGACTCCTCAGAATCTGTTTATGTAACAAGTAAAAAACATTATGAAATCATTGAGAAAGAAAGTGTAGACAAGAAAGAAAAGAAGCCCAATGACAGGACCTGGGGAGAATGGCACATGGTTAGGAGGAAGGATGAGGAGAGAGGTCAAAGTACGAGGAGTACGCAAAATCGTTGAAGCTAAGAGAGGAGGGATGATCGTGCATGAGGGAGTCAACAGTGGGAACAAAAGAGATGGAGGAGGCCTGAAAAAAGCCCTCGGGGTTAAGTGTTGCTGGTGACCTGGACAACGGCTTGCAAGGGAGGTGGGGGGAGACTAGAGAATGTCTGTAGGCATGGGAGAATGACCCAAGAGAGAGGAAAATGGGAGATACATCAGAGAGCGCGGATGATGATCCGTGAAACAAGGTGGCGACGACATCAAGTGGAAGGACTGTCCTCATCCAGGAGGAAGGCTACTTTAGCAGGCTCGGGGCATGGTGAATTGACTGCTGGATTTGGAGCCAAGAAAACTTGAGTTCTAATTATACCTCAGTGACCTAGCAATGTCACTGCTAGGCCTGTATCCCAAAAGAGATTTAAAAAAAGGAAAAAGACCTACATGTGCAAAAATATTTATAGCAGTTCCTTTCTGGTGGCCAAGAACTGGAAATTAAGGGAATGCTCATCAACTGGGGAATGGCTGAACAAGTTGTGGTATATGATTGTGATGGAATATTACTGTGCAATGAGAAATGAGGAGCAGGGGCAGCTAGGTGGCACAGCGAGTAGAGCATGGGCCCTGGAGTGGGGAAGACCTGAGTTCAAATCCGACCTCAGACACTTGACCCGTGTACTAGCTGTGTGACCTTGGGCAAGTCACTTAACTGCAACTGCCCTGCCTTCCCCCTTCAAGACAATAACAAAAACGAAGAAATGAGGAGCAGGATGCTCTCAGAAAAATCTAGAATGACTTACATGAACTGATGCAAAGTGAAATGAGCAGAACCAGGAGACCCTTGTACACACTAACAGCAATACTGTAAGATGATGAGCTGTGAATAACTCGGCTATTCTCAGCAATACGAAGATCTAAGACAACTCTAAGGATTCATGATGAAAAAATGCTCTCCACCCCCAGGGAAAGAACTGAGGCGTTGGAATACGGATCAAAGCATACTTTCTTTTTTTTTTTTTCTAGGGGGGGGGAGCTCTATGTTTTCTTTTACACCGTGACCAATATGAAAATGTTTGGCATGACTACACGTGTATAACCTATATCAAATTGCTTATCTTCTCAGTGAGGGGGATGGGGAAGGAAGGAGAGAATTTGGAACTCAAAGCCTTAAAAACGAATGTTGAAAATTGTTTTTCCATGTAAAAGAAAACCCCACTGGGGTCACGGAGAGTCAGATGTGACTGAAATGAATGAACAACGGCCACATAACCTCGCCCCTTCCTGCGCTTTAGTTTCCTCTCCGTACTCTATCCAGATATCTTGGCCCATTCACAGTCCTCTCACGCCACACATCTGGCCCTTACCTTTGCATTAACGATACAGCCTCATGCTTAGGATGCTCTGCCTCCTTGCTTCCATTCCTCCATTTACCTGGTTTCCCTTTGTGCTCTGACTTAGGTGGGGCTGATAACTGGCAGAGATTGCTGACAGTTTGGGGTCCTTTGTCAGAACGAGGAAGGGTGTTCACATTTGTAATCGCCGGCAAACCTGGAGCCCATGGTTGAAGAAACACAAGAATTTTCTTCCTGGGCCAGATTGTGTGAGGCCAGTGGTTGGCAGGGAAAGGAAGTTCCTGGTCTGGTGCTATATTATTAAACTATGAAGACTAGGAGGGAAAACTCTAAAGGCTTCCTTTCGGCAGTAACAAACAGAAAGATATAAGTGACCGAAAAACAACAAGACAGCCAAGATGGAGAGCAGATCCTGGGCCACTGCTCTGAGAAACCCTGGAAGGGCCACTGCCCAGAGCAATACAGGGTTGACATGGCTTGGGAGCCATTTGGAGCTAGAGAAACCATGACGAGAGCGACCTTGGTGACACCTGCTGGCGGGACTGGGAACTACAGGTGGAGACGAAACTGAATGCCTGGCAATTTTTATAGAAGGAGCCCAGAGAGTATGGGGCTGGCAGGCCAACGTGGGTACCATCATCCTGTGAATATATGGCCATGTGTGTACATCTATTTTAAAACAAGCTGCATGTTATATGTTCACAATCTCATCTAATCCCTCTTCTGGCCTTCTTCATTGATGGAAAGGCTCACACTTGTTCATGGCGTTCTAGTTCATGGAGTCTGCAATGTTTGGGTTTGTGACTCAGCTCTGACACTCAAGATGAGACCACAGAGGAGTCTCTGAACCTCTCTTGGCTGTTTCCTCATCTGTAACATGGAAATCATAAAACCTGGAGAATGGCTGGGGGCATTACATGAGAATGTGTTTAAAAGCACTTGGTAAACCTTAAATTACCATGTAAATGTCAGCTATTATCATAGCTCTTTGGAAAAGTAAAAAAAGTATAGTTTTTCTTTTCTCTAGTCATAATAATAACAATAAATAGCTTTTTGTATGGCTTTAAAGTTTTCAAAACATTTTATAAATATTATCTTATTTGATCTTTACAACAACCCTAAGAGGTAGGTGCTATTCCCCATTTTACCAAACAGGAAACTGAGGAAGGCAAAAGTTAAGTGACTTGCCCAAGGTCATACAGCTACTAAATGTCTTTTAATAAAATTGTCTTGCTTTAATATTTTGATCCACAGGGAGATGCTCTCCATATAAAGAGTAAAGCCAAGTATACATTTCTCCAGGGATCCCGGGTTCGAGCTACAAAGAAGGAATCCGCCAAAATGTACTTGAACTCTCTGTGTTCTAGAGGAATTTGACACAAAGGTTACCTATGTTCATATAATTTGAGAGTTCACAATAATCACTGATGTGACAGTGGGCACTGATAACTAATAATACTAATGTCTACCAAAGGCTTAAATGTGTCATTGAAGGACACCAAGTTCAGGAAGTTCTGTTGATGGCTCCTTCACATTAAATGGCCCTATGGCAGCAGATTGCACCCTCTGGCCAAAGGTAGCATGGAGTAGCACTTACTGGTAGAAGTGAAAGTGCTTATTGTTCCTGGGGAAGTAATTTGATTTCTTGGGGTTAAGTGACTTGCCCAGGGTCACACAGGCAGTAAGTGTCTGAGCCCAGAATTGAACTCAGGTCTTCCTGACTCCAGGGCCCACTACAGTGCCACCTGGCTGCCCTTGATTTCTCGGAGTCTGCTTACTCTTCTAAAAAATGAGGGTATTGGGCTTGGTTAGATCCCATCAGCCTCATCATGAACTCCACACTCCCACTTAAGGAGAGAGCTCAGCTCTGAACATCTCATCCTCACCTGGCTGCTCTACTTGGGGACATGCCCCCATGCCACATTTGTATCCCCAGTGCCTGGCACAGAGTAGGTGCTTAATAAACGTTTACTGACTGACCTAAGTCCCCTTTAGCTCAAAATCTGTGATCTCCTAATGTTATCAATGGTATTAAAGATCACTTCAGTGGCATATCCCTAACCAATCCTCTTACCTTACCTTACCTCTTACCTTAGATGGGTATAAGGAGCTTCCTACTTGAATAGGATTAATTCAAAGATACGCTAATGACCTCTGAGTTATCTTAAACACAGATCTTAATAGAAATTTAATCACTCCAGAGTGAACATTTTTTGGGGGGGGTTGATCATTTTTTTCAGAAACTGAGGGATTCTTTCTCCAAATTGTTTATGATACCTATGTCATCTTTCTCTACTTTCCCCAATACAATAGATCTTCGTAAGATTTTTTTAAAAAACTAAATGTTAGGTATTTTCTTAGTTACTGAGGCCTAATCAAACAGTTTTTCATCCAATCACACAAGAAAAACATCCAAGGATAAAAAGCTGCATTAATAAGATGACATAACAAATACCTGCCTCCCAAACAAATAAGATAATAAAGTGCTTAGCTGGCACAGAGTAAGCTCTACTAAAGGGGAGCCATTATTATTACCAATACCTTGGCAGACAGATCTAGGGTGCACCACAACATTGACAAGATGCAGGATAGGATTGTAGAGACTGGACCTAGGCCTTTTCACCGATGAGCCTCAGGAATTAGAGCAAAATTCCAGCTGACCACAGGACATCGTAGAAGTAACATGCAGTGTGTAGACCTCAGACCTTGATGAGTCCTGCTATGGGCTGAAGGAAACACAATCTGCAACAATAAGCTCTAGACCAGGAGTGCTTTGGACCCCTTGGGCAGGCAGTCTGGTGAAGCCTACCCGGGGCCATCTCAAAACTATGCTTTAAAATACATTAAATACCTTAGGTGGCGAAGAAGACCAATTATATTGAAAGCATTATCAAAATATTAAAATGTATGCACATTCACAGACCCTGGGTAAAGGACACCTGCTCCGGACTCTTCTTTTCTGGAATGCATAACATTACCATGGAAAAAATGATTGGCTTCAACACCCCTCAAGCAGGATACTAGAAACCATGGCTCCTTGTACCATGTGCCCAAAGAGAGAAACGTTTAATTCTTGAGAAGTCAGGCAACTTTTTAATATCATCTAACTTCCAGAATGTGGATTGATTCTGATTCTTACTGAGAGGTCAGCCATGAGGTGATGAATTCTTTTGGCAACATCAGCTCGTGAAGAGAATCCAAGTAAGCCACGGAGATTATGCTCCATGTTATGAGTGGAGGAAGTGCCCACATGGATGGTCTGTGAGCATGAAGAGAAGGGGCGATAGGAGCCAGAAGAGATTTGCTGAGAACAAAGCCGTGTCAGACAAACCTCATTTCAATTTTCTGACAGTATTATGAGACTAGAAAATTCTGAAGAGGATGCCATAGACACAGTATACCTGGATTGCGGTGAAGCATCTGATAACGCCTCTCATGATATTTTTGTGGACAAGGTGGAAAAGTATTAGCTAGGTAAACAGTAGAGTTAGGCCATCATCACTGGTTGAAGGCCGATGCCAAAGAGTAGACTAGAGGTTAAATTTCCTTCTCTTAACTGTAATCTTTTGTCCTTCCACCTCTACCACTCCCTTCAATTAACTTTTCATTCCTATTCTCTTTTTAAAAATTAAATATTTTATTAAAATTTTAACATTGAACACTAAAATAAGCGACTATACTTGCTTAGTAACTAATGTCAATGCAAAAATATCAAAACAATTTTCATTCCCTCCCTCCAAATCCTCTTTGAGATTCTTATCCATTCATTCAAATTCACCTTTTTCTCACATGCCTGGCATGGTTCTCCATTCTCTGGGTTGCTCTCATAAAAGACTTCCATGTTTCTTTGGATTCATTAGACTAGTCCATCTTAATTGCATAATAGTTTCCCATTCCATTAACGTGCCACAATTCATCTTTTCCCTGACTGCTGGATACTTCTATTGTTTCCAATGTTTGCAAGTAACATACAAGGATGCTATATAAAGCGTGACACATCTGTCACACTCTTTGGTTTTGATAACGGTTTCAGAGTATATTTCCAACACTGGAATTTAGTGGGTCAGAAGGTATGTATGACCTTGTGTGGCCATGGGCAAGTCACATAACCTCATTCAGCCTTGGTTCTTCATCTATAAAATGAGGGAAATGGACAAAATGACTTTTATGGTTCCTTGCACCTCTAAATCTGTGAATTTATGATCTTATCTGTAGGTTGAATTAAGCTGAATGAACAAAAGCTATTTTTGTCATTTAACTATGCACAGCAAAAAACGTTCTCCAAAAAGATCCACGTTAACAAGTCTACCAGTGGTGAATGAGTGCCCTTCTTCCTCCAAAACTACACCAGCAGTGAGTTTTTTTGCTTTTCGGTTTTTTCCCCCAGTTTGATGGGCACTTAGCACAATGCCTGGCACACAATAGGCACTTAATAAATATTTATTGATTGGTTGTTAAGTGTTACCCTCAGTTGTTGAAATATGAATATTAATGAGGATGACAATTTTTTTCAAGTGATTATTAGCCATGTACTTCCCTTTTTGAAAACTATATTCTTTGACCATTTAGCATAGACTAAAAATTGCTTTGACTTTCTTTTTACTTTTCCGCAGTTACTTCTCTTTAGTTATCTTATTTTGTTGCACTTTTTTTCATCTAGTCAAGCACATCTATCTTGTCCCTAAAAAGGCCTTCAATTTACTAAATTTAAATTTAAAAAAAATATTACTAGGTAATAGTCTTTGTATTTGTGAATAATCTATGTAACAAGGATTATTTACTCTTGGAAAGTCTGAACTAATTCTTCTGTGGATCCATCTGGACCAGATGGTTTTCTGATAATTCTGTGAGGATTGGTCTTATTTCTTCCTCTAAGATTAGTCTGTTAATTAAATTTCTATCATGTCTGTTTGGACAATTTATATTTTTGTAGATAATCACCTATTTCCTTTACATTCTTGAATTTCTTAGAATCTAGCTGTGTGGAGTATTTCCTAATAATTTTCTTTACTTCTTTTGTGTCGTGATTTCTCCTTCATTATGCATAATTTTGCCAACCAGTGTTCTCTCCCTTATAATTCGTGGCACAACAAAAACAGCTCGTGGTTCTCATTTATGAATTGTTCTTTCATTCTCTGTGGAGTCCTGCTCATATCCATACAATCAACTCCTTTTGAGAAAACGACTTTGTTCCTTTCCTAGGGGCTTTAAGTCCAAGCTTAATGCAAGTATTTTTTTGGTTTTCTTTATCATGAATGTATAAACACTTAGCAACATTAACTTTGGCTCTAAGAACAGCTCTGGCTGCATATGACGTGTTTGACATGTGCTATTTATTACTGTCTTTTAAACATTCTGCTATTTTCCCGATTTCTACTTCAACCAACCATTAATAAATTATTTTCAATTTTCATGTAATTTTAGTATTTCTGCTCATGTTATTTAATTTTATTTAGATTTCATTCTTGTGTGTATGTATAATTTCTACCTTCTAAAAATCGATGGCTTTTGCAATATATAACTCCTCTATGACCAAGTGCATGCCTTCTGGTGTGAGCATTCCATGGCTACTTGAAAAGAACGTACATTTTCGGCTCTTCCCATTTAGTTCTCTTCATGTCTATTAATTCCCATTTATTAAACAAGCCACTCAAGTCTGTGTTTCTTTACTCCCAATCTTATTTAGCCCATTCTTACAATGGAGTGTTGAGGCCCTGTTACTATCAGGTTTTGACTTATTTCCTCTGACATCACTGTTAATGTCTTTTAATCTGCTGAATTGCTTGGCAAATACAAATTGAGAACTGCCATATACATGTATTTATATATACATACGTACATCTATATACATATATTCACTTTTATGCAACATCTTGTCTCCTTCAATTTTTTTTGTAATTTTAATTTTACTTTATCAGATACCATTAATGATACCATAGTTGTTTTTTTTTTAAATTTGTAGCTTCATGACAAATCTTAATTTATCTCCTTACTTTTAACCTAATTATGTCAGTCAACAGGCATTTATTAAGCTCCTACAATGTACCATGGGTTTTTTATTGGGGTCCTGTTGAGGCTTTTTTTTTTTTTAAATCTCTTACTCCTTTTTCTCTTCCAGGATAGTAGAGAGGTGCTCTAGGTGTGAACTGGACTTGTTCAGGTAGAAGGCGTTGATCTGGCTTGGGCTGGGATGGGGAGGTTGTGTGCTCCTTGGAGTCAGATTGGTTAGAGTGGATGGAAAAGACAGGAAATATTATCAGCTTTCAGGAACAGCAAAGAAGGGGGATCGTTTCCCAGGTCAGGGGAAGGACTGCGCTGAGTGCCCAACAAGGAGATGGATATCTCAGTCCCAAATGCCAGTGAGGCCTCCCACTCCACCTACCCCAGCAGGGCTCAGCTGCAGCTAAGCTCCACTTTCTGCGTACTGCTGAGGGGGTGGGACTGATCACTGGGGAGCAGAGCCCCTGGATATGGAACGATTCTGGAAGGCGATGAAGGGTGAGCAGCCTTCTTGTCTGAGAGGGGACAAGGCCAATCAGGAATTCCCTGGGCTTTGGGTAGTAAGCAGTTCCCAAGACTTGGTCCTGTGGAAGGGTCAGAAAGTCAGACTCTCCAGGCCTTGCTGTCTGGGTCTATCTGCAGATGAGTCAAGTCTTTAGATCTCATGAGCTTAGACTGGTGGAGTAGGTGAGTAGGTAGGGTTAGGAAATGGCTCCTGAACTCACTATCCCCCCCCAACCCAATCAGACATGAAGACAGAACAGAGATGGAGGTACTGAAGGGGCTATTGTTGTTCAATCATTTAGTCGTGTCCAACTCTTCGTGACCCCATAGAGTTGGCAAAGATACTGGAGTGGTTTGCTTTTTCCTTCTCCAGTGTGCCCCCATTTTACAGATGAGGAACTAGGGCAAATCAAGATTAAGTGACTTCCCCAGCGTCGACTGAAGGGGCCCACACACCAAATTCTGGTTAGAGTTGGCTCTGAGACTCTGGGGCTACCAGACCACAAAGCTCCTATCTCCAGGTGATTCCCTTGGCTGTTGGTGGTAGTGTTTCTTTTCTTGTTTCAAAGCCCCATTATGCTGGGTGGTGTGGGTTCAGATCCTACTTCTGACCTAGGTAATACTAGGCAAATCACTTCATCTCCTTGGGTCTCGGTGTCATCAGCAGCAGCTTACGTGGCCTCTGAGGTTCTTGTCCCCTCTTGGTTTATCCTATGAGGAAGGATTGGAGTGGTGTTTCAGGATCACTGACAGATTCAGGAGGAGCTGAGTTCCCTGGCTTTCTCACTGCTTAGCCATTTTGGCCAGAAATCCTCTCTTCCATTCCTTCCAGTCTTGGAGGAAAAGCTCAAGGATCCACCTGTCACTTCAATCTCATCTCCTCCAGGACCTTCATCCCTTCTCTCCAACATCACCAACCTCTCCATCTACATTGTCCTTTTTCTCTTGCCCAACTACCTTTTACATCAAAGGTTCTTAAACTGGGGTCTGTGGCCTAGTTAACTTTTCTAAAATTAGATTTTATTTTCAGATCCACATTCTCTACTCCATCTCCCCCAATCAAGAAAGGAAGAAAAATGAAACCTCCATTACAAAAATATATCATCAAGCAAGCAAATTCCCAAATTAAGAAAAGTCCCAATCTGTACTCTGAGTTCATCCTCCTGCCAGGAGCGGGGGAGCATGCTTCACCTGGAGTCTTCTGGAATTACAGCTGGTCACTGTGTTGATCAGAGGTCCCAAGTCCCTAAGTTTCAGAGCTGTTTGTCTTCACCACAGTACTGTTACTGTATACATTGCTCTCCTGGTTCTGCTCACTCCACTCTGCATTAGCTTTTCTCATGTTTCTTTAAAACCATCACCTTTATCAAACTGAACACCACAGTCTTCTGTCACACACAGATATCAACTTGTTTGGCCATTCCGCAGTTGATGGGCACCGTTCATTCTCCTCACTCGTCTCTAATTCTTTGCCATTACAAAAATAGCTGCTATAACATGAACTAGTCTTTAAAATATCTTTATAACAGTTTTGCAATATAATTGGTTTCCTTTGTAATCCTATGTACTTTATTTTATGCATTTAAAAATATATCCTGAGGCTTTGCTGTTCAGTTGTTTCAGTCATGTTTGACTCTTTATGACCCCATCTGGGGTTTTCTTGGCAAAGATACCAGAGTGGTTTGCCATTTCCTTCTCCAACTCATTTTACAGATGAGGAAACTGAGGCAAACAGGGTAAAGTGACCTGCCCAGGGTCACACAACTAGTAAGTGTCAGAGGCTAGATTTGAACTCAAGAGTCTTCCTGACTCCATGTCCAACACTATCCACTGAACCATCACCAAACTGTTAAAGGGGTTCATGATGCAAAAAAGGTTGAAAACAACTGTTCTTCATGAAGCTTTTTGTCATTCCTCTCAGCTTTTGGTGATTCCCTCAACTCCTATGTGCTTATATATTTATTTTGTGCGCACTTCTTTACATATGTGCTTGATGTCTCCCTCAACAGAACGTAAGCAAGTTGGGCAGGAACTGTTTCACTTTCTGTCTGGATATCTAGAATCTGGCACATAGCGCACACATAATAAATGACTTGATAGACCTCCCCTTCCATGAAATGCCAGCTGATCACTCCAAATGGAATCACAAGATCATAGATTTAGAGCAGAAGAGACCTCAGAGATGATCTAGTCCAGCCAGTTTACAAATGAGGAAAATGGTCAGTGACCTGCCTGAGACCACAGGGTGGTGGAACCCTGACTCTACAGTAGCCAGCTCACTCCCAAACATACTGCACAGCCTTCCGATTTCTTCTCCCCTTCACTATTAAATTCCTAGACAGATGGTGTTCAGTGTCTTCATTTCCTACCTACTCTGTAACCCCTGACAATCTGGCTTCCATCTCCAGTTCCAACTGAAACCGCTCTCCACCATGACTGACAACCTCTTCATGGACAAACAGGAGAGTCTTTCTTCTGTCTTAGTCCTCTGGGGTATATAAGAGCGAGCCTCCCCCCCCCCCCCCCCCCCCCCCCCCCCCGTTGCGCTTTCCTCCTCCTGAGACCTCTGGATGCTGCTCCGTCTTGGCTCTTGGCCTCTGGACAGCCCTTTAGCCCCTTAAAGGTGGGAGCCTCTTCCCTTCTCTCACGACAGGCTTCTCTTCGTGATCTGGACTGCCGAGGCTTCAATCCTCCCGTCATTTGGCCTGGATCTTTCCTTTGCACTTCTCTTACTACCCCATTTTCCCTACTTATTTGTGTATTTGCCCTTCTTCTTTAGCCTAGGGCTCATGTGAAACCTCTTTCTGCATTCTCAGTGCCTAGCCCAGAACCCTGGGTAGAATGCCGCAGGCTTCTTCCTTGGCCATATTCCATTCTCCATTTTCACCAGTGACTCATACACGTACACATGAAAACACGTACAAGACGTTTATCTAGTTTTCAGGCAGCAAGAAGCTAAGAGGAAACGCTAACACTGGATGACTGAATGGGAATCACCAAATCTACCACGATTAAATGCAAAATCGCGTCTTGTATCTGAGAGAAACACAGAGGAGAAACAGAAGGAGCATTGAGTTTGGAGATAACCTGGCCTGGAATCCAGGCTCTGTTCTCTCTCTATGGTCTTCAATGATCACCTCCCTCTCATCTGCAAAAGAATGGGGCTAGAGCAAGGGTGCTTCCATTTCCAAATCCTCTGAGATTGAGGTTCACAAATTCAGCTGGACAGAATGGAAGGAACATGACAGCAGAAGGGTGACAAGAGAGAGCAGAAAGACCTCTGTGTTTGGAGCCAGAGGCCTTACATTAAAGCCCTCTCCTGGGTCAGTCACTAGTCAGCCTAATGCAGTCTTAGGTTGCTAGCAGACCAAAGGATGGGGCAATCCCAAGCTTCTCAATCTAAATTCGGAGTACCTGGGAACCCCAATGCATTGGCATTTGTGCCAAGAAAAGGGAAGGGGGTGGGCTGCCATCACTTGTCTCCTCTTCCCAGAGCAATCCAATAAAAGGGTAGTAATACCTGTGTAATGGCAAGCAAAGTGGGACTTTTTGCTTTTTTTTTCTTTTGGAGTATTTTTAATTAAAGATTGTTGACCCCCAAAACAACTATCTTTCCTTAGTAAAGCAGATCAAAGAATCTGTGCGAGCAGCCCTCCTGTGTGCTGGTGTTATTGCCCTTACACCTCCACAGCAGCTGCAAGCAATGTTGTTACAACCTGTCATCCCTTGTCTTTGGTTCTTATGTACACACAAACGCAGGAGAAAACACCAGATCTGGAAATAGAAGAGCTAGGTGTGAATCCTGGCTCTTTATGTTGTTTGACCTCAGTCTCCTCATCTGTAAAATAAGGACTCTGGCCTCAACGACCCTCTCAGGTCCCTTCCAGCTTTAACAATCTTGGGATCTCTGGATGGGGGGCTAACTTAGGAACTCTCCTACAGAGAAAGATGAAGGAATTGGGAGTATTTAGCCTGGAAAAGAGACAAGGGAAGACCAGGAGAAGAGTGGCTTAAGCTGAGGTGGCATCTGGAAGCCTGCAAAGACTCACTGATGCTGCTTCCTTTGCTGTAAAGCTAGTGCTATCGATGCTATTCCCATTTTATAGATGGGGGAAAAAAGGCTCAGAAAGGCTTCATGAATTTCCTGTGGTCCCAAGGGGATCTGGAGTCAATTGCAAGATTTGAACTTGGCTCTCTGCACTGAGCTCCACCTGGTCAGCTCCACTGAGTAGAAGAACATCCTAACAATTAAAGCTCTCCCTCCTGTCCCAGTACAAGAGGGCCAGGCTGTGCCTTCTGGATGAAGCACCTTGGGCAGTGGTGTCAAACTCAGGGAACCGGGTCCCTGTGTGTGATGTAGGAAGCCACAAATGAACATTATCTGGGTTGAATATTCATTCAGCGTGTTCAATGTTTCCCAATGACATTTGATCCGGTTTGGGCTAGGGAACAGCCAGATTGTCACGACGGTTCTGCCTAATGACAATAATAACCACTTTAAGCTCTGTCCAACACGTTGCCACAAAACCCTCTGCAGGAGGGAGTGGAAGGACTATTATCCCCATTCTGCAGGTGATGAAGTATCTTGCCCAGGGTCACACGGCTGGGGAGGGTCACAGCAAGCTCCCTCCTGACTCTCAAGTCCAGCACTTACTCTTCCAACTCCCACAACTGAAGCAAAACTGAGTATTAGCTTTAATGACATTCATGTGTGCACATGTGTAAGCAAAGAGGCATCATCACCAGCTGGGAGTCCTGTAGAGGAAACGTATACATCAGGAAGAGGTTGGACTGGGGAAAGCAGCATTTATTAAGCACCTACTATGTGCCCCAGCCTGTACTAGGTGATTTACAAATACTACCTCATTTGATCCTCACAACAACCCTTGGAGGGAAGTGCAATTATTATCCGATTTTACAGATGAAGAAACAGAGGCAAACAGATTAAGTGACTTGCTCAAGGTTACACTGATAGTGTCTGGGGAGGAGTCTGAACTTAGGTCTTCCAGACTCTAGGCCCCGCACTCTGTCCATGGTGCTGCTGGCCCTCTCAAGCGACTTCTGAGTTCCCAATGATCCTAACTGGACCATCCAGTGTAAAACTCCTACAGAACAGGTCTCCCAGGTGGGAATAACGACACCTAGCACCTACTCCATTGGACTGTGATGAGGAACACATGAATTAAAGCAGAAAAGCACCTTGTGAACTGTCCAGTGCTGGACATCTCTTAGGATCACACGGAATGCCTTGGTCTTTCTGGCTTGTCCGGCTGCAGCCGGCAGCAACAGCCATCTGAAGCACCCTGAGCATTCTCTCAGAAATAAAAGGAAAATAGCATTTACAAGGAAATTACTTCAAAAGTAAATTTACATGGAAACAGCATTCAGGCCACCTCGAAGAACATAAATCCCTGTCCAAATACAACAGGATCCTAGCCAGGCCCTCGTCCCATCCAGGCTCCCCTCAGCAGGTCGCGCCTCTGATGGCGCTGTCCCCAACCTCAGATCCTCCAGCTCCTTCCCTCCCCTACTTCTGTGCTTGGCTCAGAGTTGGTCTACCCTGTCACTCCCTCAAAACTACAAGTGATGGGCCTTTGGATGTTCTTTATAGCTCCTTGAATGCCAGTCCACAGACACAAAGTGTCTCCTATGTGCAAAGCACTATGGCGGCCATCTCCACTCTGAAGGCGACTACCGCCCAAGGTGGTCCCACCTGACTTCATAATCACCCAGAACTGCTCTGCTTCTAAGAATCTGAAGACTGAGATTTCCTCTGGCCACAATCTCCTGGCCTACCCCTCTCTTTGCCTTCAGTGTGACCTTCAGGGACTCCCTGTTCTTAGTCTGTCACCCCCCACTCGGCCTCCCCTCCATCTTCTCCTCTATCCAGTCTTGACCAAATAGTTGGCCATCTCAACAACAGGCTAGCCTTCCTGACCCCCACCCCCTGGCCTAGCCATGCCTAGCTGATTAACTCACCCCTGACTAATTCTCCCATCTACCTGCTCCACTCCCACTCTAGAGCAGCCAAACTCATTTAGGAAAAATCATGAAACTTTTCTGACCCTCTTGCCACAGATTTTTTGCTCCCTCCCCTCAGCTGAGCCCTCAATGTGGCCTTCAGACCCTTATTCATTTCTTACTCATTCTTCATCTTCTCTTCTTTACAGTGGCCATTCTAAACCACCTCTGCTTCCCCTTTCCCCATTACATGACCCTGCCTCTATAAGTGTCTCTACAGGAGATAAGGCTAAGAGGAATTACCTCCACCCTGTCTTCTGCTTCTCTAAACCTCTCTCTGGCCTCAGTGATCCACTTGTCAATCCATCTGCTGTGATATTTTCATATCCTACTTTATCTTCTATTAGGCCTTGGGAATGTGGGCTGACCATTAGCCTTCTTTATACCCCTCAGCCATCTGCACTCAGTACAAACTCTATAAATATCTGCTGAATGTTTACATTCACTGAATATTTTCTGGGCTCCCCTGACTCTGCTCCTTCTCAATCTCCATGTCCTTTCCTTCTCCTGATCAAGGCTGATCCCTCCATGAACACCCTTGACATCTTCCCTTCCCGTCTTCTCACTGACCCTGCTTTGTTCATCATCTCCCTGCTCTTTGATCTCTCTCTCCGATGATGCCTTGCCCTTGGCCTCTGAGCTCACTCATCTCCCTGCACTACTAGAGCTCTTTCCCCAACCCATCTGCCTTCTCTCCAGCTCCTCACCTCACTAACTCCCAGAAAGAAGAGATGATGCTCAATCTCTCTGTGCACCCTCAGTCTTAGACCTTTTGCCATGGAAACTCTATCCCACCAATTTCTTTGAAATTGCTCTCTCCAAGACCACCAAAGGTCTCTTCATCACCACATCCAATGGCCTGGCCCTCTCTGGAGCGTCTGACACCAACAGAGCCCCCTCTCCTTCTGGATACTCTCTTCTCCCTTGGCTCCCATGACACTCTCTCTCTTGATTCTCCTCCTCCCTGTCTTGCCACTGTGTTCTCTACCTCATTTGCTGGCCTCTTCTCCTCCTGCCCCAACCCCAGGCTGTCCTTGGTTCTCCTCTTCTCTGTCTACACTCTCTTCCTCACTGTCATGACTGCTTTTGCCACTTCTAATGGGATGACTTTCAGGTTTGCAGCGCCAGTCCCCAATCTTCCCACGACTGCCTGCAGGACACTTCCACTTCAACAAGTCCAAAGCAATTTCCCCATGCCCCAAACCGCTTATGCCCTCCAAGGTGTCTAGAGCTGCTAAGAACACCATCCTCCCCATTGCCCAAGATCAAGACTTCCCAAAAAAATTTAAAAAAAAAAAACTTCCCACTCATGTTTCACTAAGCGCTCTTTGTCATGCTTCACATTTTCTTAGCTGGGGAGTCCCATTGGTCCCACCCTTTTACTGCTGCTGCAATCCCTCCAAGTTCAGTGCCTCGTGCTTCTGGACTAATATTATAAGCTCTTGATTGTTCTTTCTACCCCTAGCCTCTCCCCAACCAATACATCCTTCACCCACCACCATTATCATACCCTTATTCCATGTCCCAATCAGGTCCCCCTTTGGCATGAGGAGCTGCCAAACAGCTTCTAAATGCCTCAGCCACAGTCTGGCTCCAGGGTTTATCTTTGCAAAATTCTCTCCCATTGTTCCCCATGGGTGGACCAGATTCCAGCAGACCAGCACACCATATTGTATTCTCGTCTCTTCCACATTTGTGCCTCTGTTTACACGACACCTTCCGCCTGTGATAAGGCATCTGCCCATCTCCACCTACAGAAACCCCTTTGAGCTACAGCTCAGGTGTTAGCTCTTCCAGGAAGCTTCCCTTGACTCTCCCCCCCCCCCCCCCCATGCTAAGCTAGAAGCATCATCTCCCTCCTAAAGCTTCAGATAAAACTTTCTCTGGATGTCTGCTGCCTCTGCACTTAGAGCATTCCCCTCAAATTACAGCTACTGGCTTCCTGTCCCTCCTGCAGATGATAAACACCCTGGTCTTACAGATTCTTTGTTCCCCCAGTGCCTGGCACACAGTATGCCCTTAACCAATTCAATGAACTGAGGACTGACCTCTTTCCTATCAAGACCATTTCTTCAGAATGCTCACACGTGTATATGCATGCGCACAAGCCCTCCTACATCATTAGGTTTAAAGCTAGAAGATGTCTGAGAGATCTTCTACTGTACCCCGCCCCCCTCACCATTTACCAAATGAGGAAACTGAGGGTCAGAGAAATTCAGTGGTTTGCCCAAGATCCTAGTGAGTTTGTAGTCAATCCAGGATTTGACATCAGGCCCTCTCACTCCACAAGGGGAACTTGAAAAAACATAGCTTAATCTTGATCTTTTCCGATGATGACCCCACAGTGATAAGGCCCAGCTGGGGCTGCTCTGTATCTCACCTGCCCTACGCTGGAGCCGTCACCTACCTTTCTGAAAGAGCTGGGGTTGGAGTGCCCCGACGGAACGGTTCATGTTTTCGTTGGCCTCGGGGATTTCACAAGATTCTTCAAATTAAATCCATGCTCCAGTCCCCAGCTCTGCAAAACTCAAAAGCTCAAGGATGTCAATACTCTCCCAGAGATCGAGCTGACTTCTGAGCTTTATAGACAAGGTCACCTCCCATCACACCAGACTAGCACGAGGGCCATGGTGCATCAGTAGGAGCAGGTCATGAAATCAAACAACTCAACCATCAAGCACCCATTGAGGGCCAGGAAACACAGAGACAACAGGAAACAGGCCCTGCCCTCAGGGAGCTTCTGTTCTGGGGCAGGGGTGGGGGTCCAAGTAAATACAAAAGATGGACAAAGGGATTACAAAGTGTGTTGAGTCTGGGGGTCACTCTTCCTTTGGATTTCTAGCCTCACTGTCTCTAGAAAAGCATCAAACATTTCCCAGCACCATGACTGGTTAAAAAGCAGATGTAGGGGGCAGCTAGGTGGCACGACGAGTAGAGCATTGGCCCTGGAGTCAAGAGGACCGAGTTCAAATCTGACCTCAGACACTTGACACACTTACTAGCTGTGTGACCTTGGGCAAGTCACCTGACCCCAATTGCCTTGCCTTCCCGCTCCAAAAAACAAAAAAAAAAGAAATACAAAACAAAAAAGCAGATGTAGACAACCTTGCCTTCTCCTGCCTCAATCCACCTCATTAATCACTGCACTTGACCCCAAACCCCCTCTGCTCTCCACCAGCAGCTGGTCACACTCAGAGTCCTGCAGGGCCTCTGTGCACCTTGTCTGTCTGCAGTGTCTCTGCCGCAGGTCACAACCAATGCTAAAAGTAGTCACTGAGAGCCGAAACTCCAGGCTCAGGTCATGGCTCAGGAGACTGAGGATTACCTCAGGGAAGCACTCAAAGCTGCAGAAGATTCCCCAAATCTACAGTAAGACAGGATTTCTGCAAACTACCGGAAGAGGATACGAGATTTAGGGGCGTGCAGACTTATTTAAGTGTCTGATATTTGGGATCCACATTTTGCCTCTTTTTCTATTTTTAACATTTAACATTCTAAATTTAAAAAACAACCCTAAGAATGTTTACCAGCCCTTCCACATTGAAAATACACGTTTCCCTTCTCCCACATTTTAATCTCATGACAAGATTCCAAATTCTGTTGGAACTAGGAATGGGACAAGGTGCAGAGCCCTTCACATCACAGCACGCTGACCACCTTCCCGGGCGATGACCCCTTAGTGATTCAAACCCAGACCCCGTGACTCAGCCCAGCGCTTGCTGCCAGCCACTAAAACATCTGATTTTAAAATTTTGTATAATTTCTCATGACATCAAAGGCCAGAATAAAGCAAAGGCAGGCTGCACGGACTTCCACTTAGCGCACCCGGGAAAACCCTCGGAGAACTGAACTCGTCCGGGGCGGCTCTCTCCTTTCCCGGGCTCCCCGCACTGCAGACCCCGCCTGGGCAGGAGAAGCGACGTTCACAAAAGCTCAAGGACCCTGTCTAAAGGAAGGACCCGCTGTCTCATCCCCCGTGTCTAAAGCACCTCAAAAGAGAGAAAGAAAACAGCGGTGAGACGATGGGGGGGGACGGTCACTAACCGAGCCTCTCCGCTCCCCGACACTCCCCCAGAAAGTCTTCCCGGGAAAGAGCCATCGGTCAAACGAGTAAAATCTCTGGTCTCATGTCCTGCGCATCGACACCAGGAAAGGGGGAGGCACCAACCCCATAGGGTCGGCCGAGGGGGGCAGGAGACGGGGGCTCTCCCCCCTGCCATTCCCCGGGGGACCTCGCTCTCGGTTCCACTCGCGGGTAAAGCCGGGCACGCATGAGTCCTGGCACAAAGCGCCTCCTCCCCCGGAGGCGACCCTCAGCCCTCCTGGGAGCCCGGGCCCTGAACGTCGGGGTGCCGCTCGGAGCCTCCGTGTTCCTGTCTGTAGAATGGGGCCCCAGGACGGGACACGATCGGCTTTGACCGGACACAAGGAAGCGCAGCCTCGGAGTCTCCAGGGGCACTGAGACGAGGTGTCCCGGCTCACACGGAGGGGTCTCCGCGACCTCGCTCCCTGCCACCGGGACGCCTGCGGCTGAAGGCTCTGGCTGGGGGACCGGAGGGAAAGGGCTTTCCCACTGGGGGCCTCGGTTTCCCCACCTGTAAAATGGTGGGACCTGGGTTCAAATCCTACCTGTCCTTGGGGGAGTGGCTGACTTCCTCTGCGCAAGGAGAATGAAGCGGGTGGTCCCTAAGGGGCCCACTCTGCCCCTCCGTGCCTCAGTTTCCTCCCATGTAGATGGCCTTTAGCCCCTCCCCCACTCTAGTTCTACAGTCCTTGGCTCCGCCCTTTCTCCGTGCCTCAGTTTCCTCCTCTGTACAAGGCGTGGGACTAGAAGCCCAATTCCAGCTTTACGGCCCTGACGTCCCTCTGCGTGCCTCAGTTTCCCTTCTGTACAAAGAGTAGGCTGCACTGATGAGCCTCTGAGGCCTGTGACCTGTCCTACCTCTCCGTGCCTCAGTTTCCCCATCTGGGCGTGGGGGGTGTTGGGATTCTCCAGCCTCCAGGCCTCACCAAGAGACCCCCGCGCCCACAGTAGGAGCCTACTAATGGCTCTTAATCGAGCGCGCCGGCTACGGCCTGACCCGAAAGGGCCTCGTCCACCCTCCGCGAGCCTCCCCGCGGGTCCCCTCGCCAAGGCTGCCGCGACCCCCGCCGTTACCTGTCACGGGTCTTCCCGTCCCGGGCCGGGCGCCGGACCGAGCGAGCCCCGCCCCCGGCAGCCTTTGCCGCCGCCGCGCATGCTACGTCCTGTGCGTCACTTCCGGCCCCGCCTCCAGGCTGTCCTCAAGCGCCCTCCGCCATGGCGCCGCACACGCCGCGCATGCGCCAGGAGCCAACGTGGGGTGTGGGGAGCCTGGGCTGCTCCTGAGGGCGCAGGCCAGGATGGCCCCGCCCCGTGCCTGACTGGCCCCGCCCCTTCTGGCCCGTCCCTGCAGTCAGTACTTTTGAAAGGGTCGCTGGAGGGCGCAGTGGTAGAGCGCTGGGCCTGAAGTCGGGAAGACTTCAGGTTCAAATTTGACCTCAGGCACTTACTGTGTGACCCAGGACAAGTCACTTAACCCTGCTTGCCTCAGTTTCATCATCTGTAAAATGAGCTGCCGAAGGAAATACCAAAGAGTTGAGTCTATTCAGCAGCTACTGTACAGCAGGCACTGGGCCCCTACGCTGGGACAATAACAAAATCTCAACCACAGAACTCAAGAGTCTAAATCCAAATCACAGAATCCCACGGTCCCGCAATCCCAGAATTCCTTAGACTGCATCTTAGAACCCTAGAATCTACACTTGCAGAATCAGAACTTCTCAGAAATCTTCTCGTCACAAAATCTCAGAATTTCAGTCTCTGGAGCTTAGATCTTCATCCTGTGTTAATGAGGTCTGCTCTTTTAGACTGGGAGCTCCCTGAGGGCAGGCATTGCTCTTGCCCTCCTTTGTATCCCCACTGTGCAGCACACAGTAGGTGCTGTGGACTATCTGAAATAGGAGATTATCACCTCTTAACACCGAATCACAGAATCTCTTAACCACCAAACCCAAGGATTGCAGAATTGGAAGGGAATTCAGAAATTGTCCAGTACCTTTAAAAAATTGAATTGGATTTAAAATTAATTTAATTAAAAAACACCTTCTATAAAATGACTGGATTGGGCTGGCTAATCTCTCAATTCCTTTCCTGCTGTAACAATTCAGGGCGCTATGAGCTTTACAAGCAAAGTAGAAATGGTATGGCAGTTACCAACAGGAGCCACAAGATGGCGGCACTTGAGCCGACCTGATCAGAGGAGTCTGCTATCCAAACAGCAGAAAGCCAGAGTGACCATAGAGGTCCCTGAATGCTCCCCTGCTTTGTGGTTCTCAATATTTATTTGCTTCCCAGCCTGTGAGACCCCTTTGTTATTGTTCCATTATTTCAGTTGTGTCTGACCCTCCATGGCCCCATTTGGGATTTTCTGGGCAAAGATACTGGAGGGGTTTGCCATTTCCTTCTCCAGCTCAATTAACAGATGAGGAAACTGAGGCAAACAGGGTTAAGTGACTTGCCCATGGTCACACGGCTTAGTGTCTGTAGCCGCTTTTGAACTCAGGAAGATGAGTCTTCCTGACTGCAGAACTCACCCTATGCAGTATGGCGCCCCCTAGCTGCCCCTGCTAAAATGAGATCATTTTAGCATTGCAAAGTTACTTGAGAGTGCCCACTTTAAATTCATCATCCCATTAGGTCCTCATAACAACCTAGGAGGGAGATACTATTAATTATATCCCCATTTTACAGGTGGAGAAAGGCTATGAGCAGTGAAGTGACTTTCCAAGTGTCAGAGTGAGTGTCTGAGATGGGATTTGAACCCTGTTTCTGTCAACGCAATCACCATCTTTCCAGTCACCTAGGTTTAAAATTGTAGTTACCTCTGGATCTTCTATAAGTATTCCCTCCCACATATGTTCCCCACATGTATGTCTTGCTACCAATGAACCTTCATGCTTCCAATAGATATCAGTAGGGTATTGGTGGAAAAATGCAGCCCAGATTTATGGGACAATGGTTTACAGACTATGGGTCTTACTATTTGATCTTAACAAGTACCTTTGCTTTGAGTTAATTGTGTCTACTGACTGACTCTTAAGAGTAAACACACCAGTGGAAGCCTCCAAGCTTTAGTTTTTTTTTTTTATAATCTTTTCTTTTTTTTTTTTTTATTAACATCTTTAGTTTTCGGCATTAATCTTCACATGCGTTTGAATTACAGATTTTTCTCCCCATTTCCACCCCCCCCACTCCAAGATGGCGTACACTCTGG
>CM053627.1:13417041-13444065 GCA_028646595.1 Phalanger gymnotis | reverse complement strand
GGACATTTATCTCTTCCTCTGAAGTTCTTCTGCTTCTAAATAGAGATCTTATACCTAGCGATCCCATCCACCTAGTCGCCAAATGTAGTAGGAAGGCCGAATTTATAATCTCAAATATAATCATGTATATGTTCGAATGGTTCGAAATCGCAAGGTATGAGAGGTTCTCTAAGTAGAAAACAACAAAAAATTTATTTAGGCCCCACCACAGCTGATCCGTGAACCAGCCTCCCCATTCCAACATCTTGAAAAAAAGACTCCAGGCCCAGAAAGCCCACCTCACAAGAGTAACCAGGAGGCCACAGAAAAACAAGATAGTATTTAGCCAAATCATTTTTACTGGCCTCAAGTTCCTGCTCGCACTCCTGGGTCTACACAGGGCAAGCCCTGCTTCTGCAGCTTCCTGCCTCTGCAGCTTCTGGCTTCTGCAGCAGCAGCTTTCGCTTCCGCTTCTGCTGAAACTGTCTCTTGGCTCACCTTTCCTCGCAGCTGAGCCTCTGGCGTTTTCAAGCTCTGCCTCAACAACCAGAGACCATTGGTTCCCGAGTTGGCCCCTCTTAAGTCATTAATCTACACCCACACAGGTTTCACATCTGATAGGGCTTTGGGCCTGGGGCTTAGTACTTAACAGCTGAAAGTACTTCCACTCAAAAGGAACAAAAGCCATACTAAGGAGACAATTTTGCTTAACAACACAGAGACTAAGATTGAGATTGAGTTTGGTAATATCTCTGATGGGGTACAGGCCCAAGTCAAGACCTTCACCTCTTACCCTGAAAGAATTTGAGTCCCATTCGTCCATAGGGCTTGGAAAACCCCTTGAACTCTCCTTGAATATTCCCCCTAGCCCAAATCTGTTAGCCTGAACCCAGCCCAGTCCTCCATTGTCTGTTTTCTCCATGTAGCCTTCAGTTACTTTCCACCCTTAATCCCATTCTCTTGGCTCCTGGAGTCTGAACTCTAGTCACCTCAGTTCCATCGAGATCCTCCTTAGACTCCTCCTCAAGACTCTCCCTGGACCCCTCCTCCCATCACCCCAGACTACCTGGCCCCCCTAGATCCCTCCCTTAGTCTTTCTGTATATAAGACCCATCTTGCCTCCATGAAGGGACTCAGATTCTATCTGGCCTCTTGTCAATAAAAGCCTCACAAAGGCTCAGGCTCCTTAGGAGTGTAGCCAATATGGCAAATCTTTAATAAACTTTGCTTTACTTTGGCTGAAAGAAGACTTGAGTTGAATTCATTTGGGCAGGGCCTCGCGTGTTGCTATTTTGGGGCCCCAGCACCCCTAAACCTCAACATCTCCATGCTTCGGTTGCATAACAAAAGACTTCGCATTTTGCCATAGAGACAATAGGGAGAAACCCGGAACCATCTAGATCAAGGGTGGGGAACCTTTGGCTTTGAGGCAACATGTGACCTTCTAGGTCCTCAAGTGCAGCCTTTTGACTAAGTCCAAGTTTTACAGAATGAATCCTTTTATTAGGGCGATTTGTTCTGGGAAGTTTGGATTCAGTCAAAGGGCCACACTTGAGGACCTAGAGGGCCACATGCAGCCTTGAGGCCAAAGGTTCCCCAGCCCTGTTCTAGAGCAAGGGAGTAACAATCAGACCATGCTTTAGGGATATCCCTTTTACAAATCCTATGATTAGTTTTTTGTGTTCCTATCGCCTTCCCTTCTGATCATTCCCCATCCCCCACCCCCCAACCCCCATCCCAGCAAACCGTCCCTTGTTGCACAGAATAAAAAAGAAAGAGGGGGAAAAGGAGTAAAAGTAACCTATCCAACCGGCTCTGCTAGTGTTTGCAGGGAGGACCGTCTCTGATTTCTGTTTCTCTGAGTGGGGCGGCCCAGGAGAGTGTGAGAGAGAGGCAGGAAAGAGAGGAGAGCTTGGAAGGGGAGAAGTGCTGAGATGGAGGGAGACAACAGCCGGGAGGAGGAAGGTTGGGGACCTTGTCAGGGCCCTGGGTGCCCACCTGAGGAGAGAAGAAGGGGAGCTCCTGGGCAGGAGGGCAGCGGAGGGAGGGGGGGCAGTAGGGATCTTGGGGGATGGAGCAGGGAAGCAAAGGACAGTGCCTGAAGGGAGGGCTAGGTTTCCCCGGGTTGAATCTAGAGCTGGGGAACCCGGGAGAGGGAGAGACTAAAGGGCAGAATGTCAAGTGGGAGGGTGGGGGCGGGCCACGGGACCCCATTGGGCGAGGGCAGATCCTCCCCTCGCTAGGTTTCCTTGAAGTCCGGGCTCGAGCGCCCGGCCAGTGACTGGAAGGCGCCATGGCCTACTACACGCTTTTGGACAGCTCTCTGGCTGTGATCCGCTTCCGAAATCCGCCTCTTAACACCTTTAGGTAAGTGAGAGGGAGGGGGCGTGACGCTGCAGCCGCGGCTGCGACTGTCAGCCCCCTGATCCCTGAGCCCGGAGCCCCGAGCCCGGAGCCTCGCAGTCACGAACTGTGCGAGTTGGGAGGGCGCTCAGGGCTCAGCCCCTCCCTAAAGTGGGGGGGGGGCCCTCTGGCCGCGCTCTAAGTTCACACGGGGACGTCCTTAAAGGATCCGAGAGCCCACCTCCCCACCCCTCTTCATATGGAATGGATTTGGGCAGCCTCCCCAAGACTGGCCCGGGAGATCTCCGGCTTCCTGCCTTCCTAACTTCCGCGGTGTGTGATGCGTGCTTAGAAAGCAGCTAGACATTAAGCAAACAAGCAACAAGCTAGATCTTGGGTGAACATCCCAAGATCCTTCTCCCACAATTCCCCCAATTTTACAGGCAAGAAACCCAGCCCTCCACCTGCAAACCTGCGTCCTTCTCACACATCCAAATTCCTTTCTCAGTCATTATCGCTTGACGTATGTTTAGAGCTGGGACGTATCTTAGAGGTGATATGATCTAATGCCCTCATTTTCCAGATAGGGAAACTGGGCAGCCTACTTTGTGTCCGGCTCTGGCTGTACTAAGACAAAAACCTACTTGTTCCCTGACCAAGGAACTTTTCAAGGATCACTGATTTAGAACTCAGAGATGGACGGACCTTAGGAGACATGAGTTCAAAGTCTTCGTTTGTCAGGAGAGGAAACTGGGACTTCTCCTGGTTAGGTATTAAGAGGAGAGGGAGGATTTGAACCCAAGGCTTGTTGACTCCAGGGCCAGCCATTAGTGTGATGAGCTGGAGGGGACTTGGAGAACTGCCTCTAAGTTGGGGTCTGTAAACTTCTGGAAGTCTCTATTTTGATGCCTGGATTTAGTGTAATTGATTCCCTCTTTAACTGTGTATATTTTATGCACTAAAATACTTTATTCTGAGAAGGGATCCATAGGCTTTGCTAGGCTCCCAAAGGGGACCATGACATAAAATTTTTAAAATTTTCCAAAAAGATCACATCCTTTGCTCTAGTGACTTAGATTTTTTTTTTTTTTATCAATGATCTCCCTTCTGCCACTCCCAGCACCACAGACCTGGAGGGGCTCAGCCCACTCAGAGCTACAGGGCGTTATTAGACATTGCCCAGGCCAGGCCAGCCTCCAGTTACATTTCCACGATGTGATTTCAGATGTTATATCCAAAGCCATTTGCAATGGTTTTTTTTTTTTTGTTTGTTTTTTAGGAATTATGTACTTTCAGCTGGAAGAAACAGATTTTTGAGATCAAATTGAAGGAGAAGGGATTTAGATGTCACCAGCCAACAAATATTCAATCAATGAGCACTGATTTACTTTTCCAGGTGCCAGGCCTGCGCTAAGCTCTAGGGTTAGAAAGGCACAAACAGTCCCTGCCCTCAGGGAACTCCCAGTCTAATGGGGGAGACAACGTACAGGAGAACTAGGTGCTTTACAAGGAAGGCATGTCTAAAGTTGTCTTGTGTCCAGCTTTTTTCAGCCCCATTTGGAGTTTCCTGGACAAGGATACTGGAGTAGTTCACCATTCACTTCTCCAGCTCATTTTACAGATGAGGAAACTGAGACAAACAGGGCCAAGTGACTTGCTTAGGGTCACACAACTAGCAAGTGTCTAAGACCAGATCTGAACTCAGGAAGATGAATCTTCCTGACTGCAAGCCCAGCGCTGTATCCACTGCACTGCCCAGCCGTCCATATGTAGAGCGGATGGAAAGTAATCCGAGAGAACTGGGCAATGGGGGCACCAGGAAAAGCCTCCTGCAGAAGGTGGGACTTGAACTGAGTCTTGAAGGAAGTTAAGAGGGACAAAGGTGAGGAGGGAGGGCATGTTAAACATGGGGCACAGCCAGTGCAAAGGCCCGCGGCAGCAGTCCAGCTCCAACAAGAAGGGCCCGAGAGATGTCTAATCTAACATTAGCTAGAAGGGTCTGAGATCCTTTTCCCAGCCAGAGCTGCAGGTTAAAGGTCATCTTGCCTCTCAATACTCACTGCCTTGGTGATCTGCATCAAAGCATTCTCCTCTCTCTAGGAGTTCCATCTATAAAGCCACTGATCACTGCCCCTCTAGTGGCTTCAAGAGATCTCCAGGGCTTCTGAGTTCCCTTCCTGCACTAGCTTCACCGGCCCAAGACCATTCTCCTACAATTCCCTCAATTTTACAGACAAGGAAACCCGGTCCTCCAACTACAAACCTGTGTCTTTCCCATCACATCCAGTTTCCTTTCCCCATCATTATCATTTATTTGATGTATGTTTAAAGCTGGGACGTATCTTAGGTGATCTAATCTATTACCCTCATCTTGCAGATAGGGAAACTGAGGCCCAAAGAGGTAGAGTGAATGACTTTGAAACACTATCTTCAGTCTTTTTCCAAGGGAAGCCTCAACCTAAAAGCCAGTCTTATCTTACTTTGTGTGTGAAAGAAAGCTTCTGCTTGGTCTTTAGGGAAAATACTAAAGGAAGGACCCTCTTCAAGCCTCCTTTAATGCTGAAGCTGGAGTGGACACTGGTCAGGGAAATGAGAATTATTCTTTTCCTAAAGCAGCTTAACCCAAGGACTCTGAGGCTTTACTGAACTAGAGTTCTAATCCCTGGAACCAACAAAAAGCTGATTAGATGTGGCCTTCTCTGACGAGCTAGCTTACTGTGAAGTTTTGTCTATTTTTATTTAATAAGCGGTGAACGTCTTTGTGAAAGCCGTTTGGCCTGGGCTTCTGCAAGACCTTGGAAGGAAGAAAAAAGTGCTTTGAGTTGAGCAGAAAGGGAGCCCACCTATTTAATCATCCAGGCTAAGATTGATAAAGTAATGGAGGTGCAGTCCTTTAATGGGGCTGAAAGAAGGGACAGGGCTTTGAAGAAGCAGCTCAGTCGGAATTACTATTGTTCCCATGCAACATCCATGAGAATCATTGCCTTTCTGTTGTGCTTTTCTTGCTTTGTCTCATTTGAGCCTCTGGACTATGGGATCAGAGCTGGGAGGGACTTTAGAGGTCATCTTCCTTATTTTGCAGATGAGAAAACTGAGGCTGAGAGAGCTGAAGTGATTTGCCATAGCTAGTAGGTATCTAAGGTGGGATTCGAACCCAACTTTTCCTGGCTCCCCTCCCAACCTTCTATAATGCTATTCCCGCTCCTAGCAGCCTCAGTTAATGACTGTGAAATGAACAAAAAGCAATATGGCAGGGGGCATTGGTTTGAATTCAATTCAATTCAAAATAAATGCTAACCTCTGTTTAATTTTGTAGTTATCATAGATCTAGGAAAAGCCATGACCTTTGGACCCTGTACTATTGGGCAACTATTATATACTATCTGTAGTAGCAGCATATTTGGTGCTTAAGTAAATGGTCAAAGGTTCACTCTAGGTTAAGGTGAAAAGGAACTAGGGGAAAGGTAATTACTATATTTACTATCATCCTCCCTATTATTTCTAGATATATTTCCTCCAAAATAGTGGGGGTAGGCTAAAGGGGGAAAAAAAGGAGAGAACTCGTTCTTAAAATTTTTATTATTTATTTTTAACATTCTTTTAAAAAAATTGAGTTCCAAATTCTCTCCCTCCCACCCCTCCCTCACCCATTAAGAAGGCAAGAAATATGATATCAATTATGCATCCGAAATTATGCAAACCTTATTTCCATATTAGCCATGTTACAAAAAAAGCAAAAAAAAATAAAGTGAAAAAATATGTTTTCTTCTGCATTATGACTCCATCAATTCTTTCTCTGGAAGTGGGTAGCATTTTTCATTGCAAGTCTTTTGGAATTATCTTGGATTATTGTATTGCTGAGAATAGCTAAGTCATTCACGGTTTGTCATCATATGATATTGCTGTTACTGTGTATGACATTCTTCTGGTACTGCTCACTTCACTTTACATCAGTTCATGGAAGTCTTCTTAGTTTTTTCTGAAAGCATCCTGCTCATCATTTCTTATAGCACAATAGTATTCAATCACAATCTTATATCACAACTTGTTTAGCCATTCTCCAATTGATGGGTATCCCCTCAATTTCAATTCTTTGCCACCACAAAAAGAGGTGCTATAAATATTTTTGTATAAATAAGTTCTCCCTCCCCTCCTTTTTTTTTTTTAATCTCCTTGGGATACAGACCTAGTAGTGGTATTGCTGGATCAAAGGATATGCACAGTTTTATAGCCTTTTGGGCATACTTCCAAATTGCTCTCCAGATCAGTTCCCCACCTCCCTTCCAACATTTATCATTTTCCTTTTCTGTCATATTAGCCAATGATAGATGTGAGACGGTACCTCAAAGTTGTTTTAATGTGCATTTTCCAATCATTTTAGAGCATTTTTTCATATGCTTATTAGTTCAATGGGGTTTTTTTTTTACTTTCAATTTTATTGATTTCTCCTTTGATTTTTAGCATTTCCAATTTGGTGAGGAATTATTGTCTTAGTAGCATGGTTTGGAAATGTTGTTTGCCAGTCTCCTAGTCACTCTTCCTTCTTTAACAGAATTGACTTCTTGAGAGCTTGTGGGTTCTTCTCCTTAGAGGTCTTCAGGCAGAGGCTGGAACAGAATATTCCATAGAATATGTTGTAGTGGGGATTCCTTTCAGATATGAGTGGACCAGACGAGAATAATAATAGAACATTTATGTAGCATATACTATGTGCCAGAAACTAAATTCTACAGTTACCGTATTTGATCCTCACAAGAACCCTGAGAGGTAGGTATTGTTATTATCCCCATTTTACAGATTAGGAAACTGAGACAAATGGAGGTTAACTGAATTGCCCAGGGTCACACAGCTAGTGTCTGAGGCTAGAGTTGAACCTGTCTTCCTGACTCCAGGTCCAGCCCTCAATCCACCATACCACCTCCTTGTCCCAGTGACCTCAGAGGTCCCTTCCAGCCCACAGTTCTGTGCCTCTGAGTTCACCCCTGTCAGATTGGCAAAGACAACAAAAAAGGAAAATGACAAGGATCTGGACAGGGTGATATAGTCAGAGATTCTGTTTGTTAGCACAACAGGGAAGGCAGTGTGTCTCCAAAGAAGGACCTGGGAGGAAGAAGGTCCCACCGTTACTGCCCCGTTGCTTTTGTTTGGGCAAGGGCTACAGTCATCCTGTATTTCCAAGAAGTAGGAAGCAATGAGCAGGGTTGGCATCTGATTCTTAAATTATCCCCCTAACTCCCCCCACCCCCCATTTTGTTATTAGAGAATGATAGAATCAAAAGGAGGAGAGGAGGAAGGAAGGAAGGGGGGGAAGGTTAGCAGTGCAGTGGGACAATGTCGATCTGGGTCTGTAGGTCTCTCCCCTCCCCTCTCCTTCACACATTCCCCGTGTCTCTGCTCTGCTATTGTACTACAGACAGAGCAAATTATATTCATCATTGGCAAGGCCCTATTTTGTGCAGAACACTGACAGGCTGTGCCTGAGGATCAGCTTCAGCTCAAGTGCCTGCCTAAGCTAGCTGTTCTGAGGTCATTCCCTCCCCTTCAGGCCATTCTTCAGGCAGAAATCAGGAGCCCTGAGAAAAAGCGGCCTTCATGGAGGCTGCCCTCCAAGGCTGGGGCAACAGACGGATACAAGACCCGCTGCCTTGTCTTTACAATTCCACTCAAACGCCATGGCCTCTAGGAAGCCTTCCTTGATTCAGCCCTGGAGGTCAATGAGCTTCCCACAGGAGTTTAACAGTACTTTATAAGGTACTTGTCATTTCATCTTGTTCATTGTAGTTAACTTCATTCCGTGTCAAGGGACCAGTACCATCCAAGTAGTTATGATCACATTTGAAATACGGAATGCTTCACGAATTTGCGCGTCATCCTTGAGCAGGGGCCATGCCAATCTTCTCTGTATCTTTCCAATTTTGGCACGTGTGCTGCCGAAGCGAGCACTGTTGGTCACGTTTTTGTCGTCGGTTCAGTCATTCCAGCCTGGCTGACTCTTTGGGCCACCTTGGAGTTTTCTTGGCCAAGATGCTGGAGTGGTTCGCCATTTCCTTCTCAGCTCATTTTACAGAAAACAGGAACGTGACTAATGTGAAAATGTGTTTAATGTGAATGCATATGTAGAGCCTATATTGAATTGCATGCCCTCTTGGGGAGAGGGGTAGGGAGGAGGGAAGGGAGGGTGAGAAAATTTGGAACTCAAAAGCTTGTGGAACTGAGTGTTGTAAACTAAAAATAAATAAATATATTTTTTTCAGCCAAGGAGTGTATTAAGTTTATTAAGGGTTTGCTGTAATGGGTTGTCTCAAGAAATCCCACCCTTTGTGATGCTTGTTTTCACAAGCAGCCCACATTCAGTCTGAGCTAGATTGAATCTGAGCCTAAATAAATACATATTGAGGCAAATAGGGCTAAGTGACTTGTCCAGGGTCACATGGGTAGTAAGTGTCTGAGGCCAAATTTGAACTCAGCTCTTCCCGACTCCAGGCTGGGTGCTCTATGCACTTCTTGCTGCTGGGGCAGATAATGGTGAGCTTTAAGATTTACAAAGCACTTTATAGATTACATCTCATTTCATCCTCACAACACCTTGAGGGGCAGATGCTGTCATTAACCCATTTTGCAGATGAGTGGAGTCTGAGATGGCGACAGGACCTCCCAGGGTTAAGGTCCAATAGGCAGTTGGTTGGTTGTGTACCTTGACTGTACCCACTTTTGTATATGATGTCTTCCCCCCTTAGAGTAGGAGCTCTGCGAAGGCAGCTCACAGTTTTTAATGTTCTTTGTGTCCCTAGTGCTTAGCCCACATTAAGCATTTAATAAATACTTATTGGTCATTGGATTCATTGACTGGAGCTCTGGAGAGAGACTAGGGCAAGAGAAATAGCTAATGAGTCATTAGTGGGGCAGCTAGGTGGTGCAGCAGATAGAGCGCTGGCCCTGGAATCGGGAGGGCCTGAATTCAAATCCAGCCTCTGATGTGCTTACTGGCTTTGTGATCCTGGATAAGTCATTCAACCCTGAGTGCCTCAAAAAAAAAAATAAAATAAAGTTATTAGAGCAGAGAAATGGCCTAGTCAGATCTTGGGTTTAGAAAAGTCACTTTGACAGTTGTGTAGTTTTATGGGAGTAGTGAAGCCGAGGAGACTAACTAGGAGGCTATTGTGATCATTCAGGGAAATAGTGATCTAGGTCTGTTCTAGGGTAGTAGCTATGGGAGAAGAGATAAAGGGACAGGTTCCAGAGCGATTGTGGATGAGAATGGACTAGACTGGTGATTAGATGTGAAGGTCAAGGGGGAGCAGGCCTCATGCAGGTGCAATGCCCACCTCAACGTCACCAACAGATGGGGCACGGGGAAGGGAAAAGAGGTGACAACTGTGGGAAACAGGGCAATGAGAGCAAGCATGTGTTTTCCTGTCGTTGGAGTGGGGAGCCCATCACGGCAGGACTGTGGGCCCTGAACTTTGTCCTTCTGTTTCTTCCAGTAAGCCTGTGGTCGATGGCCTACTGGACAGTGTGAGGAGAGCCGAGGCCGACCCAGCCGTGAAAGCCATCGTCATCTATGGAGCAGATGGAAAGTTCTCTGCAGGTAAACGTGGCTTTCTGGCCCCCTCCCCACTCATTCTCCCAGGTGCTCCGTTGTCCTCTGCTGCACTGTAGGCCTCAATGGGAGATGCCTTTGGGCAGGGCAATGGGTATAATAGTAACTCACATGTCTGTCTTGCTTTAAAGGGTCATTGTGGTGTTATGCCTCAGAGCCAGGAAAACCTGGCTTTAAATTATGCTTCTGACAATTATATTCACAGGATTATAGTCTAGTGCTAGAGGGCTCTTAGCAGTCACTGAACCCAACCCCCTTATTTTATAGATGAAGAAACTGAGGCTAAGGGAGCCAAGTTCAAAAAGGGAGGAAGGATGGAAGGAAGGAAGGAAGGAAAAGAGGGGAGGAAGAGAGAGTAGGAGGGAGGAAGAGAAAAAGAGAGGAAGGAAACTAGCTGAGGCTCACAGAAGCAAAGAATGAGAGAAAATGAGAAAGTGACAAAGAAAGAAGGAAGGAAAGAAAAAAGAAAGAAGGAAAGAAAAGAGGAAAAAAAAAGAAGGTAAAAAAGAAAGAAGCTCTAATGGTCTATCTGATGGAATCCTAATAAAGTTGTCCCTAGCCCCAATATTCTAACTTCCTTACGGGTCCCACTGACTAGCAAGCATGTCCTGATTTAACCTCACAATCTGGCTTTAACCACACCACAAGCACCCAAACTCAATCATAGGCCCTACTGAACAGCAAGCCTACTGGCCTCCCCCCGCCTCCATATCCTAACTTCCTCATATATGCCCCACTGCTCGCTAGAACAGGTGTGTCCATGTACTTATATTTCTCCCAGAAACAGCAGGCGGGGCTGTGTGATGGGATCCCAGCCACTCCCTCTAGCTAGCCCCTGCTCCCAGACCCAGTCCTCATATCTCCCACAGAAATGGCAGGTGTGTCCATGCACTCAATCACAGCCACAACCATATCCATCTAGTCTCAGACAGGACTACAATGCTCAGCCAATCAGAAAGCAGCACTACCAGGATACCTGAGCAGGATGTGGACCCCAAAACAATGGAAGAGACTTTCCCTAAGTAGACACCTGCGCAGTAATAGCGAAAGCTGTCCTTTAGGTGAACTTATGAAATAAAGAGGTTTCTTACAATATCATCATTCTTACATACATCCCCCTCAACAGATTTTTCTGTGTGCATTGTGGGTAATTGCATGCATAGTTCCATTATGGCTGAGACCCCTCCTGTATTACCTAATCCCTTAACAAACCCCTCCTGCCTTTTTAATATTCATAATTTGTTATATAATCATGTCTTTATCTGATAAAAATCCATCTTGCTTTCACTAAAGTCGCTGATTCCTCTTGGAATCTAGCCTGCTTCTGAGGGGTATCAGTCCTCAATAAATGCTCCTACTTGGATTAGAGGTGGTCTGACCCTGAATTCTTTGGGATGGTGCTCCACAACACACCAGATGAAACCACAACATGTCCCCTAGACAATGCTGCTGCTTGTCCTCCAGAGCAGCTCCAAAAGAAACCTCCCCTTCTCCAGAAAGAAAAGTTTTAGTTGGTCCGTTCCTGGGCCAGGCTCCGCTGAGGTCCCTGGCTGGCCACTCTAGAGCTCTGCTCCAGTGATGTCATGCCCACCACAGGGCAGACTCCTCTGCATCTTAAATACTGGGGAGCCTGGGCACATGGGCCTCACTGGTGCCCCCTGGCATCGGAGTTGCAGAGTGCACATTCACTCCAACATGAGACCTCCAAGGTGGTCCATACAAAAGAGAGAACGAGGCCTGTCGCTGTCCCTCACTCAATAAACTATGCAGGAAGGAATTTCCCTGAAAGGGTGACAGGAAGAAATCTTGGGTAAAGAAATTTAGAAGATTGTTGGAAGTCAGAGTTGAAAGAGAGGTCAGACGTCATCTAGACAAACCATCTTGTCTATCCCTGTCCAAGAGGAGTGACCCCCCAGCCCCTGACTGAAGGCCAGTCCTGGTCCTCTGGAGGCTCCCCTTGTAACAGAGCAGACAACACGCAGGAAGTTGAATGAGATGGGAAGGTCCTGTGGTCCTTGGGTCTTGGCAGCAAAGCTGAGGGCACTCACCATCCCCAGTGTCATTGTCATTGGTAACTTCACATCAGTTGCCCAGGTTTTGGTAGCAAGAATCTTCTTTGTAGTCATTGTGGTTTTAGCACGTGCAGAAGCAGCTGCCAGATCCTGTCTTGGGAGGGGCAAGACAGACTAAATGGCTGTTTGGGATGTTGGCTGGGAGAGCTGGGCTGGAAGAAGGGCCTGGGGTCTGGGGACACTCCTGCTTCTGGGGCTCTTGGCCTTAGCTGCCCAAAGGTGGAGGTTGGTGAGGAAAGTAGGCCCCTTTTCCACAATAACTGTGGTGCCCGGGCTGGAAGCGAGGCCAGCGGCCTGGAGGTTGCCGCTATTCCCAAGGCTCTCAGGATTCAGCCTCTAAGGTCCCTTCCAGCTCTAAACCTATGGTCCCTGGCACCTCTTTGTTTCACACACAGGGAAACTAAAGCCGAGAAAAGAGAAGTAAAGAAAGTGGCTAACTTTTCTCCAGCTTTTTATGCCAAGCTGGCAAATCTTAGTAAGAATAAAAATATCCCATTGGCATGGTATGTTACACTGGGTAAACTCTGGTACCATTTCTTCCTATGCAATCTCTAACTAGTCACACACTCACTTTCCATTTAGGGAAAAAAAAAAACATTTCCCGACACAATCAATGCCCTGTCTTGCTCTCGGTTGCTCCGGCTCTTTGTTCACATCACCTTCCAAGGTTGTGGCCCTGTTGGTACTGATCACAGGACCCTGATGTTACCTAGAAAGGACCTGCTTCCCAGGCCTCCTGTCCCTGTTTCCCTGGAACAGGCCCTTTTACCCAGATGACTCTCCTTTCCCAGGGTGGTTGCCACTTACCAGATGTTCATCTGCTAATCCCTTCTCTGGTTTGGAGGCAGAGATGCATATTATCCACTTGGCTTTGGAACTCTCCAATGGGGCAGAACAGTCTTCAGAGGAAAGAGGGTGCAACCTTCTCAAATACAGCAGCTCCAGCAAGCCCTGACTCATCTTTCATGTCCCATCTTGGCATCCACCTGGGGCAGCCTCAAACGATCTGATGCTCACTGCCTGGGCAATTGGACAAACCCCTTCTTCCCACCGGCCCTTGGTGGATCCCTCCAGTGTCTTTGCCAAGAAAACCCCAACTGGGGTGCCAAAGAGTTGGAAATGACTGAACAATGGCAAAAAAATTTCTGGTCCAAGGTGGAAGATTGTATATTCATGCCCACTGGAGAAATAAGGCTGGTCATTCCAACCTGGCAAAAAAAAATTTTTTGAGCTGCCCTCTGTTATCTGACATGCTAGAGAGCCCAGTGCTTGCTTCTGTGCCTGGCAGGTAGTTAGTGCTTAATAAATGCATACTGACTGACTGGCCATTCTTCATGGCTCTGTGTCGGCTGCAGAGTTGACAAGTTGGCCTTTGTCCAAATCATTGATAAAGACATTGACCAGAACAGGACAGAGTGCCCCTCAGATATTCTTGGGGCCTCCTCGGTCCACCAGTTCAGAACCCACCAAACTTTACTTCCTAATGTGTGGTTCTGTTTGTGGTATTCCTACTGCAGAACTTTCAATGGCTCCCCGTTGCCCACAAGATCAATTTTAGACATCTTAGTCTGTTTTTCAAATTCCTCCGTGATCTAGTTCCAGTCTAATTTTCTAGTTGGAGATGAGTGATGGGGCAAACTACTCCCCCAGACCATGATCTGACCATGGAGAGAGGGTGCATCTGTGACTTCTCTTGCCTGGGGAGGAAGTAGGTTGGCTCCCATGCCTGGAATGCACTCACTCCTCATCTCTACCTCTTACTTGATTGACTCTTATGTCTCCATTTTATTGGTAAGGAAACTGAGGCTCAGAGAGATAAAATTAGGCCAGGGTCAGAGAGCTCACGAGGCCCCGAGGTCGTTTGACCCCATATCTTTCTGACTCTAAGTCCAGTGCTCTGTCCATCACATCAGACTGCCTCCCAAAAGCTGTCCAGGGGGTTTATCCTGAACAACGTTTCTCCCTCTACCACTTTTACCCTCTTTGTTTCCTTAGGTGCTGATATTCGGGGCTTTAGCTCCCCACAAAGGCCAGCTGCTTCATTAGGCGAACTAGTCGATAATTTACAGAACATGGAGAAGCCTTCGGTGGCTGCCATCCAGGACCTGGCTCTGGGAGGAGGTCTGGAATTGGCGCTGGGTTGTCACTACAGGATTGCCAATGCCAAGGTAACGCCCTGCTGGCTTGTACCTTTGGGCTCTCTCTCTGATCCCAAACTTTGGACCTTGCTCCAAATGATTGTTGAAAAGGATAAGAAGGCAGGACTAACCTCACCTGGGAAGAGATGATGACTAGGGGCTGGGCTGAGTGGTTGTTCTGTTGAGCCGTGCCCAACTCTTCATGACCATAGGGACCAGACTGTCCATGGGATTTTTTTGGCAAAGAGACTGGAGGGGTTTGCCATTTCTTTCTCCAGCGGTTAAGTGACTTGCCCAGAGTCACACAGCTAGGAAATGTCTGAGGCTGGATTTGAACTCAGGTCTTCTGTCCTCCAGGTTCAGTCCTCTATCCGTTGACCTAAGTGCCCCTTGGCTGAGTACTTAGCAGCCACTTGGAGAAATTCTTACAAGAGGGATTCTTTCAGGGGTCGCCCTCCCATCCTGGTCTGCCTCGGGACAGGACCTGAGGATCTCCCAGCAAAGGAGAAGCAAAGCTGCTTAGGGCTGGGGCGGGGTGGGGGGAGGGGGAGAGATATGCTTTTCTGCATTGTGTTCAGTCACTCAATCAGCAAGTATTTATGAAGCACTTATACTGTGCTAGACATTGAGGATACTAAGAGAATCAATGAATTGGTAAGCATTTATTAAGCTCCTACCATATGCTAATCACTAAGGATACAAAGAGAGAAAATCAGCAAGCATTTATGGAGCTCCTACTGTATGCCAGGCACTGCTGTAGGCACTGGAGGTACAAGAGAATCGATCCAGTGGCAAGCATTTATTAAGCTCTTTCTATGTGCCAGGCATTGCTATAGGCACTGGAGATACAAGAGAGTCAATCCATTGTCAAGTATTTATTAAGATCCTACTATGTGCCAGGCACTGTATGTTGGGAATTCAAAAATCAGAACAGAATAGACCCTACTCACAAGGAACTTACATTATACTAAGGAAAGTAAGATATTACTTTCTATCGACTCTGTATATGGTTTATATTTCATTATCTGTGTATGCCATTTCTCCCAGTAGAATGTAAACTCCTCCAGGGCCCTTGGTCACCGTACCTTCAGTGCCCAGTGCAGTGCCTGACACAAAATAACCACTTACCAAATGCTTGTTGATTGATAGATTGTCTTGAGATTCTCAATGCTGGGCACAAAAGAAATGTCCAGAGTTGATACTGGTTGAACAAATGATTGAATGTCGAGGCCGAGCAGGGGAAGCCTGGGGAAGAGTGGTGGCCTGCCAACCTTGACCTGCCTTTGGGGATGGAGTCCAAAGGGTATCTGTTTCCTAGGGTGTGGTGGGCTTCTCTAGACTTCATCCCATTTGGTTAGAAAGAGCCAGCCCTGGGGCAGCTAGGTGGCACAGTGAGTAGAGCACTGGCCCTGGGGTCAGGAGGACCTGAGTTCAAATCCAGCCTCAGACACTTGACACACTTACTAGCTGTGTGACCTTGGACAAGTCACTTAACCTCAATTGCCCTGCCTTCTCCCCTCAAAAAAAAAAAAAAGAGCCAGCCCTGTTAGACCCTTTGAAGCCTGGGGGCAAAACAGGAACTGAGATCAAACAGGTTTCAACTTTAGAAGGTCTTGAAACCATGACCCAGAGTTGAAAGAAACCCCAGAGGTCATCTAGTCCAACCCTCCTGGCTTTTTCACAAACGAAGAAACTGAGGCCTAGAGGGAGGAAATGACCTTCCCCAGGACACACAGGCAGTATGTGTCTAGGGTCGGGATATTCTCTTAAGGGATAGCTTTTAGGATCTCTCAGGCCCTTCTTGTTGGAGCTGGACTCCTGCCTCAGGCCTTTGTACCAGCAGTGCCCCACGCTTAGCATGCCCTCCCTCCTCATCTCTGCACCTCTTAGCTTCCCTCAAGACTCAGCTCAAGTCCCACCTTCTGCAGGAGGCTTTTCCTGGTGCCCCCAGTGCCCACTGCCTTCTGTCTCACATCGCCTCCATGTACCCTAGCCTTCCTTGTATGTCCCTAGTTATTCTGTACATTGTCTCCCTCATTAAACTGGCAGCGCCCTGAGGGTGGGGACCGTTTTTGGTAACCTTAGCTTAGCACAGTCTTGACACCTATTACACACTTATTCAATGTTTGTTGACTATCAGTTGGCCCATAGCATCTAAATCCTTTTTCTGAGAATCTCTGTCCCCTCCAGCTGAAAGCACACGAAGACCCTTGCCAAGGGAATACTGCTGGAGCCTGGCCTGTGTGAATGCCCGGGAGCCCTAGTCTGCCCACACCCCTTCTTGTCTTGATTTGGCCAAGGTCCGGGAGTAGCACGAGCCAGGAGTAGCACGAGCCAGAGAGTCATGTCTGGCCTCGCTGGCTCTGACTCCAGTTGGCTTTTTGCCACGTCATGTCACTCCTGTCAAGGCTCTGCTGCTCTCTGGTTTTTAGGGGTTCCCAGAACCCCAGAAAAGATGCTCCTTAAAAAAAAGCCTCGCATGTTGGGAACAGCACTGGCTTTGAGGACAAAAGACCTTCATTCAAGCCTTGCCTCTGATCCTACTCCTTAAAGAGACCTTGGGCACTTCATTTTCCTGAGCTTCACTTTCCTTGTTTGTAAAATAAAAGGTTTGGACTGGGTGGCCTCAGAGGTGTGCTTAGCTCACGGTCAGTAACTCCATGATAATCAATCACCGAGAATTTATTATCTGCCTACTGTATGCAAGCCACTGCTCCAGGTACTGAGAAAAGACTTGGTCAATCAATTAAGCGCTTTTTACATTCCGGGCACCATGCTGGGCACTGGGAATACAAAGACAAACAGGAAAGAGCTCCTGCCCTCTTACAGGATCTTAGTGTCTCAGAGGAGACATCGTGTAACTATCTAACCATAGGCCAAATAAATAACAAGGTAGCCTGTGGCCACCAACAGTCACGAGGCTCAGTGTAGACTTCTTCATTATTAACAAGGTATTTCTGGAAGTAGCTAACGGCAACTGTGATACGGTGCCACGCCGAGGGTGATAGGGTGATGCCCCTTTCACTATGATTCTGGAATAGCATTTTCTAAACCAAGAAAAAGGGCAGCTAAGTGGTGCCATAGTGCACAGAGCGCCTGGCCTAGAGTCAGGAAGACCTGAGTTTAAATCCAGCCTCTTACTCATACTAGCTGTGTGACACGGGGCAAGTCATTTAACCCTGTTTTGTCTCAGTTTCCTCATCTGTAAATTGGAAATAGTAACAGCAGCTACCTCCCAGGGTTATTGTGAGGACCCAATGAGATAATCATTGTAAAATACTCGGTGCGTAGTAGGCGCTTTATCAATGTTAGCTGTTATGATTCTATCACATATTCACACGTCGTTCATAGGATCAGTGACGTCAGTCCGGTTTTCTCATTTTGTAGAAAGAGGAACATCATTGCCCATGGGTGCCCTGTGAGTGGCAGACTCCCAACTCCACTTTCCAGTTCTCAGCACCATGGTTTACAAAGGACTTTGAAAAGCTAGAGTGTATCCGGAGGGGAGTGCCCAGGCTGGTGGGCAGCCTGAAGGCCGGATCCCAGGATGACTGGTTGAAGGAGCAGAGCCTATTTGCAGTTACGAAAGGCTGCCAGTCGTGTAGCAGAGGGGTCAGGCCCATTCGGCCTGGCCCCGGAGGATAGAACTGGGAGCCGTGGAGTGGATATCGTACGGTGACCAATTTAGGTTTGACGTCAGGAAAGGGAGCTGTCCTTAATGGAGTCTCTTTGGACAGAGGCTGAGGCACCCCCTGTTGAGGATGTAATGGCGGGGATCGCTTTTCATCTCTAGCTGGGTCAGAATGGCTTTCGACAGGGAGCTCCCGAGTGGGAATTTTTGTGAATGCTTGCTTGTGCTGATTCTCTCAGAGCAACTCACTGAGTCCGGGTATACTTCTACATTCAATAGACTCGCGTTGGTTTCCCGGAGGTCACCCTTGGAATTCTCCCTGGTGCCAGAGGGACCCAGCTTCTTCCCAGGCTCATTGGGATACCTGCTTCCCTTGATCTCATCACCTCAGGTAAATCCAATTGTCTCTCATTATACATACAGGAGCAGCCCCCTGGGTGAATCTGAGGAGGGCGGGCAATCCACCTAAGGCATGCATTTTAGGCCTGCTCATGTTCCTACCTCACCAAATGACCTTGGGCTTGCCCCTCTGGCCCCCAGTTTCTTGGTGTGTTAGGTGAAGATAATGACACCTGTCTAGCCTACCTCTTGGGAGTGCTATGACCAAATAAAGTCTCAACTTTATCTGGCTTCATGGGGAAGGTTGCCTGGAGGGGGTGGCGTCTGAGCTGGTTCTTAAAGGATAGGAAAGGAGATGTGGTTGAGAGGGTAAAAGAGTGTTATGTGGGAAGACTTGCTTGGCCTCACAAGGCAGGCTAACTTGGAGCAGCGGATGGAAGCCTCGGAGTGATCTGGGTTGGATGTCAAGAAAAAATCCTAATGATTAAAGCTGCCCCAAAGTGGAAAGCAAGGGGTTTTCCCATCACTTGGAAATATTCAAGCAAAGGCTGGGTGGCCGCTTGTCAACCATGTCATGGTAGGGATTATTTGGTTGCTCTGGGGCTGGAAGGGACCTCAGAGGCTGTGTAGTCCAATCACCCCATTTTACAGGTGTAGAACCCGAGGCACTGAGTAGCAAAATGATTTGTCCAAAGTCACACAGCTAATAACTATCTGAGATTTGGATTTGGACAGGCAGTGTGATAAAAATTTGGAGTCAGGACCTGGATTCAAATCCTGGCTCTCCCACCATCACACTACTTGGATGACCCCTTGAATGGGATCACTTGAATGTCACTTCCTTTCTCTTCCTCTTAGTTTCCTCATCTGTAAAATGAACTGGCCCAACCAAGTGACCTCTCAGGTCCTTTCCAGGTTTAAAACTGTCACAATGACCCGGGCTTTATGGCTCCAAGACCAAATCTCTCATCTGGCCCTCCAGACTGCCAACCACGTTGGCCTCTAGCTCAGAAACTCTGGGGTTCTGGGCTCTATCACACTGACTGCCCTTTTGCCGAATACTTTTTTGTTGCAGGGAGACATGTTCCGGCTCTTGAGGCACTCAAATTGGGAATACTGGACAAAATTGTGAATTCCGATCCAATTGAGGAAGCCATCAAGTTGGCCAAACAAGTTTCTGGTAAGGAATGAGCTTTTAAACATTGGTGGCACTGCTTGGAGAACATTTCAGAAGCTACTCAGCCCAGTTTTTAGGGAGGCAGGCAGGCTAAAGCAAGCCTTAAAGGGTTGAAAAAATCAAATCAGTCACCACCTTTTAAAGTGTTGAGATGCTAAGCCTTGATAACCACTTAATGAGAACGCCTTTCTGTTGAATAAATCCATGATAGGCTTTGGATTAAAGGGAGGGGAGGTCCTCACTCTACTGGAGTGATATTGCATAGAAACTGATTGGCTGAATGTCCACTAGATAAGAATCTAAGAGAGTCTGAGATTTGAGCTAGTGGAGAAAAGAGCTACTTCCAGCTAAAACCTTGAGAAGGAATTGATTGGGAAAGAGGAGCAGAGTTAATTAGGGTTAGAGCTAATTAAATGTCTGAGGCTGAACTCGGGTCTTCCTAACTCCAAGTCCAAAACTGTGTCCCTTAGCTGACTAATTGATAGTCTACTCATAATCATAGTATGAAGCACACCAGTGGGGGCTCATGAGTCATAGCTTTAGAAAGACACCTTCTGATCTTTCAGGGATACCCTAAGAGCCCCAAAGGGACAAAGTAATTATGCTCTGGGCACCCAGCTCTTCAGTGGGAGTGTAGCTTCAAAGTATAAACTGCAGGTGAAAAATGTCATCTTTCGCCCCTCAGTTAGCATTGTCCTGATAACACAGGCATGACAAGCTCTCTATTGGGGATTCTAATGAGGTTTGGCTCATAGATTCCTTTGGCAAAATTTAAGTTCTAGAGATGTGAGAAAGCAATCTGTCCACAAACATTCATGGCTTAGTCTCTGTGTTTGGTATTGGTGCTAGTGTACAAAGACAAAAGTGAAACAATCTTTGCCCTCAGGGAGCCTATATTCTAACGCCCCTACACAAATGTGGGACTATATTATTTTCTGAATTTGTATTCACTGTACCTAGCAAATAGTAGGCACTTAGTAAATGTTTTTATTGTCTGGTTAATTTCTCAGTAAGTGCACAGTATTATTAAGGTAAATACAGAGTAATTGGGGGAGGGGGCTGTACAGCTGGGGAGGTCTAATATAAGAAGCGATACTTAAAGGAAGCCTGAGATTCTAACAGGTAAAAGTGAGGAGGGAGGACATCCAAGGCATGAGAGATGAACTGGGCAAAGGTACTGTTGCAACAATTCAGCTAGCAGCTGCTGTGGGGGTGAAAGACCAACACGAGCCCAACAACAAGAACACTGCCAGCACAGGTTCTTTTGATCTGCTTTACTAAGGAAAGCAACATTAAGGGGTTAACAATCTTACTTTAATCCAACATATACATATAAACTCACTTAGTTCAGGGGAAAAAGCCAGCACCCTGAACTTCAGAGCAAATACAAACAAATTACAAACATACATTATAAACAGACCAAGTACAATTCATAGTTACCAAGAAATCATCAACATCTGGCTTGACAAGCAGGGAGGTTCTTAGAGGGGCTGCCCAGAGTCCCACAGCGACACTTCTCCGGGAGTGAGAGCCTCAAGCAAACGGCTCTGTTCTCTCTTTTTATACAGTCTTTGTTATCAAACATCATCTGAGCAACCAGAACTTAGGTGCACACTATTGGCTCTGGTCTTAGCAACTCCCCTTAGGGCCCTGGGGGCTTCATGCCTTTCTTAAACTAGCAAACTAGTTTGCTAACCAGCCTGGAGCTTTGCACCAGGGTGTGGGCCTGGGATTTAGCACTTAGTAAGACTCAAAGACACTTAATTAATTTAGCATTCTAAAACAGTAAAACAGTCCCAACTTAATTAATATTACAGGCACATAGATGGGAGATAGACTCATCCTCGTGAAGCAGCAAATAGGTCACTTTGGCTAGAATACAGACTCTGAAGAGGAGCAACGTTTCTTTAAGAAGCACAGAAGGGGAGGCTGGAGTCAGTTGGCCAGCTAGCATTTATTAAGCACCTAACATGCGCCAAACAACTGTGCTAAGCCACTGAGGATACAAGAGAAAGGCAAAAACAGACCCTGCCCTCGAGGAGCTTAGAGTCTAATAGAGGAGACAACACACAAAGAAATGTGGACAAGGAAGATGAGATAAGGGAGGGCTTGTCTCAGAGGGAAAGCACAAAAATTAAAGCCTGGCAAAGGCTTCTTGCTGGAATAAGATTGTGAAAGAATGGAAATGCCAGCAGAGGAGCTTCTATTTTCCCCTGGATGCTGAAGCCTCTTGAGCAGGGGAACAACTTCATCGGATTTATGCTTTAACAACATAATAGTCATATAGCTTTAGAGTTCCTAAAGGACTTTATGCATGTCAGCTGATTTGATCCTCACAACAAACCCTACAAGGGAAGTGCTAATATTATCCCCTTTTTGGGGTGGAGGGGAAGAGAGAGAAGGAGAAAATTGAGAACTCAGAATCTTGTGGAAATGAATGTTGAAAATGAAAAATAAGTTAATTTAAAAAATTATCCCCATTTTGCTGTTGAACAAACTGAGGCAGACAGAGGTTAAGTGACTTGCCCAGGGTCACACAGGAAGAGTCTGAGACCATCTTCTCGATTCCACGTCTGGTGCTCTATCCACTGCCCCACCCAGCTGCCTCTGAGAGGCAGAGGGGAAAGACTTGAGGCAGGGGAGACTGTCATAATAGTCCAATCAAGACATGAGGAAGGGCTGAATTTAGAGGCATCTGGTAGAGTGGAAAAGGGAGGTTATTGGGAATCGGAGGACCTTAAAAAGTCTGGCTAATAACAGTAGCTAGCATTTATATAAGGGCATAAGGTTATTATTATCTCATTTGAGCCTCACAACAATCCAGGGAGGTAGGTGCTGCTATGATCCCCATTTTACAGATGAGGAGACTAAAGCAAACAGGTTAAGTGACTTTCCCAGGGTCACAGGGCTAGTAAAGTGCCCAAAGCAGGACTTAGACTCAGGTCTTCCTGACTCCAAGTCTAGCACCTGTCTGGTATATTGTAGAAGAATGCTTCTATAGGTTCCTTCCAGCTTGGAAAGGTTCTCTGAAGAGGAAGAGGAAGATGAACTAGCCTCTGGTTCCCAAGGCTTTTTCAGTTCCCAACATTTCACAATCTGGCCACTGGAGGGCGCCCAGATATTGAAGAATGTTTACTTGGAAAATCTGGTGATTTTAGGTTGTAGTAGAGACAGATACTTTGTTGCCAGTGCAGATTCTTGAAGATACTCTGGGGTTCAGAGGATCCTAGAACTGGAGATGGAAGGGACCCCAAAAGTGATCTAGCCCTGCCCCCTTATTTTACAAATGGGGAAACTGAGGCCCAGAGAAAATGTCTAGTCCAAGCTTACACAGGTAGTAAGCAGAAAAGTCAGGCTTGAACCCAGGGTCCCTGACTCCAAAGCCAGTGGTTTTTTTTTTTTGTTATACCAGAAGCCATAGGATCATAGGAATATGGTGTTATTGTTCAGTTGTTGCAATCATGTCCTATTCTTCACGACCCCATTTGGGGTTTTCTTGGCAAAGATACTGAAGTAGTTCTCCAGCTCATTTTACAGATGAGGAAACTGAGGCAAGCAGGGTTATGTGACTTTTCCAGGGCTACCCAGCTAGTAAGTGTCTGGGGCTAGATTTGAACTCAGGAAGATGAGTCTTCCTGACTCTGGGCACTGCACTTTATGTACCATGGCACCACCTAGCACCCATCATAGGAATATAGCATGCTAAATTTGGAGCCGGAAGGCACCTAACAACTCATTGAGGAAGAGAGATAATGATTTGACAAGCAGAACCTCCAAGTGTGAAGCCAGCGCTTTTTCACTGAACCTCACAGTCAGAGGGGAAATTCAAACCCAAGTCTTCCTGGCATTAAGTCCATCCACAATGCTGTGAAAATTCTTCTGAATTAAATATTTTTTAGAGAATGCCTTAACCTGGGTACAATTTTCCTTTAAAATCCCATGAACAGACTCCAATTCTTCCTGAGTATCAAATGAAGGTTGGGTGTGGATGGACCAGCAGGTGGATGCTCTGGTTTTCATGATGGAATTAAGGAATGGAAAATTTCCTTGAACTGATAAAATGCTAGCTAGCAAGGACAGGCACGATGTGAGAACATGTCGCAGCTGCTATTATTAGGGACTTACTAATTGTCCTAATGAGTATAATTAAAATCTCAACATTAATTACTTAGTGAAATGAGTCTTGTTTGTGTTTTTTAATTTTTCTTCCCCGGAAGTACGTGCTCGCAGATAACCTTTGGAAGTTCTAAGTTTAGTTCTGTTTTCTCTCAGGTCAGCCCATAGGCTCTCGGAGACTCACGACAAGGCAGGTTCAGAAGCTGCCCAATATGGACAACATTTTCCAGGAAGCCCTGCTCAAGATGAGGAAACAGTACCCAGGGAATATTTCTCGAGAGGCCTGTGTCCAAGCTGTCCAGATCGCTGTCCAATACCCCTATGAAGAAGGAAAAGAGAAAGAGAAAGACATGTTCATATACCTTTTGGGTTCGGGACAAGCTAAAGCCCTGCAGTATGCCTTCTTTTCAGAGAGAGCTGTGGGGAAGTGGTCGACTCCCTCTGGGGCATCGTGGAAGACCTCCTCGCCACAGTCTATCTCATCTGCAGCGGTAGTGGGTAAGAAATCTTGAGAGTCTGTGTAATTTTCCACACCAGAGCATGAGAAAACACTTGCTTAGGTCCTAGGGCAAGAAGCCCAACCTCTTCAGAATCTGTGACCCTTTCATAAACACAGGCGTCATTCCTGTACGGCTTAGGAGACAGCCTTCATGAGTTACTAATGTCGCCAGTTCTGCGGCTCTCTCCTCATTCGTGGAGTCACAGAATTGCTAAACCTGAGAGGCAGAAGGGACCTCAGTTGGCCTCTTGGAAGCTTCCCCCAGCGGCTCCTGGTTGTATCCTCTGGGACCAAACAGAACATGTCTAGTCTCCTGCCCTTCTTGGTCTTTTCTCCAGGTTAAACCTTCCCTGAATTTCTTCAAGTGATCCCACTCTCACATTGACTCCAGGCCCTTACCCATCCTCACTCCTCTCTTCCAGATGCTCACTGAGCTTATCAGTGACCATCTTGAATTGTGGCTCCCCAAACTGAACATTGCCAAAGACTCTGCTGATGACGTCAGACAAAGGCGGAGTATGGAAGGACCGCCGTGTCCATATTTCAAAACTATACGGCCGTTACTATAGCCCAGGCTCACATCCACTGCATCTCATGGCTAACAGATACTGAGTTTTTCTTTCACCAAAATGCCCGGATCTTTTTCAGACCAATTACTTTCTGTCCATGCCCGCTCATCTTAATTGAGGCAGCCAATTAGTCAGGAAACACTTATTGATGTGCCAGACCAAGCACTGGGAGATAGATATTCTGGGTATCAGCATTCTCCTTTTACAGATGAAGAAACTGAGGCTTAAAGTTAACTGACTTGGCTAAGGTCATATAACTAGTAAGCGTCAGAGGAGGGCTTTGAACCCGGGTCTTCCTGACACAAAGTCCAACAGTCTATTCCTCTCTGATTTCCCCCGTTGATGGCCACAGATTCCAATCCTCCATGTCCTGTGAATACTCCACCCAAAGTGTTGGGGCACCTTCTTCTGGTTCTTTGGACATTGCTGATGTGATATTAGTGGAACATGTGGGTCATTGATCACTCTTGCCATGTGATGAAGCCATCTACTGCTCCGGCCGCATGTTTCTCTGACATCTTTTACTCTCCTTCTCTTGGGCAATTCTTGGTAGGTAATGTGGGGCAGCCTGTTCATGCCTGCCATGGGCTGCCATGTTTCCCTTTGGATACAGCTTTAATTCTTTGGAGACTGATATTTCATGCTTGGCTACCGTGCAGCATCCACAGAAAAAGAATGTTTGGGAAGTAGACCATCCTTTTGGAGAGAAGCTTAGGGGATTATAAAATATGGCAGTTTCGCTGAAGGGCATTTCAGTCTGTTCTCCTAGTCAACTCTGGGCCCAGTTCACTGTCCAGTATCTGTCCAAGCTATATGCACTGATGAACTCTATCTAACTGAGTATCATTGTCTATGTATTTGACATTTTTCATCCACTTGGTTTTTTTTGTGTGGATAGTTAGGCCCAACTCTTGAGAATGATTATGGATCTCATTTAGGAGACCACACTTTTCTGGAGCTTGATGAGATCAGTCTTCTATCATCTGGAAATTGGAGCAGTGGAAGGACCTGTACATCTCTAGGGAATCTCTCTTCCGTACATCCTTTTGTGCTTTTCCCTTCAGCTCCTAGCACAGTGACTGGCATAGGTCAGTTACTTAAAGAATGTCCATTGAATCAAGTTGACTGACTAGATACATGTGGCTAGCCAAAAAAGGTAGTGTTTTCGAGTGCTGGACAGAAGCACTTTTCGTTCTGTGCTCTTTAACTATTATGATATAATAATTATGATTGTTGGTGGGATTAATATTCTTGCAATGTAACTTCTTCAAGATGAGGAGGGCGAGTAGGAAGAAGAAGGAAGCAGGACGACATCAGGTTTTGGGGGCCCTCCGAGGGCATAGCCTAGGGATCTCTACTTGGCTCTGCATGATTTAACATTTCGATCAGTGGCTTGGATAAAACCACAGAAAGCATCCTTGTCAAATTTGAAGGTGAAACAATGACAGGGTCGGGATTCAAAAAGATCTTGACAGGCAAGAGCACTGAGTTGAATCGAATAAGATTAAACTTAATAGAAATAAATGTAAAGTCTTAAATTAGAGTATCCAAAAATCAACTTTACATATACAAGACTGGGGAGGCATGGTGAGACAATAGTTCGACTGAAAAAGATCTGAAGGTCTTATCGGACCACAAGCTCAATATGAATCATGACAGCAAAGAAAGCTAATGTGAACTTGAGATTCCATTAAGAGAGACAGAACATCCTTTTTCTGGAGCCATGTCTACCTAATAGTGTCAGAAGGGGCTCAGCCAGAATGACTGTCACTGTACTCTGGCTGCCTTTTCCCTCCAGCCCTCTGGCCCCCTTCTCCCATTGGTGAGTTCTTCTTCCTGGAACCTCCATTTTGAGGAAGAGCCAGCCCAGCCATCCTTCCTTCTCCAGACTTTGATACTGGGCCACAATGTTATCTTTCAATATTAATTAGAATGCAGTCTATTTGAGGGCAGGGACTATCTTTTTTTCTTTTTAGTTTGCAACACACGGTTCTACATAGTTTTGAGTTCCAGATTTTCTTCCCTTCCTCCCCTCCCTTCCCCAAGATGGCATGGAATCCCATATAACTTCCATGTATAACTTGGCATTGAGTTAATTTACATACTAGTCAAGTTGTGGAGAAGAATTATGACCAATGGAATGAATCACGAGAAAGAAGAAACAAAACCAAAAAAAAAAAAAACAAAACCAAAAACCACAACCCAACAACAAATACAAAAGAGAGAGAAAAAAAAGGGGAGGAGAAAAAGGCGAGCATGAAGTGTGCCTCGATCTGCATTCATACTTCATAGTTCCTTCTCTGGATGTAGATAGCACTCTCCATCGTGAGTCCCTTGGAGCTGTCTCTGCATATTGTGTTGCTGAGAAGAGCAAAGTCTGTCAGGGTTAGTCATCACAGAATCCGTATATCTGTGGTTGTGTACAATGTTCTTCTGGCTCTGTTCCGCTCACTCAGCATTATGTCGTGAAGGTTTTTCCAGGTTGTTATGAAGTCTGTATCATCCCCACTTCTTATAGCACAGTAGTATCCCATTACCTTCATATACCACAGCTTGTTCAG
>CM053627.1:13404972-13416941 GCA_028646595.1 Phalanger gymnotis | reverse complement strand
TGCCTGACACACAGTAAGCAGTTGTGGTTCATGATTTTGCTCAGTTAAGTCATCGAACCTCTCTGGACCTGTTTTCTCATATAAAGTGAGGGAGTCAGGCCAGGTGGCCTCTGGAGTATCTATCCTGCCACTGAGGGAGGCGACGTTGTCTTGGGACCAAGGGCCAAAGTAATGCATCCTGGATCCAACTCTGAATTCTCTCCTGCTAGGAAAACTCTCCCACTGCCTCGGAAGCCATAAGTCACCTCCACCCCAGCAGCTGCTCAGCCTGCTGAGGTCTCCTAGATGCTACATGGGCCTGGACACCTTTATCCACAGACAGCCATGCTTTTGCATAGCTAGAGTTGGGAGGAATTATTATAGGTCTGGGCAGGCTAAACTGTGAGAGAAACAGAAAGAGATCCCTGAGGGTTAGAATAGCTGTCCAAACCTCTTGTGGGAGTGAGCAGCAGGGCCCAGCTGAGGCCTGGCTCCAGATTGAGTGAACGAATGAAAAATTGCATTGATTAATATCTAGTACATACTAATACAAAAGTGAAGCAGTCCCTGTTCCCTGGAAACTTCCACGGGGAGAGATAGAGGAGAACAATACTCAGAGAAGAGAATTATAGTCTGGAAAGTCACAAAGATGGTGAGTGGAACAAGATGGAGTCTCCAACCTGTTTGATCATTCCAGAATAGTCACATAACTTGTATGGTGTCAGAGGCAGCATTTAAACAAACCCAAGTTGTCCTTACTCCAAGCTCTTGATGCACTCCATGCAGCTGCCTGTATGATTATAAGTAATAAGCTTTTTTCATCCAGATGTCTGATCTCAGCAGCATGGGGAATGAAGAAAAGGCTAGTGCTTGGGGGCCCAGAGGGAAAGAGCCCCCAGTTTAATACTGTGTGATGATCAAACTGTTTCCCTTTACTTAGTGGACCATTTGTGTGTGTGTGACAACTCAGTTGTTCAGGGTTGATTTCAGCCTTTTCCCTAGGGAGATACTTTGCTGTTTCTCATGTGGTCCAATCTCTTCTTTTGTCTCTAGGTTTGGGAACAATGGGAAGAGGCATCGTCATCTGTCTGATGAGGGCCAACATCCCAGTTATTGCCATGGAACAGGATGAGAAGCAGCTGAATCAGGCCAAACAGGTGATTGCCTCCCTCTTAGAACAGGAAGCCTCTAAACGGAAGCAGATTGGCCAGGAGTGGAAACAGCCGAGGCTCCAATTCACCAAATCCCTGGATGAGGTAGCAGGTGTGGATTTAGTGATAGAGGCTGTATTTGAGGACATTGGGTTGAAGAAACAGGTCTTCGGCAAATTGTCGGCTAAATGCAAGCCTTCAGCCTTTCTGTGCAGCAATACCTCAGCCCTGGATATCGATGAGATCGCTACATCCACGAGCCGTCCTCACCAGGTCATTGGTACCCATTTCTTTGCCCCCGCTCATCTAATGAATTTGTTGGAGGTCATCCCTAGCCGTTATTCGTCCCCTACTACCATTGCTACCATCATGAGCTTAGCAAAAAACATGAATAAGGTTGGCGTTGTCGTTGGAAATTGCTTCGGATTTGTCGGCAATCGAATGCTGCATTCTTTCGCGGAACAGAATAATTTCTTAATTGAAGAAGGTAGCCAGCCACAGGAAGTTGATCAAGTTCTAGAAGAGTTTGGTTTCAAAATGGGGCCTTTTCGAGTGTCAGATCTGTCTGGGTTGGATGTGGGTTGGAACGTACGGAAGAGTCAAGGCCTCACAGGACCCGCGTTAGCCCCAGGAACGCCTCTGCGCCAACGTGGCAACAAAAGGTATTGCCCCCTTCCGGATATTCTGTGCGAACATGGAAGATTTGGCCAGAAGACCGGCAAAGGTTGGTATCTATATGACAAACCAATGGGTAGGATTCCCAAACCGGATCCCTGGCTTTCCAAATTCTTATCCGAGTACAGGCAGAGCCACCATATTGAGCCACGGGTCATCGAGCCCGATGAGATCCTGGAGCGCCCGGTGTATTCTCTCATCAACGAAGGCTTTCGTATCTTAGAAGAAGGCATGGCCGCTGGTCCTGAACACATCGACGTAATCTACAATAATGGTTACGGATGGCCGAGGCACAGGGGTGGACCCATGTTCTATGCCTCCATGGTGGGACTACCCAAAGTAGTTGAGAAGTTACAGAAATATTACCAGCAGAATCCGGATGTCTCCAAGTTGGAACCTTGCAATCTTCTGAAGAAATTGGCCTCCCAGGGCAACCCTCCTCTTAAGGAATGGCAGAGCTTGGTGGGGCTTCAGAGCAGCAAACTGTGATTTTACCCACCCGCCAACCTCAGGCAAACGTTGTTTAGATAAATCGAAATTCAATCAAAGGCTTTTGAAAGACTTGCAAAGCAAAGTCTATGGGGAAAATCATGGGCATGGGGACCCCTTCTGTGGGGCTGCTTCAGTAGGGTGATTCTAATGGTTCAATACCATAAACAACTCATGGGCCAGGTCTTCTGGAAGCACGTGGCCATAAAACTGCTTTCCAGACATCTGAATCCATCTCTTTTTACTTGACTCTGTCTTGTGAAAATAGTCCACCTTGGTAATGTCTCAATGGCATTTGAATAAGGAGTGGCTCTGGAACATGCAGGGTATAAGACAGGGCCAGAGTCACTGGATCCAACGATCTCCACTGGCTATCACCCTGTGTATCTTCTCTCCTTCTTGGTTAAATGCCTTGAGAAAGCTTCACTCAGCACCTCCAGTTCTCCTCCTTTCAGTCTCATCATTCAGCTGAAATGACTTTCTTTTGAGTTACCAGAGATTTTCTTCATTGTCGGATCTGATGGTCTTTTGGTCAATCCTCATTCTTTTTTGACCTTTCTTTAGCATATGACACCATGGACCATCTCCTCCTGCATAGTCTTATTTCTCCAGAATTTAGTAACACTGTTCTGTTCAGTTCTCCTACTTGCATGACTCCTCTTCAGTCTACTTTGCTGGACCCATGTTGTGCCCATTAACCATGGATGTCCCCTTAGGTTTTATCCTTGGAACTTCTTTTATCCCTCTGTGCTCTGTCATTTGGTTCCCGTGGGTTCGGTAATCATCTCTTTGAAGATGATTCCCAGATCTGAATAGGCAACTTAATTAAATCTCCTGAGCTCCAGTCCAGAATCATCGACTGCCTGATAGGCACTTCAAATGAGATGTTCCATTGGCATCTCAAACACAACATGTCCAATATAGAACTCTTAGTTTTCCTCCCAAATGCACCCCTATTTTCAACTTCCCTGTTATTATTGAAGTCAGGTAAGCCAGCCTAGCTAAAGTAAGAAGGAACTCAGAGGGAGAGACAGGAGGTGGCATGTTCCAAGCAGCTCAAGCCACCAGCACCACCTTAACCCACTCCTCTCAGACCCTGATGTAGACAGTCCAAGACCCTTAACTCAAAAGCTTTGGAAAAAGCAGTGCCTTCCGCCCCACTTTACCTACTTCCAGTCCTGCCCTTCCAGCCGTCTTTGAGGGCAGCAATAATCGTGGAGAATGATGTCTGCCTTTCTTACCAACACCAGCTGCCACTTACAGCAGGCAAACCCAGGAGTCCTGGCCAAGGGAGCATCTTCCAGGCCAAGGGTGCTGCTTCCAATCCAGCCTCCGCAGTGATCATCCTAGGAAGCATCCCCTTTGGGGATGCAATTTGGCAACTGTGTTTGCAATGTTGCTACTGTAGCTCCTGAAGATGCAGAACAGAAAGTCCTCACTATGAAGATCCATTCCACTTAAAGAAGTGGAAATTGAGGGGATGCCCATCCATCGGGGAATGGCTGAACAAGTTGTTGCATATGATTGCAATAGAATACTGTTGTGCTATAAGAAATGATGAGCAGGATGCTCTCAGAAAAACCTCAAAAGACTTACATGAATTGATGCAAAGTGAAGTGAGCAGAACTTGGAGAATGCTGTACACAGTAACAGCAGTACTGTATGATGATCAACTGTGAAAGACTTAGCTCTTCTCAGTGACATGACTCAAGACAATTCTGAAGGACTCATGATGAAAATCCACCCCTGGCGAAAGAACCGATGGAGTCTGAATGCAGATCGAAGCATACATTTTTGCTTTCTTTATTCTTCTTGGACTTGTTTTTGGTCTACATTTTCTTTTGCAACATGGCTAGTATGGAAATGTTTTGCCTGACTGCACATGTATAATTACATCAAATTGCTTGCCTTCTTAAGGAGGGGGGAGACGAAAGAGGGAGAGAATTTGGAACTCAAAATTTAAAAAAAATGTTTAAAATTTACATCTAATTGACAAAAAAGTAAAATAAAAAATAAAAGATTAAAAAAGTGAAGACTCTGGGAAGAGGCAGGAAGAAGGCTGCAAGGAGAAATTTTGGTGATACAAGAAAAGACAATAAAAATCTATTCAAAACAAAACAAAAAAGGAAATAGGAAACATACTACACTCTGCATCAAGCATATATTAAGACACTTTTTATGCATTACAAATAATTTTTATCACTGTCAAATGGTTGAACATCAGAAATGGAGAAAATTTTGTCTCTGCAAATGGTATTAAGGAAGAAGCCTTCTTTCCTGCTGCTCCCTAAAGGTAAGGGACCTTTTCCCTCTGATCTGTAGCTGAAACCTTCCCTACGTGTTGTCTCCCCTATTGGAATGGAAGCTGCTCAAGAGCAGAGACTGTCTTTCTTTTGATTTGTAACCTCTGTGCTTTGCACACAGTAAATGCCTAATAAATGCTTATTAATCCATTCGAGTCACTCATTTAAGGGCAACCCCGCCCCCCAAGTTTGCAACCTCATTGACCTTCCTGATTCTTCACTCTAATTCAACAGTGTACATAGCCAGTTGCCAAATCTGCTATTTCCATCTCCCCAAGAACTCTCAAACACACATCTTCCCTCTGCTACCACCCTCCTTCAGGTCCTCATCCACTGTCTTCTGGACTATTGTAATAACCTCATAATTGGTCTCCTGGCTCCAAGCCTCTCCCCACTCCAATCTGTCTTCTACACAGCGGGCAAAGGCAATTTCCTAAAGAGTAGGCCTGATCATGTCACTCACTCTCAATAGACTCTAGAGATTCCCTAATAGGTGAGAAAATCAACTCTTTGTCTTGTATTTAAAGGTCCTCGCGATGTGCTCCCTTTCTGCCTTTCCAGTCTTCTCACTACAACCATGGTCCAGCCCCGTTGGCCCCTTTGGGTATCCTTGCCTATGATGTGATCTCCCATCCCCATGCCTCTGTCTGCTGTGTGTGGACTGTTCTCCCTTCTTACCTCCAGCTCTTGGAATCCCTGATTCTCTTCAAAACTGGGTTCACATTCTGACTCTTTCACTTACTTGTGTCACCTTAGACAAGTGGCCTCACCTCTCTGGGCCTCTAAAACAAGGGGCTTGGACTAGATGGCCTTCAGCCTCTAGATCTACATTCCCAAGACTTTTACTGGAAAGGCTTAGGAGTATGGGTACAAAATGCTGCACCTACTATCCAGTGTAGTCAAGATGTTGGTTAGTTTGTTGAAACTCCTTTTTTTTCCCATAATGGGAGATAAATACCATAGCAGAAGTTGTCATTAAACACGTCCTACATCAAACTGGAGCTACTCTGGCTTCTTCCAGTTGACCACATGTGCCAATTCATTGCATGCTCCATGAGATGTGGTACCATCCAACAGCTGTTACTTTTTTAAAAAATCTTCGTTACAAAGGAAGGCTCACTGGCTAGGAATTGGAGAGAGGGACATATTGGGACATTAATGTCACATGAAAACAAAAGATGTCAATAAAACAAAACGAAACCAAAAGGATTCTTTCCATCGGTCTAAAGACAAAGGCTGAAGGAGGCAGCCTTCGACCGTCTCTAGGTACCAGGGTCTCCAGCCATCTCCCCTTTGGTTAGCTTGAGAATAGAGAACAAGTCCTCTACCTTCCAGGAAACTCTGTTTCAAAGGTATGGGCCAGAGACTGCTTCTTGTAAGTATTCAGCTATAGGCATCTTCTCTCACTATGAAAAAAAAATTAGGATGACAACAGGAGAAAAAAGATCTCTTTAGACTGACGTGCCCAGTGGGACTAGGCCTTTGAATGAGCCCACATCTAGTCCGTTCTTAATGTTTAGACCGGCACACAACATAGGTCAGTACTTAGACACGTGGACAGGCCTTTCAAGTCTTGCCTGCAGACATTCAAGCATCTTTATGCAATATTTATTGGCCAGCTTTCTTCTGACTGAAAATAGCCTGTCAGGGTGAGAACAGGGAATCAAGTAATGCTGGAACAAACAGACTGGGCATCAACATCACCATGCTTATGCATGGGTTTTCCCAGGAGAGGAGAGAAATAAGGTTTGGTATTGTGGTCCATTAAGGATGGAGGGCATTAGAGGCAGAGTAAGAGGCAAAGCGTGAGGCCAGTTGACCCCTGTGCCCCGTATCACCTTTGCATTGGAAATGGGGTTGTCAATGTGCTGATACTTAGTTATCTGTGACCCTTAGAAGCCAAAGTGATACAAAGATAGAGTCCTGAGGATCATGCCAGCCAGGTGTGCTGGTGAGCAGGGTTGAGGGCAGCCAAGAAAGGGAGATTCTGTTAGCTGGGCTGTGGAGAAGAATTATGAATCAGCCTGAGTAGAAATAGAGGCTGTTTAGAAGTCAGAGGACATGGTTCAACCTCTTTAGTCTCAGTTTCCTCATTTGAATGCAGCGGACTTTTAGCAGATGATGATTCTCCCACCCTCAGCCCCAGGCCTCGGAGGGTGGTAGCTGTGTTGACAACCACACCAAACTCCAACCCCTCTTCCTGTTGCTTGATTTTTTTCCCCCTTATTAATTCTCATCCTGAGTTCTAACACAATAAGAGGTGTGTCCTGATATTTTCTCATAAATTTATAGAAATGCGCAACCTTTCTTATCAATCTGTTAGCCCTGAGCCCCCACTACCAGTTTCTTAAATAAATCAGAGAAACCTCTTTACCCTTAGGTTTTCGTTCATCTCTTCTCACTCTCTTCCTCTCTCCCCCTTTTCTCCTCTCCCTGTTTCTCTCTGCTTCTCTCTGTTTCTATATATACATATGTGTGTAATACATTTGTGTGTATATGTGTATTATATATAATATAGTTTCATATATATAATACACACATATATAGTTCTCCAGTATCATTATTGTTCAATCATTTTTTTTAGTCGTGTCCTACTTCTTGTGACCCCATTGTGGCTTTCTTGGCAAAGATACTAGAGGGGTTTGCCATTTTCTTCTCTATTTCCTTTTTACAAATGAAGAAACTGAGGCAAGCAGGGTGAAATGACCCAGCTAGTAAGTGTCTGAGGCTGGATTAGAGCTCAGGAAGGTAGGTCTGTGCGCTATGGCACCCCCAGCTGCCCTTTCGCTAGTCTCATAGGCTTAAACATCGATATTATAGGCTATATACAATTATCGACAGTGAAATAAACAATACAAAGTCATGTTTAAATATTTCATCAATGTGTAGCCCTAATTTGCAGACACAAGAACCCCCAGAATTCCCAGCTATAGGTGCTTTGGAAAGAAAGTCTGGAAGGTCGTATGTGTAGGTGACCAGGGCTGATTGGAGACAGTTCTGGAAAGAAGGAAGAGGAAGACAAGAGAGATATACTAAATTAGAGAAAAGTTCTCCCCCTTGAAGAAGAAAGACACGCAGCGCAGCATCCATAGCCCCAACTTTTTAATCTCTCCAGCACTTGTATCTAGAAACATGGTTGTAGAGACCTGGCCATGGCAGGTATGTAGCTCAGGGATATGAATCTGAGTTGGGGAAAGGCTCCTTCAGATACATTCTCCCTTAATCAGTGATTAAGCCTTAATCACTGAATGGGCGCTGCTTCAGTCAAACTGAGAACTGGTACTAATTAAGTATAGTGGTCTCTGTTATGTGATTATTTGGGTAGCACTAGGGCTATGGGAAGGTAGAGTAGGGTAGGGATAAATTCAGTAGGTCTTCCATAGCTCAGCACAAAAGTCAGGCCCAGGCAGGGACCTGACACTCAACAATTCCACCTTGCCACCCGCTTCAGCCTACCAACCCTTTAAACCAGCCCAAAGTTATAGGTGGGAGAAATAAATAAAGACCAATGGGGGGAGTTTATAATCAAACCCAGAATTTACCCCTAAAGAACCTATTTACGTACCACATCTTAATGAGCCTGGAAGCCAATGACACAAAAAAGGGGTGGGGGAAGGAGACAGAGGAGAGGATTTGAACTGCAGGGGCTTTCTTGTGTTCTTCTTCCCTTAGCCCTTCACTTTTGGACAGCTCGTGCAGAATAGTAACTAACGACAAATGTATCAGAGTGAGAAAGATTCCAACCAGAGCCACCTCGAACGATCAAGTGCAACTACTGACTTCCTCAGTTCTGGAAGCAGTCTTGTCATTCAGCTCTCAGGGCGTCAGTCAAAGTCTCTAAAGGATTCTCGCAGAGAATCTTCTCTGCGAGAGGTGAACTCAGTCACTTAAGAGAGAAATGTTCTTTGTTTGTCTTTATGTGTTTAAACATCTCTCTCGAGACTGGACAATGAGCGCTTGGGAAATGAGGGCAGCACAAAAACAAAAATGCCAATCGTTGTTTGAAAAGTAGCCCGAAATAGTTGCTTCTCTCTTACATGGCACAGAACTCTGAGCACCAAATGAGTAATAAATGCACGGTGTTGAATTTGCGTCCAAACACCCAAACAGATTCCAAGAATCTTCTTTAGGAAAGTCTCGACCCTACCTGATGCATTCAACGACCTGCCTCTGTGTAGAAGGGGACTGCCCCTCCGGGTGGGCAAGCAGCTGCTTTAGACTCCAAACATCTCACAACAGAATGTCACCTATGGTGATGGCCCATATGTTTTGTTTTCTGAAGCATACGCAACCCCGCCCTGCCCCCCCCCACCTCCTGCCCCCTGCCCCCCGCCCCTGCCCAATGAAAGTTGCCATTAGAGTCTGCTCAGCATCAAGGCTTGTAAAAGAAAGCCCGAGTATACTTGGTTGTTAGCCTATGGGGTATTTATGGGAAAGCAGGGACAAAAATCCCACTGGATAAGAAAACCTAGAGGGTTGTAATCTACACCAACGGTGCCAAACTCAAGTAGAAGCAGGGGCCGTTAAACTGTACGTAAGGATTCCTGCAGGACGCATACTGACTTAGAAAGCCACTTATTAACAATCTCCCTTTTCTACTGTATTTTTATTTATTTTGTTCAATATTTCCGAATTCTATTTTAATCAGTACTGATCTACACCACTAGAGGGAGCACCTACATGGACGAGATCACAGATTTCATTAAAGAAACAAAATACAGGGGTTCCAAAAGTTTTAATGCAGTTTTTTAGCTTTTAAAAGGGAATTAAAACTAAAACTACACCAGGGCTTTTGGAACACCTTGTATACTGATCCCTTTTTAATCAGCAACTGAGACATTAGTACTACCGGCATACGAGATAATTCAACTTTGAGCTCATTGAAATCCAGCTCTCGCTAATGACTTATAGCCAAATGGATGTGTCAGTCAACACTGCCATCCTCTGCTGTCTCTAAGCACTATGTCTTTATCACTAGCTCAGCAGAGAGCAGGGGACCCAGACAGGATTAAGTCAGCTCCTCACAAAACACCTTCACCCAGTTTACATTGCATGGCAAGTCTCTGGAGCCAATAGATGACGCGTCCATTGGGGTGAGGCCTCACCGGCTTTTGCAAACCCAGAGCTGAAGACGTTAACCATCAGACCATCCAATGGCTTTTATATCCTATGGTTCTGTTAGAAAAAGTCTTGAATACAGAGCCAGGGAAAAGGCTTGCCTGAGTCATATCATGCAAATGAAATGAGAAGATGTCACGAAAAACCCCAGTAACATTCTTGTTGATATCTTTTTCAAAAATTACCTTCATGTCCAAATACATCCTTTCCTTGCTCTGTCCAATAAGTTTTCCCTTGTGACACAGAATAAAAAAGAAAAAGAGAATCGTACAGCAAACGACCAATACAGTAATGGTGTCAGATAACCCATGCTGTTCCACCTCCATTGTCCCTGCCGAGAAGGGATAGAAGCTAGATGTGATTTCACTGATGGAGGGAACTCCCAGGGGACTAAGCTTTAACCAATGCAAGTTGCCACATTTTGGGTAACTTAGAGAAGTATTATAATGTTACATAATTAATATTAAATAATCAAATAAAGCATATATTATTATAAACATCATGTTATATAATACTTATATAATAATATACTATGATAATTAGTAAGTGACCTTAGAGAATTACCTAGAGCACTGAGAGATTAGGTGTCTTGCCAGGGTCACACAGCCAATGTGGATCAGAAGTGACACCTGGACCCAGTCTTTCTGGTTTTGGAAAACTCTCCCTTCTAAATGTTGATACAATTTCTCAACTCCTCTTAGGGACCAGACTTGGTCATCATTATTACACAGTGTGCAGTTTTGTTTAAACACAACAACAAAAACCAACTCCAGTTTAAAATTACAGGTAGAATTTGGGCTAAGATTTTGTCAAGTCAGCATCTTAACTCTCAATTGGGGACCCTGAGAATAGGGAGGCCCTCAGGAGTGGTTCACAGCGTAGATTCAGAGTCAAGGTTGAAGGCAAGGAGGAACAGGGAGAGTCCAGGAGGTGCTAAGTAAGGAAGGCTCCACTACCAAGAAATGATGAAGACTGGAATTTTTATCGTAACGATGTGTCCTAGGTAGTGTAGGACAGTCTTCAGTCTGTAGGTTCCATCCCAGCATCTCTATAATCCATGAAAACTCCAGTATTTCAGTAAATGGTGACTGAATGAGTCAAGCCTGTAATTGTCAGAATTTTTTTTTTCAAATTACAAAAGTCACCAAAGGTGGAGGGAGACTCATAGGTTGAAGGAAGAACACTATGACTACTCACAAAAATGTATATTAGCGCATCCAATCTGTGGCCAAGTGCTATCATTCCTACTGTTGCGACATCTCTCAGATACAGCCCCTTCTCTCCATAATGTGATTATAAAAACAACATTAAATAAGATATTACTTGTAAATTGCCTAGTCCAGTGCCTGGCTCACAGTGTCCTTTGCTGTAGCTTCCTCCAGGTCACTCTTACTAAGCCTGGAGGCCCCCAAGGCTCCGTCCTAGACCCTCTTCTCTTCTCTCTCTGTATCCTCTAGCACGGTGACCTCATCAGCTCTCGTGGATTCAATTATCGTCTCTAAGTGAGTGATTTTCAGATCTGTTTATCTGGCCCTAGCCTCTCTTAATCTAGCAGACATCTAGAACTGGATGGGTTATAGCCATCTCAAAGTCGACTTTCCAGAACTGGACTCATCATCCCCTCTTCTGGGCTTCTTTATCAGTGCTGAGGGCACTGCCATCCTTCTTGACACCCAAGCTCACCACCTCAATGTCATTCTCTGTTTTTTTTTTTTTTGGTTGCAGGGGGAAGGCGGGGCAATTGGAGTTAAGTGACTTGCCAAGGTCACGTAGCTAGTAAGTGTGTCAAGTGTCTGAGGCCACATTTGAACTCAGGTCCTCCTGACTCCAGGGCTGGTGCTCTATTCACTTCAATGTCATTCTCAACTCCATATTCTTTCACCCACTCCATCCATCTTCCACTCAATTTCCAAAAGGATCTTGGCCACATCTGACCATGTCATTCCCCTCCTGAATAAACTCCAGTGGCTTCCTTTACCATGAGGATCATATATAAAATATGCTATGATCCAGTAATATTGACCCCCTAATTGTTCCTCATTTAAGACACCCCATCTCCCAACTCTACACAGTTTTCTCCCTCCTTCCCTTTCTCCCTCCTTCCTTACCTCCTTCTCTCTCTTCCTTCCTTTTCCACCATCTCTTTCTCTTTCTTTCTTTTTCTCTCCCTCCCTCCCTTCTTTCCCTTCTTTCCCTCCTTCCTTCCTTCCTTCCTTCCTTCCTTCCTTCCTTCCTTCCTTCCTTCCTTCCTTCC
>CM053627.1:13392641-13402641 GCA_028646595.1 Phalanger gymnotis | reverse complement strand
TTCCTCTCTTCTTCTTCTTCTTCTTCTTCTTCTTCTTCTTCTTCTTTTTTTCTCTCTCTCTCTCTCTCTCTCCCCGCCCCCGCCAATCCATTTATTTATTTATTTATTTTTGGACTTTAAGTTTTTTAGTATCATAGATTAAGAGCTGGAAGGGACCTCAGGAACCATCTTGTCTAACCCCTCATTTTCTAAATTAAATTAAGTGGCACACTCAAGCTGCTACTGATCTCCTTGGGACCCTATTCTCATTTTAAAGAAGAGGTGCAAAGAAGGGATGTGACTTGGCCAGGGTCACATAGCTTATGGTAGCAAAGCCAAGATTTAAACCCCTATCCTGTGACTCCTCCAGTGTTTGTTCCATCCTTGATGCCTTGGTTCTTTTCAAGAATGAAGGACAAACAACAACAACAGATGTGAAACATATTTGAAAGTTCAGTCCTTCAGCACTAGAATTCTCCACTCCCTGGGTACCACCTGAACATGGAGTTGACTAGAGAGGTGGTAGACACATTGCAAAGCATTGTGGGTTTGGCAATCAGATGACCTGAGTTGGAATTAGTCAGGAGCTGACTCTGGGCTAACACTCATCCCATTTTCACATTTTATGGGCTTCATGAGAAAATCAGATGTCTCAGCTGCAAATCTTGAGTCATCCATTGTTTTCCCCTGTCATTTTAGCCTCTAGCTACTTATTGAAATGAGCTAATTAAAGCTAAATTATTATAATTGCTAATCATTGAGCAAAAAAAAGATGACTCTATAAAAGAAATGGCAGCATTTGCATGTCACCTCACAACTGGAAGGTCACCCAGCATGCTTGCGTTTCAAAGCTAAACTCAACCTCTGGGAAGGGTTGGAAAGAGAATTCAAGCTGGAAGTTACCTTAGGGAGCATCAAGTCCAGTCCCCTCATCTACTTTTTACAAATGAAGAAACTGAGGCCCAGAAGAGGAGCAGTGACTTGCCCAAGATCATACACATAGCTAACCACAGAGCTGGGATTCTGCCCCAGGTTGTGTGATCCAGAATCCATTGTTCTTGTCACCCAGCTACTCACCACCCAAAAGTAAGACAAAGATTCATAGGATTGTGGATCTAGAGCTGTAGGGGACATTAAAAGTCATCTAGCTCTTCCTCATTTTTCAGATGGGGAAACTGAGGCCCAAAGAAGTGATGTGACTTGCCCAAGGTCACGCAGGTTGGAAGCATCAGAGATGAAATTCAGCCCAAGTTTTCTGTCTCTAGACAGGGCTCTTTCCATTGCATCACAATATGGTGTGGAGGCTGGGGGGCTGAGAACATGGTGAATATGTTAACATAAATGGGAAGGTAAGAGGAGGCACAGGTTTTGGAAGGAGATGAAGAATGCTGTTTGGAATGTATCAAGGACGAGGTGCCCAGGTGGAGCTGTAGGAGCCAGGTAGGCGGCTGGTGATGCAGACCCAAAGCATGGGGAGCAGTTAAGGCTAGAGGCAGATGTCTGGGAGCTGTCCACAAAGAGGAGCCAGGACTGCCTCCAAAGGTCCTGTGCTCTAAGTGGGAGAGTGTTGGCATTGTAGTAGGTGTGCAAAGAAGGCCATTTTCTCTCCTTGCACTCTTTGACCACGCCTTTAGGGGCTTTGGAGAAGATCTAGAATTTTTTCTTTGTAGGGAGCTTCCAGGAAAGAAAAATCTTCCATCAATGTAGGTTGGTACTTTCTAGCCTTTGAGAGCTGCCTAAGAACACTAAGATGGGAAGGCATCTGCCCAGGGCCACCCAGCCACCAGGCCTTAGAGTCAGGACTGAACTCAGTGACTGTGGCCAACTCTATATCCATGTGGTGTGCTATGGCTGTCTCTTTTGGCCTACAGAAACAATACATATGTTTATATATACATACAATGCTCATAAGAATATATTATATATAACATGTTACATATAATATACAATCACAAAATATTTATATCATAATTAATATTAACATACCCAATATGTTATATAAATACATTCTATTAATATATTATGTCATATAATATAAACATATAAATATACACATACATATAAACATACAGGTATACATAAACACAGGTATACACATTTGCCTATATACCTGTATATCTATGTATACATAGAAGTGTTTATAGGTATGTATATATTTATATATACTTATGTTATATGACACATAATGTATTAATAGAATATATAATGTAATCATATGTTATATTATATAGGATATATAATACAATAATAATATTTTGTATTATTATATTATAATTAATGTTATGTATCATGCAATATACATGCAATATATTAGTATATGGATAGATTCTATTAACATATTATATCATGTAATATAATTTATAACAAGTATATATAAACACAATACCAACACATATGTGTACACATACACACATGTACATATATAGACATGTGTATAACTTTATGTTTATATATGTGCATATGTGTATATATACATATATAAAACTTTGTTTTGCAAAATGCTTTTCTTACAACTGCCTTATGAAGTGGTTGGTACCATTGGCCAATCAGTCAATAAACATTTATTAAGTGCTTACTATGTGCCAGGTTCTGTCGTAAGCACTGGGTGCAATTACAAACCAAAAAAGCAAAACCATTCCCTGCTCTTAAACAATTATGTTCTAATTAAAGAGACGACATGTAATGGAGACATACAAACAATACAGAACATAGAAAGAATGTGACCTGAGAGAGGAAGGCACAAGATACAAATACAAAATATCCTTTTTCTATATCTTGGAGAAGAAACTGGTAGGATTTGAATCCAGGTCTTCAGGTTGCAGGTCTGATGTGAGATCCCACAATACTGCACCGTGAGAAACACAGAAAGGGAGATCAAGGGAAATGATGGACTAATTTAACCACAAACAAAGTCTCTCTTCGCATAAACACGCCCAAGACAAAAATGTCAGGCAATCAGCGATCACAGCCATGGGAGAACGTCAGGGCTGAACAGGAGAAAGCCTAGGATGGTTCCCACTGGGAAATAAATGATCAGAGCTAGTAATGATTTTAAGCAGCTCTTTGTAGCAGGAGCCGTCCATATAATGACTGTGAATCCTGGAAGGTTATGATTTCAGACATGTCCAATTCCAGAAATGGAAGCTTCTTGAGGACAGGTCCAGTTCCACTTTGGTCCTCGTAGTCAATGACTGGCACATCTTTATAATTGTTCGTTGACTGACTGACTGATATGTTGTAGATAATTCTATGGGTATAGGTTGTTTCCCTTGGTAGATTGTAAGAGAAATTTAATTCCCATCTCCATAGAACCAAGTACATAGAAAGTGTTCAAGGTGTACTTATTGACTGATTATGGGGGATCCAAAGGGCAATAATGGGCATAATCAGGCTGCAACTGTAGTAGGAAGGCCGAATTTATGATCTCAAAAAGGATCATATAAATATCTGAAGGGTTAGAAATCGTTGGGTATACAGAATTCTCCAAGCAGAAGGCATCAAAAAAATTTATTCAGGGCCCAGAGCAACAAATTAGCGAACCAACCTCCCCATTCCAGTATTGTGAACACAAGCCTCCAGGCCCAGTAGGCCCGCCTCACAAGAGTAGCCAGGAGGCCACAGAAAAATAAGATGGCATAAATCACATTCACCAGCCTCAAGATCTTGCTCGAACTCCTGGGTCCACACACGGGTCGGCTCTGCTTCGGATTTTTTTGCAGCTGTAGTTTCTCGCCTCTCCTCACAGCCAAGCCTCAACGACCAGAGACCAGAGTGCAGAGACCCATTGGTTCCAGGATTGGCCCCTCTTAAATCCTTAATCTACGCCCACACAGGTTTCACACCTGATAGGGCTTTGGGCCTGGGGCTTAGCATTTAACAGGTGAAAGTACTTTCACCGTAAACAAAAGCCAAACTCCTCAAGGGCACCCGTTAAACTAAGACCATTTTGCCTTACTGGCACAGCAACATATGACCAGTGATGACCTGTGTCTATGGAGTGCGTAAAAGACCCCATCAAAGCCGGCCCTGCCCTGTCAGGAGAGAGGTGGTGGGCTACGGGTGCAGAGTGAGGCATACATTTTCAGACACGGGCAATTGTTGATTTGTTTTGCTTGATTGTCCTTATTTGTTTTAAGGGAGGGTTTGATTTGTGGTGGGATATGATTAGGAAGAAAAAGTAATGTAATAAAAGAACAGAAGAGCAAAAGCAATTTAAAATTAAATTAAATTTAAATTTAAAGGCATCGCCCAGGCAACTCTGTAAGAATGGCAGTTGCAGAGAAAATGCTGACCTGTTTAGGGAGAGAGGATTTCCTCCTCTGAGAGTTCTCTAGGTTAATGAGATCATGGGTCCATTTTCTATCCCTATCCTATCATCAAGAACACGTGAGGTCATAAAAGGGGATGGGCTAGAGGGAGGTAGAATCAATAACGTAGGCTGAATGTTGCACTCACTGGCATCCATGAGACGTCAAAAGGCACAGAGGAAAAAGATCTCTCCAACGCCTTGAATAGATCCTCCGGGGATCTACAAGACTCAGGCAGCCTGAGAAGGGGGTAGAAATGGATTGCAATCCATGTCCGCAGAGGGTGCACCCACAGCATCAGTATCATGGATATACATTTAAGGAAATGTGACAATTGCCCAAGCCTTTTTTTTAGCCCACCAAATTTTTAATAAGAGGACAACCTTGTTGCTTATACCCTTTGTCTCAGGGATCCCAATACTCGGCATATACTTGACAGAGGTCAATGAAAGAAAAGTACATTATCTAAGAAAGTATTTTTACTGGCGCTCTGTAGTAGCAAAAAAATGGAAAGAAATGAGTAGCTGCTGGTTAAGGAATAGCGAAACAAATGATGGCATATGAAATGTCAGTCTTTCTTTGGGGGAGAGGACCAAGACTTTCATTGATATAAGGAACTCTATTGATATTTTAGAACGTGTTTTATAATAGCTGTTTTATAACATGGTCTTGGAGAATTGCCTGGGGCACTGAGGGTGACCTGTCCAGCGTCATAAAGCTGGTAGTGCCAAGGGTGGGCCCTGAACCCAGTTCTTCTTGACTCCAAGGTTGCCTCTTTTGCAATGATATGCTGCTTCCTCTCATGTGAACATAATGGAAAATTGTAGTATTCAATTCAAAGAATCACGAACAACTTGTGATCCTGCCTTGAAAATGATCTGCGTGACCCTGAACAAGTCACTTAGCCTCTTTGGGCCACAGTTTCCTCATCTGTAAGAGGAGAGGGACAGACTCAATGACATCCCGGGCTAGGTCTATAATCCTGTGATTGCAGTCCCATTTCAAAGGCACGCAATGACTGCAATAAGGAAAGAGAAAATAACACCGACATAATAAGCATCTAAACTCATTAACTGCAGAGCACAAAATTGGATCTACAGAACAGAGGATGAAACACATCCCTGCTCTCGGTAGACAGGTGGAGGAGGACAGGTGTGTTTTGGCTTTCCTCATTAACTGTTTTTCTTTGTTACAAGGGAGGATTCAGTGGGGGAGGGGGAAGGAGGAGGTATGCTAGGAAATGACTGTGATGTAAAAAAAATGAACACAACAAAACCCCCCACAGCAAAAGGCATTAATTTTGAAAAGAGAATGTTTCTAAGGTTTCAGCTGCCCTTGTGAAGGAGCTCCCCTTTTTGCTTTGATCGAGTCCCAATTAAAAATGAAAAAAATGTAAAACTAAATTCTGTAGGACAAAGCCTTGAAGATGTGTGTTCCTTTGAAAGGTCACACACTCCCCACTGACGGCATTCTAGGGAGTGGGAGGCTAATTAAGCAAGCCATTTTGGAGCGCCATTTCCTAGAAAAGTGGCATTACCAGCTTCCCATCATGGAGCTAACTTCAAGGGAGGCTCCGGGACCACTAAGCGTTGGTCATAACTGACCTTGTTGATAAGCTGCTGTTATTTGGTCCTGGGTCTTTATGACCATAAGATAGGTGCGTTTCTGTGCCCGCTGAAACCTCAACATAAACCTGTTTACTATGGAGTAGGATTCTGGTGAATGACTCTCAACTTTACCCAAAGAGGGTGAGTATGTATTTATTTTTGAGGCAATCGGGCTTAAATGACTTGCCCAGGGTCACACAACTAGTATGTGTCTGAGCTCAGATTTGAATTCAGGTCTTCCTGACTCCAGAGCCAGTGCTCATCCACTGCACCACCTCGCCGCCCAGGGTGAGCATATTTTTAACTTTATCCAAAGTGGAAGAGGGTGAGTATGTTCTCAATTTTAACCAAAGAGGGTTAATCACTGGAAATAATATAGTTTTGGTCTGGATCTATGATGTCATTACTGATGAGAAACTGTGAGGAAACTCTCCTCTGATGCGGATCCTTGGAAACTAAGGGCTTACATGACTTGCTCACTTTTGAGCCCATCTTTTTACTTGTCAAGGTTGGCCACAGTGAGGAAAGCGAAGGAACCCTGAGCTTGGAATCTTGGAATCCAGCTGTCCCCTGTGGCTGGAGTGCACTTTCTTGCTACTTGTGACCCTAAGCAAGCGTCTTCTCCTCTGTGAGTATCTCCTCATCTTTAAAATGAGGGGGTTGGAGTAGACTTCAGTAGTTCTTTTAAGTTATAGATTTACAATAGTAACACATTTCTAAAACTTCTAAACATTTATAAAATGCTTTCCTTACAACATCTCTGTGGTATAAGGAGCGCAACTAATATTCCCACTTTACACAACACAGTATTACAGTTGCAGAGCTTATGGGACTCAGAGATCACTGGTCAACTGCTTAATTTTACAGATGAGGAAACTGAGGCTTAGAGAGATGGAAGTGTCTTGTTCAAGGTCACACACCTAGTAAGTGTCAGAACTAGGTTTCTAAATCTAGGTCTCTAGAGACCTTTTCCTCTAGATTTTCTCCAGCACAATTTCCTTCACACTACTCTTGCCCTTCTGAAAAGGGAGTGCCATGACACAGAACTTAAGGGTAATACAATGATGAACCTGGTGGCAGCTAGGTGTTTCAGTAGATAGAGTCAAGGAGACCTGAGTTCAAATCTGCCCTCCTTAGACACTTATTAACTGTGTGACCCTGGGTAAGTCACTGAACCCATGTTTGTTTCAGTTTCTTTAACTGTAAAGTGGACATAATAAAAGCACCCACTTTGAAGGATTGTTGTGAGGATGCAAATGAAAGAATATTTGTAGAGGACCTGGCAGATAGTAAGTAGGTGCTATCTAGATGTTTATTCTCTTCCACTTTCCTGCTTTGCTCTGTTACTAGCTCCTGATGGGAGGAGGGAGGTGGGGAGCAAAGCCTGGACAGACAAAACCTCAGCAATTTACAGATTAGGAAACTGAGGAACAGAAAGGTGAAGTGTCCTATATGTGCTAAGCCTTAGACGTGGCATTTGAGTCTGCATGCTCTGAACTTAGCTGCTTTCTCCCATGTATTCCCCGGTGGGTGACCCCCTTCGAAGAAGAATGAAAATTGGGGGGGGGTTGCAGTATCAATAGTAATGAATGAGCACTTTCTTCCATTGACTTATTTTTTAGGATTTTGAGGATCTTACTTTGAGGATTCCCCCCTCCCCCCAACTCTCTCTCTCTCTCTCTCTCTCTGTCAGACAGTAGTGAGGTTTGGTATTGCACTGCCTTAGAGTTGCTACGAGGAATAAGAAACATTCCCCAACAGGGTCTGGAGAGATGTTTGAGGCTTTACATGGCTGCCCCCTAAGTTGGGGGTGATGCCTGATACATCAGAACTCGGTTCTCTTTTGCAGATCAGAAACTACGGGAGTTACAGCCTTGGATCCCTGTTCCCTCCGCTCCAAAAATAAATTCACTATGGTGGGGGCCGCGGGGCGGGGGGGGGGGGTTGGTACTCGATGTAAGTGTCTATATAACTCCCCCCTCCCCGCCCCTCGCCCTCCCACCCCCTTGTCAAGGTTAAATGCAAGGTTAAGTCTGCCACCTCCCCTGGCAGCTGCCGAAGTACCTGAGTAGGAAGTTGGCTCTTTCCTGGCCAGAATGTTTCCTATCAGAGCGAGACAGGAAAGGAATACAGGCATGGAGGGATGAGGACCTGGATGCAAATGCTGCTACAGCCTTAGCCGATTGGCTGAAAGGGCTGGAGCCTCGCATTTTCCCTCAGCTCAAGCCCGGCAAGCCTCAGTCCATTAATCCGGATGGGCTTTTTGGTCCCACCCCCTGCTGCGCTCACGGTCCCCACTCTTCCAGGCTGGGCTCCGAAGGGTCCCTCCCGGGAGTCAAGGAACGGTTTTTTTCTCCCTGGGATCCAGGCTGGGAATTGGCAGGCGGGCAGGAGGCCGGCTGGGATTCCCTGCAGCAGAATTTGGCCCTAGAAATCAGACTGTCCATCTGTCCGTCCGTCTGTCTCCATCAGTGTGACTCCATCTGACTCAGCCTGTCAAGTCTTTGTCTGTCATTCTGTCCAGCTCTCTGACTTTCTGACTCGGTCTATCTTTCTGTCTCTCTGTCAGTCTGTGTGTCTTTTTGTCTCTGCTTCTCGGTCAGTCAGTCGGCGTGTCTGTCTGTCCATCCATCCGCCTGCAGCTTCGCGTCCTGGTTCCCGTTCGGGGACCTCCCCCCCCTCCCCGAAAAGGTTCCTGTGCTCTAAAGGTCACGGACACACATGCACAGAGGACCAGAGCAGGGACACCTCCCCCCACATAGGCAGACTACAACCTTCTTCCCGCCCCCTGCCCCTCTCCTCCCCCTCCCCGCTCCAGCCTAGGAGAGAAGACAAATAAGGAATCCCCGTAGCCTAGGAAGGGGAGGGAAGGAAAAGAGAGAGGAAGGACAGGACAGGGTGGAACAGGACAGTACTGTTAGGGGAGGGAAGGCTGGGCTGGGACTGCATCCGTGGCAGTGGCTGGGGCTCTGCCTACGGTCCCCAGGGAGGCTAGATTGGTACAAGCTGGGCTGGGCTCAGGGCGCGGCCAGGAGGCTGCAGGGCTGAGAAACAGGGGAGGAAGGGGCCCGTACGGGCTGGGTCAGACCAGAGTAGACTAGGAGAACCCCCCGCCCCCCCTTCTCCGAGCTGCCCCCTCCCTCCCGGCGCCGTGCGTGGGCACGTGGAGGGGGGGTGAGCTCGCCGTCAGAGGGTGGGTCAGCCTTTGTGTGCGCCCTGGGTGGGTAGTATGTGTGGGGGGTGTCCTTACACTAGCTGTCTGAGTGCATGTATGAGAGGGACCCTAATATTGGAGAGCTAGGTGTGTGACAGTGGCCAAGATAGGGCTTCTCTGTGTGTGTGTGTGTGCACGCGCACCTAGGGTGAGGGGCTTGGAGGGAGGGGACAGCAGCTCCGAGAGGAGGGTGTGTGCGTGCGTGATTGTCAGGGTGTAAGATTTTGAGAGGGAGCGCGCACTAGCGCGGGGCTCCGTTCAGTGACCTGGCTGTGGTCGTGGCCGCGGCAGCGGGCGAATGCAGGCAGGCCCGGGGAGCGCGGGCGGGCTCTCGGAACTAGGCTGGGCTGGGGAGGGCGGACCCCCGCCCGCGGCCCAGCCGGGCCCAGCCCGGCCCCTCCCCTCGAAGTGCTCCCCTCCTCCTCCCGGGCCCCGCCCCCGGCCCCGCCCCCAGACCCTCCCCCTCCTTCTCGCGGGCTCTGCTTTCCTCTGCTAGGCTCTGCTCGGCTCGGGAGCGCACAGGGGGCTGCAGCGGCTGCTTCCTGCAGGGCCCGCCGGGAGCCGAGGGGACGCTGCTCCCGGGGAACCCGGGGGGCCCGAGGAGCAGGCGGAGGGTCCCAGGGCTGGGGGCCGGGGGAGATGAGCTCGGCCGAGGCGGCGCCGGGGCCCGAGAGGGGTGTCAAGAGCGAGAAAGTGGACGAAGCGCAGGCCCTGGCGCGGAGCTGCGCCGCGCGGAGACCCGACTTCCAGCCGTGCGACGGGCTCTCCATCTGCGCCACCCACAGCCATGGCAAATGCTTCAAGCTGCACTGGTGCTGTCACCTAGGCTGGTGCCACTGTAAGTGCCCGCGTCCCTACCCTCTCCTCCCTCTATGACCCCCCCTCCCCCTGCC
>CM053627.1:13305094-13392541 GCA_028646595.1 Phalanger gymnotis | reverse complement strand
CCCCGCCCCCCCCCCGCCCCCCCCCGCCCCGAACCGGCAAGGTTTAGCCCAGCCCGTGGTGCCACCCCCGACGGCTAGAGAGGCATCCTTCCCAGAGGCGGCCTCTCCTTCCCATTCCCTTCCTTCCACGGAGGTTGCAACCTGGGGGTTACTCTCGCCTTGCTACCCACTCTGAGGGCCAGCCTGGCTGAAAATAGAGCCCGCTGCCCTGCTGGCAGGGGCTGACCTCCTTCCCAGACTGGAAAGGAAGCTTGCCTGCGTCTGGTGCTCACTGCTTTCGAATTCTTTCTCACTCTCTTCCCTGTCCACTGGCGATATTTCTCTCTCTTCTCTCTCTCTCTCTCTCTCTCTCTCTCTCTCTCTCTCTCTCTCTCTCTCTCTCTCTCTCTCTCTCTCCCTCTCTCTCCCTCTCTCTCCCTCTCCCCTTCTCTGCTCTCGCTCTCGCTCTTCTCTCTTCTCCTCTTTCCCCTCCCCTTCTCCAAATCACCCTTAGGTCTCGTTTCACAGACAAAGCTTTTAGAGACAACTAAAAAAGTGTGGCGGCAGCTAGGAGGGGGTACCGAAGTCAGCTGGCAGTTTAGGGGGATGCTTTCGACAGCCAAGCCTCTAGAGGGGTGTGTGTGAATATACAGATAGATAGATGTATGTAAATCACAGATGTGTTTAGGGACCTGTGTATACGCACACACATATGTGTGTTTATATTCGACCTTAAATTTGTGTTTGTGCGTACCTAATTGTACATCGTGTTTATGCATATATACAAATGCATATATGTGCACCTATCCAATCCTATGTATGCTTATATATGAATATATATGTATGTGTGTATATATATGTGCTTATAACTAGCCTTACATCAGGGTAACTATGTGTGCATATATTTCCATATGTATATGTAGAAATAAAATATATGCACACACATGTGTTATACTGTGTGTATATAACTGTAGAAATCCTTATGTATTCACAACCAATGCAGTATGTTTATATATTTAGGCACATGCATATACATGTGTGTGTACATACAAGTATACACCTAGACTTACATGGGTATATGTGTCCAACCCCACACCCTCCATGTATGTGTCTATGCATGTGTATGTATGTGTTTATACATACACACATATAAATATATATACATCTATACCCTGTGCATGTATGTTTGTGTATGTACCGATTTGTTTTTACCTAACCTTGTGTCTACAAACATAAGGTTGGATACATATGTATGCAAATACACATATTGGGCTGGGTATATAAAGCACCATCCCAGGCTGTTAGTTGACACACACACACACACACACACACACACACACACACACACACACACACACACATGTTTTAAAATTAAAGTAAGTGAGGAAGTCAACCCAGACACCAATTCCTAAAACAAACACTCATTGGGTTCTGGAAGATTTGCAATGTTTGTTGTTGGGTTTTTTAAGGGACCAAATGGCCCAGGCCTTTCATTACTTTCCTGTTGTCCATCATTTTGAATGAATTGAACTTAATGAGCCGTTTAATCAGAATTCCGCCTTTGTTGGAGGTGTTTGGCCTATATTTTTTGGTCACGTCCTTGGAATCACTAAATTTTAAAAAGATTCTAATGATCACGTCCACCACAGTCTCGGCAATAGGAACTTTGGGGAGCAGCTGCTTTCTGCTGACATGAAGTAAACTCTAGAAATTCTCGTTTTTCAAAATTTGGAAATATTTGTGTTTAATTAAGTAGTAACCCTGCTGAGGGCTGCCAGGGGAAAGCACATTGTTATGAGAGCTTCATCCTTTATTAAACAGAAATGGACATTTGAATTGAATTAATGAATTGAATTATGAAGAGTTTGTTTGGCAAATCCAAGAGAGGCCAAGTGGAAGGTTAGGTCACAAGTCCTATATTCTGGGTCCCTTGTGGGGATGCTCATATCTTTTCTTTGCCTTCTAGTCTTTGCCTCTTTCTCTTCAACCGCTAGAAAGAGCAGTTAAACAGGATAGGTTCCCAATCAGTCATAGGAATAGTGGGGAGGTTAGGAAGCTCGAATGCAGGAGTGGGGATGGAAATAGAAGGAATCTGCTGAAGAGTGAGCTTTCTAAGAAAGGGGAGCTTTTAGGGCTGGCCTGTGGTTTATCAGTCCACAGTGGGGGATGGTAAAAAGAGTCTGAGCTCTAGAGATTGAGGACCCAGGTGCAAATCTGATGGCGATTATGAGCGTGACTTTGGATAAATTATTATCCCCGTGCCTCAGTTTCCCTATCTGCCAAATAAGGAAGAGCAGCCTAGATGACTCCTAAGGTTTCTTCTAGCTTTTAGCAAGTGAGTGTGATGGCTGGGCACATAGGCCTTTTCCCCCAAATACCTGCCAAGTAGTTGGCTGTGGTAATGCAAGCAGGAAGGTCCAGTATCAGAGTCCTAGGGTGTCTAGTCTAGGGTGATGGGTTGGGCCAGTTGCACTATTCATCAGAGCCCATGATTCAAGGCATTGCCAGTTAACAATCTGGAACATTTGGAGAAAAGCTGGTTAGCATACTAGATGAGCAAGTGGTTTTCTTACGCTTACCATGATAGGTTAACAATTGGAAGGGACTTTAGCGATCATCTAGGCCCTCATTATTTTGTTGTTGCTATTTGGTTGTGTCCAACTTTTTGTGACCTCATCTGGGCTTTTCTTGGCAAAGGTACTGGGATGGTCTTGCCATTTCCTTTTCCAGCTCATTTTACAGATGAAGAAACTGAGTCAGACAGTGTTAAATGACTTGCCCAGGGTCACCCAGCTAGGGTTTGGGGCTGGGTTTGAATTCAGGTCTTTGCGGCTCCAGGCCCAGCCCTTTATGCACTGTGCCACCTAGCTGCCTGGCATTATACAGATAAGGAAACAAGTTCTGGGAGGTCACACAGCTCGTGTGGGGCAAGGTGAGGTTTTGAACCCTGGTCCTCTGACCTCTGTTTCCGCTGTGCCATGTTGCTGCCTTCTTGCGGTAATTACCAGGGTAATTTCCTGCCTTTGTTACTGCCATGCTATTGGACAAAATTGGAGGGTTTATTACTTAAAAGGTTGGTCTGCTGAGACAGTGACAGGGTATCTCTCCTTCCCACCCCCAGGCAGCATCTCTTACAAAGAGATCAATTCAGTCCAATCCAACATTTATCGAGTGTCTAAATTTGTTTCAGGCATTGTGCTTGGTGGTGGAGACACAGAAATGATTAAAACAGTCCCTGCCCTCAAGGAGCTTACATTTTAATTATGTTTTACTAGTCTACTTATGAAGCAGATAGAGGGAGGGAGGGGAAGACCTAGTATGTCCAGAGTTCTAGAAGCCACAAGTCTATGTCTGCCATTGGCATGAGGATCATGGCAAAACAGAGAAGGGCTGGATTTAGAGTCAAAGACAGTAGCTTTAAGTCCTCACTCTGCCGTTCACTGCCCATGTGACCTTAGGCAAGTCATTAACCTTCAGGGGCTTTAGTCTCTTCTTATGGAAAGTGAAGTGATTAGGCTTAATGGCCTTTGATCCTCTTATCTTTGTCTCTTCCCATTCACCTTCACCATTCTCTTTCTGGAAGACGGCTCGGATTCCGTATGTGCGCATGGCTGTGTTCACAGATACACAGACACAGACACAGACACAGACACAGACATACGGACACACACACACAGACACACACACACACACATACAAGCACACCAGGGATGAAGCCATTGCTCTGACTGGAAAAGTGTAAAGGGAGGAATTTCTCTCAGAGACTTACCTAATTTACCATTGTTACAAACAACTTGAAAGAGGCATGCATAGTGAAATCTCCAGGTTGCAGATCACATCAAGCTTTTCCAAGCAGCCAAATGCCAGGTCTGTTGGGAAAACCACAAGAAGAGCTTGAAGAATTGGTGACCGAATGAACATTTGGCCTGGGAATTTCTGGATGGACAAGTTTAAAGGAATATATTCGAGGAAATTTAATGAGTGAGTGGATGAATGAAAAAAACATTTATTAAACACTATATGCCAGACGTGCTACAAATACAAAAGTGAGATAATTTCTGCTCTTTGCCAGCTAACATTCTCATGGGGAGACAACCTACATAGGAGAATGGTGGTCAGGGCTAGGAATGGTGGTCTGGGAAAAGATGGTGAGTGGAACAATATACCATAATCCAAAGCTGTTTTCCCCCAAAGTGATGGGCTCTGATCAGTCCATTTGTTCCTTCAGAAAGTCATTGTAGACAATGACATGAAGATATTGGTCTAGTGTGTTGCTGTTAATTTTTTTTTTTAAGTGCAGGAAAGTACAAGGTGTCACTGAGAGAACAGTGGGAACAAAACCTAATAGATTATCCTCTCCTTGTCTAGAGCTGTGGTGCGGCCTCATCTGGAATCTTGCTTGAGGTCTGGAAAGAATTGTAAAATTGGATATCTTCCAAGAAAGATATCATAAAACCGGAGAGGAGCAACTAAACTGTCAACTAAACTGTCAACTGTCAAACTAAACTAAACATTTAGGGGGATGACCTTTTAAAGGCAGTTGAAGACTCTTCACTCTAGAAAGATGAAGTCTAAGACGGGGGAATGATCAAAGTCTCCAGAATTATTGAGGAAGCATGGATTTGGGTTCTAGTGCTAGGTTCACTAAGTATTAGCCATGAGATCTTGAGAAAGTCATTTTTTTTTTCCTCTTAAAATATAAATGAATTCATTTTACAAGCATTTCTTATTATTCCCTCTCACGCCCTCTATTGAACAATTTTAAAACAGAAATGTTGAATCTAGAGTTTCCAATTTGATATCTCTCATCTGATGACTTCTCTGTGGTGCAGTTCTCTCATGACAAATATGCACAGTCCGGCAAAACAAACTTCCACATTGGCTGTGTTAAAAAATGTATGTCCTTCCAAAAAAAAAAAGGAAAAAGAAAAAATATAAGTCTTTCTCTGCATTTTAAGTCTATCACATATCTCTCGTAAGAGATGAATGGTGTGTTCTTTCCTCAGTCTTCTGGAATTGTGGTTTATTATTACATGGACCAAAGGTCTGTATTCAGAATTTCCAAGTTGTTTTTCTTTCTGTTTGTCTGCTGTTTTTGGAGTCTACCATTTTCCCCTTCATTGAAAATAAAGGCAACATTTGCCTGTCTTAAGGAGTCTGCCATGCTTTATTTCTTATTTCTTAGGCTTGTTGGTGATCAATCAGTCAACAAGCATTTATTAAGCACCTTCTGTTAGGGATTAGCTCTGGGTTAGGGATAAAAAAATGAGCCAACCCCTGCTCTCAAGGAGCTTCCATTCCACATCCTGTTCATAGATAAGTAAATATAAGAAATAAACAAAATAAACACTGATTGATTTGGGGGGCGGTGTGGAATGTGGGACACTGTCAACCTGGGGAATCAGAAAAGACTTCTTAAGAGAGGTAGCACTTGAGCTGACCTTTGAGAGCAAGTTGAGGTTCCAAGGGGCAGAGATGAAGAGGGAGACATCCAGGCACAGGGTAGGATATGGGAGAGGGAGAGCCTGTACAAAGGCACACAGTAAGTGCTTAATAAATGTTTGTTGACTGACCAAGATAGGTTTCAAGATTTCAGTGGGTTTTGTTGACTTGTTTCTTGACAGAAGAGACCATGCCCTTTTTTTTTTTAATCTTTGGTTTCTCTCAGCATCCAATGCAGTATTTCACACATACATGTATAACAATTTTTTTTTTTGAATTTGAATTGCTGGGATGCTGTTTGTTTGGGTCCAGCAACATGAAACCACTTAGAACGATTGTGTTCTCTCTCTAATTCCTCATCTATGTTGGCAACACTTTCCTATTTTTATCATTTGTTCTGTACTTTCTTGGTAGGCTCTTCCCTAGAAGATGAATGTGAAATATGAGTTGAATGCTTGGACTGTGAGTTAAGCTCTTAGAGATCGCCAGTTTGATTCTCTAGAGCTAGGAAGTGGAGGAGTGGGAACCAGGGCAGGGGTTCTTACCTTGGGGGCTGTGAGCTTATTTGAACTGTTTTGATCCCTGTATTTCAATATAGCCCGCTTCCTTTCTAATCCTATGCATTTTCTTGTATGCATTTAAAAACATGATTTTGAGAAGGGGTCCTCGGGCTTCACCAGCCTGCTACCGGATGGCCCTGGGAGTGACACAGAAAAGGTTAGGTGCTCCTGAAATAGAGCCAGGTCCCCAGTTTCCAGTCTGGTACTTTGTTCAGAGTGTGGACAATTATATCCCGAAACTGAATAATTCAGAGTGGCTAGTGATTCTGGAAATCTGTCCCTCTGTTTTGGTTTTTCACATTTAAAATTGTTCCTCATTCTCATTGTTTCAAATAGCAGCTTTTTCTAAAGCTCTCTTTGTCATCGGAACCATTATCTGGAATCTCAGATGGCTCCACGCTTTGACCTCCCTGCCACTCTTCTTACAGGGTTTTGCCTTCATCTCCAGTTGGGTCACATGCTCTCTGAGAGAGCTGCATCTGTCTCTAGGGAGGCTGGAGTCAGACATCAGCTTAGCTATTGCCTACCCAGGGAATCTTGGGCAGGTCACTTCATCTCTACAGGTCTCAGTTTCCTCATCTGTCAGAGGAGGGGAATGACTTCTGAGGGCCCTTAAGGCTTGAGCTCTATGAGTCAGTGATCTTTTATAGACCTGCTGGGCTTATCACATTATGCTGGGCTTATCGCAGAGTTCCCTACAGCCTCACTGGCTTTCTTCAAATCAGAGGATCCTCGATCTCCAGCTGGAAGGAACCTGAGAGGCCCCCAATCCAAATCCCTCTTTTTTCAGAGGGAGAAACTGAGGCCTGTGAGGTTGATACTTTAATAGCTAGCATTTATATAGTGCTTTATGTTTATCAGGTGCTTTACATGTCTTTTCTCATTTGATCCTTACGACACCCCCTGGGAGGTAAGTCAGGGAGACTGTAGGTGTGGAGAAGGGAGGGTGATCCTCTCTCTTTTTACAAATGAGGAAACTGAGGCCCTGGTAGCTCAAGGGACTTACTATCACAGGAACATAGATGATGAGCTGGAAGGTACTTCAGAGGTCATTTAGCTCAATTTTTTTTATTTTACAGATGAAGAAACTGAGGCTCAGAATGGTTAGGAGACTTACCCAAAGTCATACAGGTAGTATTGGAGGTGGGATCTGAATCCAGGTCCTAAAACTGCTCTGACTCCAAATCTAGCACACTTTCCACTGAATCATGTTGCCTCAGTCTGCCTTTCTTTCTTCTTCTTCATCATTTGTGCATCATCACATTTTATTGTTTTGATTCTCTGGTGAGTTGTGTTCCCTTTCAAAGTTTAGATCATCCTTTTTATTTGGTGCCCACATCCCTTTGTGTGAAACACTTTGTACTGGGTTGACTCCCATCAGCTTGTTCTCAGGGAGTCCATTGTGAACCCTCTAGAGCCTGTCAGGGAACGGCATGGGTGACCTCTGGCCCCTTCTACGGCTAGAATACATTGAGTTTGAAGGGATGTGATTATTCCAAAGTGGCTCCTGGCACCGTCGGTCCACCTGAAGCTGCTTGCTCACTCTTTACTCATGGAGTACCTTCAAGACTCCTCCAGAGATGGGAAGAGGGAGGAGGTCCTGCAAACAACTGTAGCCCTGCCTTTCCGTGACTAGCTTGCAGAGGAGCATGCATGCTGGAGGGCTTCGCTTCCAATCAGCCTTCTGAAGCTCAGCTGACCACAGACGAAGGCTGTAGGAGCAGCTGGCCACCTTTCTTTCCATTTCATTTAACCCGTCATAATGATAACGATCATGGTGATGATGCCTTTATATTCTTAGAGCAGGACAAGAGCTAGAGGCCGTTTTTGTTAAGAGCAGTGACAGTTGTGTCCAATATGGCCAACGTGAATCATATTCAGAATGGTTGTAGAATCTAGAAACCTCTCTCTCTCTGTCTGTCTTTCTTTCCCTCCTTCCCCTCCTCCTCCTCCTCCTCCTCCTCCTTCTCCTTCTTCCTCATTCTTAGTTTCTGTCTTTGTTTCCCATTTTTTTTTGCTACTATAAAATGTGCTGCTATAAATATTGTTATATATGGAAGCTTTCTCTTTGTCATTGACTTCCTTGGGATATATGCCTTAGCAGCAGAACCTCTGTTCAAAGAGTACAGGCATTTTATTCACTCCCTTTGTGTAATTCCAAGTTGTGCTGCAGAAAGGTTGAACCAATTCACAGCTCCACAAACAATGCATTAGTGTGCCCATCTTTCAAAAACCTGCCCTACATTCATTCTTCCCAGCTCTTGTCACAGTTGCCAGTTAGTTGGGTTTGAGGTAAAACCTCAGGTTTGTTTTGATGTACATTTCCTATATTATTAATGATTCGGAATGTTGTTTCATATGTTGTTGATTTCTTTTGAGAATTGTATGTTTACAACCTCAGACCACTTAACTATTGGAGAGTGGATTTTGTTCATGCATTTCTGTTAGTCTGTATATTAGATATCAGATCCTTATCGAGATTTTGGATACAAAGATTCCCACCCTCTCACTCCCGTTATCTACTTCTATTCTTGTTCTAGTTCTATTAATTTTGTTTATGCAAAAATCTTTTTAATTAAATTTGATGGAAATTATCTATTTTATCTATTATAACTGCCTTTATCCTTTGTTTGGTTAAGAACTCACTCCTTATCTAGAGTTGGAAAAAGCAGATTATCTGCTTTTGTTCTAATTTTTATAGGGTACACTCTTTAATATTCTGGTCACATGACTATGAGAATTTATTGTGAAGTGTATTGTGTAAATGTTTGTCTAAACCTTATTTCCTCCAGACTGCTTTCCTGTTTTCTCAGCAATTCTTGTCAAATAGAGAGTTCTTTCCAAGGTAATTTATGCTATGGAGTTCATCAAACACTGCCTGAGTGATTGAGTTTGATTACTTCTGATTCTTATCAATTCTTTTCCATTCATCTCCTTGGCTACTTTTAAAATAGTACCAAATGGTTGTGATGAGTATTTTATAATATGATTGTGACAAGGGCTTTATAATATAATTTGAGATCTAGAAATATTATTTCCACTTCATTCTTGCTTTTTTTCATAATTTATCTTAAAATTCTCTCTCTTGGTCCTTCAAAATGAATTTTGTTATTGTTTTTATCTAGCTCTGTACAGCATCCTTTTGGTAGCTTGACTGGTGTAGTACTAAATTTTCAAAAAATTTGGGAAGGTAATGTCAGTTTGATCATCTTGGCATGAGCCAGCCATGAGTGTTGACTATCCTAGAAGAGATGCTTGGCCATGTCTAGGTTAGACTGGATGGCCCCTGAGGTCCTTTTCCATTTGGAAGTTTTATAATTTCAATCCTAATGTTGACCTGTCCTGCTATGATGATCATAATTATGTATGTCCATCTAGTCAGTGGTTGACATTGCCATTTAAATGTTTTTGGCATTTTAGAAATTCTTTCCCCTTGCCAGAATTGTCATCTTTCATATTATAGAGCTTCATTAATCAGGCAAAAGAATATTGCCATAGAATTGCAGTTTTATTAATTTAATTAATTAAATGATTAATTTATTTTATTAATAAAATTAATTAGTTTACTAACACAAACAACATACCTTCTCATTAGGGGTCTTTTTAATTTTTGATTTAATTTAATTTTAAAAAGAATAACTTGAGAAGGAAAAAAATAATAATCTAGCTATAATATGGGCAGAGACCAGTCACTTACCTTGTTGCATGGAGATCAGTCAGTCAACTAGCATTTAGAAATCATTCTCTACCAGGCTAACAACATGTCCCTTCTTAGGGGTCTTGTTTCTATAAACCGTAGAGAATGGTTTATAATTAGCACCTCCATTCACCAAGGTCTCTGCCCATATTATTGTTATCCTGTCTTACTTTCCCCTCTTCTAATCTTAGTAACACTAACCAAACAGCATTTCTACCAACAACAAAACAAACATTTTAAACACAGACACAAAAATAAAAATCTGTTGGATATAAAACTATAAATTTGATTTTGAAAAAAAAGTACATATTAAAATAACATTCCTGCTAAAGGACAATTTCTGCCTCCATGACTTTGCACAATCTGTCTCTCGTTCCTGAGATATTCTCCCTCCTTCTGTCTCCCTTCCAGGCTCAGTTCAAATATTACTTCCTATACGAGGCCTTTCCTGGGGTCCAAGGATCTGGGTTCAAATCCTACCTTTGTTGGTCACTATCTATGAACCGATGGCCAAATCACTTAAAATCCCTGGGCTTCCTTTTCCTCATCTGTAAAACGAGAGGGCTGGACTAGGTGGCTTCTTTGGCTTCTCCAGCTGTGGCTCTATGATCACACAATCTAATATCTTCTCAATTGTTAGTGACTCCCCCATTTTACTTTGTGGATAGTTTGTATTTCCTTAACAGTGTGTATGCTGAACCTTCTGATAGAATATAAGCTCCCTGAGGGCAAGGACTGTTTCATTTTTATCTCTGTGTCTCCTGCACTCAGCACAGCATCTAGTACAACATGGGTCCTTCATAAGTACTTGATCAGTGAATGAATGAATTTGGACAAAATTGTAACAAATGCCCTCTTCTCATCCCTGCTCTTTTCTGAACTATTTGCCTTCTGTGTATTTTTCCAGATTTTGCTGCTACTGCCATCGTGTTATTTTTATCAGGATTGTAGCCTCTGTGTGTACATTGTTTGGATTCTGCTTTCTTCCCTCTGCATCACTTTGTATGTCTTCCCGTGTTTCTTTGTATCTTTGTCTTACTTTGGAAACCATTCCATCTAGAATTGCAAATAGAATAAGGGAACATTCTCCTTGTTATTTACTTATTCAACAGACCCCCTTTCTGTGGCTCCTCCCGAGGGGAGCCTCAGCCTTGCCCCTCTGCACCCTTGAGATGGTGTGTGAGGGACAAATTCTGAGCAAAGTATTGTCTTTCATTTTGGCCACCATAGTTGAAAGGTATAATTTGGTTGTCTCGTTGGGGCAGAAACCTTTATTTACCAGCCTCTTTTTTGGTGAAGTACATAAAATATAATTTATAGGAGAATTCAGATGGTACATCAGGGTTTTGCCATGTTTTCTCTTATAAATTACCCACATCTACTTTGTATACTTGGTACTATATCTCTCTAGTATATACCCATTTATGTATCCATTGTCTTCCTGCTTAGAAATTGAGCTTTTTGAGGGCAGGAGTATTTTCACTTTTCTGTGTACTCCCAGCAATTAGCACCTGGCATGCAGTAGGTGCTTAATAATTGCTCGATGATTGGTTATTATACACATCCTTGTAATGACAAAATGCCAGATAGGTGTTGCTGCCTGTTCATGCTCACTACAAGCTTCTCCATCGCCTGTGGGACCCTCTGCTTTTATTCTTTGGAGACTGGAGTATTCCATAACTTGAAGCTTATGATGTCACTGGGAGACTCTCCCACTGGGAGAAGAGGGACACATAATTTCATTGATATAGATGAGCAGGCTCCTCCTGTCAGTGCAGGTTGGCATCTTCTCTGTAAGAACTGCCTAGAGCACTAAGAGGTGAAGTAACTGGGCCAGGTCATCTAGCCAGCAGCTGTCAGAGGCTGAACACAGCTTTGAGGCCAGCTCTCTGTCTACTACATGAAATCATCATTAAAAAGATTACTCTGATTCAGGGAGAAGCTCAAGACTATTAAAGGCATTGTGTAGTTCTCCAAAGGTGATCATCCAGCCAGCCCCAGCTCTCCGCCTTCTCATCTCAACTTGAGTCCTGACTCCTTGTCCCTATTTAGCATCTGTCCCAGAGGTGGGTCCTGATAGGCAACTTCTGTGGATGGTCCATCCAACTTCATGTCATATTCTGAACCATTGGCATTTTTCATCCACTTAGTTTTTCGTCTGTGGATAGTGAGGCTAAAAGTTTTTGAATGATTATAGATTTCATTTAGGATACAGAACATGACAAGCTCAGCAAGAGAAATGTCCATGAAGGATGAGAGAGAATAGAACTGTGTGACTGGAAAAAAGAACTGGATCCTTCACGCAGCCAGAGGATAACCAATAGACAGCTTGTATGTCCCATTGGTATCTAAGCAATGTCAAGATATCTAGCAAAAGGCCCCCATCATGTTGAGTGGGCCCCTGGTGGGAAAATTAGAGATTTCATAGGCAGAGATTGCACACAGTGGACAGGCATGAATGGGTTGCAATCTGCATTGTTGGAGGGAGTACCTATATCAGGGAAGAAACAGATCCACCCAAGATTTGAGGGATCAAGGACCAAAAATTCTAGATAAACAAGCTTTTACTGTGGTTCTCTTTGAGAGCTACTTTCTTCTCCTCGACCATCCTGTTCCTTGGACAAATTCACTTCTGGCGTTTAGCAGTATAGTTGAGAATCATCCCCAGATCTCAGTGGTACATGACACTTCATGTTTTACAAACGACTTTCATCTCATCAATTTTTCAAGAGAGGTAGTGAGAGGATGGGACACCAAACAACAACAACAACCATGACAACAGCAACAACCACCACCTGCCTTTGGAGTCCCTGGATCTGGATTCCAATGCTGCTTCTGATGCTTACTACTTCTGTGACCTTAAGCAAGTACTTCACCCTGGGCCTCAGTTTCCCCCTCTGTAAAATGAAGTTGCATGAAATGTGTCCTTAGAGATCCCTTCTAGCTCTAGATCTCAGAGCTGTGAGGTGCAGAGGAGAGGGTGATGCATTTGAGACCAGAGGATCTGGGGTTCAAATCCTGGCACTGTTACTTACCTCCTGTGTGATTCTGGGCAAGTACCCAGACCTTTCTGGACCTTTGTGAAGCCTTGGTCCACTGATTCTAAGGTTAGTGCTCTTTTGAAATGAAGAATTTTAATTTTGTGGGAGAGGAAGAAGGAAAGGGGAATCAAACCTTTGATTTTATTGGGAGGAGGAGCTCCAGATGAAGAAGGTCCCTCTACCAGTATAGATTGGCACTCACTCTATGTCTTATCTTGGGGCCAATAAGAAGTTAAGTCTCTTCCCTAGGGTCACACAGCCAGGGTCATAGCCAGAATGTGTCAGAGGGAGGGTTGAACCCAGACCTTCCTTGCTCCAAGATTGGCCTTCCAGCCACTCCACCATCCACCCTCTCAATGTAAGATTGTAATGAATAATGTTTGTAGATTGCCAGCAATGCTAATGGGTGCGCCATTCAGGCTATGTCTACATGATGCCACAATCACCAGGTAATTCCTTGGGAGAAAACAATCTCCCAGCTGGTTCTTGGATGCTGTGAACAAAACAAAACCAGACAAGATTTCCCCCCTTCTTTTTGAGCTATGGTGCCTTGTAGACACAGCTGTCTCTGTTTCTCCTCCATTGGCTTTATAGTCATCCAAAGGATGCCATGTGGGACAGTAGAGAGTGCTGGATTAAGAGTTTAGAAGACCCTGGTTCCAATAACGGCTCTTCTACTTACTATCCAGGTTACCTTGGGCAAGTCAACCATTCTAGGGCTCAGTTTCTTCAACAGTAAAATGAGGGGGTTGGATTTGATGGCCTCTGAAGGCCTTTTCAGCTCTAAATCTATGACTGTAACAAACATTTAGGAGATGCCCTCTTTGGGAATAGTACTAAAATCTTGTTTCAGTTGTTAGGGGTAGGGCAGGAGGGAGGTGGGTGGAGTACATGTATACTTAAATTTCAATATGTTTAATTCTCTTTGATATGATAAAGTAACTATAGTAATGCCTAATGATAATTTCTTTCTAGCACCGTGTCTGGGTCAGAGTAGGTTCTGAACAGATTTTTTTGATTGATGGGTCAATGGACAGTGACCTCTGCCATCTGGAATAAGGCTAAACATGTGAAAATACACTTGGGGAAAAAAAGCTCCTAAATGCTGGAATAGTTGTAAGAAAACCCATGCACTAAACTCCATATCTTATATGGCACAGGAAAGACTCCCCCTGCCCCCTTCCTGGGCCCTCACTCATTATTGACTCTTACTTTACACATAGTTATAACAAATTTGGTTATGTGGTTTCCCAGTCCATAGCTGATTAGAAGCAGGAAATGAAAGAGCAGGTTGGAAACCCAGGATGGAGATGCTAGATTCAGGCACCGAAATAGCTCAGAAACTGATAGCTTGAGAAGTGACAGCTTGACAGCAAGGGAGGAGACAGAAGGGGAAAATGAAAGCAGATACAGAGAAAGGAGCAGTGTGGCATTCTGGGGCCATTTAGGGGATGAGCAAACAGGCCCGGTGCAGTACGATAGCCCCTGAGAGCACTGCTGCATTAGGTGCTTTGTAAGTGAGTGGCTGGTTGGTGTTCAGAAGGACGCCCCTGAGCTGCTAAGGAGAGCTCAGATGATGTGCTGTAAACTTTATTTAATACCGGTAATTAGACAACATATTTCAGAAAGCTTCTCTATGAAATCCGGCTAATCAAAAAAGTCCGGTCGTCTTAAAGGGCACAGCTTAAATTATCTCTTCTGCTTGGCATTTAAGTTGGCTCCAGCCTACCTTTCCAAGGTTTTTTTTTCTCGTTACTCCCCTTCACATGCTCTATGCTCCAGCCAAATTGGCATACTTACTATTAGCTGGACTTGGCGTTCCATCTTGTACATCTGCGCTTGTGCATGTGGACTGCCTCCTCCACACCTGGAAGGCTCTTCACACCGGCTCACCTCTGGATCTTGGGCTGTCGGACTTCCTTTAAGCCTCCGCTCATGGGCTGTCTCCCAAGGGAAGCCTCTCCTGAACCCTCTGGATTAAGCCAGAAGGGGATTTGGAGTTCAATCCTCATTTTGCAGAGGAGGCTCAGAGAGGTCATGGGCTCAAGACCTAGGTGTTCTAGTTCTAGTTCTAGAAGGAATTTCAGAAACCCCCTCACTTTAGATTCCACGGGAGATAGAGTGGTTTGCCCAAGGATCACTCTTAAAACATTCTGTATGTGCCTGTCTGGTTAGATGCTGCATCTTTCCCAGCCCAAGGAGAATATAAGCTCTTTGAGGGTAGAGAGTTTTATTTTGTCTCCCTAGTCCCTTTTTATCCCCCAGAAGACTTAGGTCTTCAAGTCTGACACAGATTATTAGCTGGCCAACCGCAGCTGAGTCATTTAACCTCAGAGTTCTCCCAGCCATGCTAAGACTCTAAATTACAGGTAATTCGAAATCTTCATCACTGGAGAGACTTCCCACTCTAAGAGTTCCCTATACCTGTAAAATCACATGTCTAGATTATAGTATTTTCAGTATTTCATTTTCCTGCCGTGGTTAGAAGGTACAACCTAGTCGTTCCATGGAGGAGGAAAGTTTATTTATCAACCTCCATTCAATGAAGCAAAACATTCTTATATCCAATGGAAGGCCCAAGCGAGTCCACAGGGACTGTGGACATGAAATAGCATTTATAAGAGAATTTAGAAAGCACTCCCCTTCTAGGTGTGCCTTGTAGTTACCCCAAAAGTTGAACATCTAAAGACCCAGTAGGAACCTAATCAATGGTTATTGGATTAGAAGATTCTTAGATGAAACGACTCACCAAAAATGGTACCATTTGGGACACCTAAGTGGCACAGTGGGTAAAGCAGCAGCCCTGCAGTCAGGAAGACCTGAGTTCAAATCTGTGTGACCCTGGGCAAGTCACCCGGATCTCCTCCCTCCCCCCAAATGATACCACTGAAATCATTAATCTCTCCATAGCTTCATTTTACTTGGTTAAAATGGTTTTGAAAAAGATGAGGTAGTCTTTGACGAGAACACCCTCCTGGCCAAGTGTGATCCCACACCACATTTGGAGATCACGGGATCGTAGGGCTGGACAGGACCTCAGAGCTCATCTAGTCCAACCGTCTCATTTTACTTATAAGGAAACTGAGTCCCCAAGAGGGTGACTTGGCCAAGGTCACACAGGTAGTGCCAGAGGTAGAATTTGAACCCCAGAGCTCTTTCTCCTTTACCATGCTGCCTCCCATGATGCTCATAGAATTGCGATTTATAACTGCTTCAGTGTAATATTCTAAATCGATCTAGTTTGGTTGAGTAATAGAGGCACCTACCTATTAGCCATCGTTGGATTGTTCAACAATTTAAGAAACCCTCTCTATTTTCCTTTTGCATTTGGAGAAGTGAATTTCCTTCCCTAGCCTTCTCCTTGGTCTTAACTCCAAGAGGTACCCTTCGTGAGTCTGGTTGCCTGAGCAGTAACTTCCAGGGGCAGGAAGAACCTGGGTGTGTAGTCTGTGGTTGCGTCACAGCGCCTTAATTGAGGGATTCGATTTCATTCCTCCAGGCACACTGGAGGAGGCAGCTATTTTAGCTGTTCACTTTGAGCTCATCCCAAAGCCAAAATATCTGTGGGTGTTCCACTCTTGTTGCTCAGTCCTAGTGCTGCGGAGCCCACTTACTCTCTATTCTGCTCATCTTGGTGTGGACTTAGCTCATTCCTTATGGCATCAGTTCCCCTTGGACAGCCTGCTCTTCACTCACAAGGCTGCAGGTGCTGTCGTAGATGGTTAGTACATCAGCATTTTGTGGGGATGGAAATCTGGTAATACAGTAAAATTCCTTCTTTCTAAATTGGTGCCAAAGAATGGTAGGATCCAGGTTCCATGAGATGGCCAACTTGCGTATAAGGGAACCTTCTTGGCTGCCAAAGTTTCACTTGTTTCTTGGTCAGTTTTGACATTCCCCAACATTCCTAAGTACAGGACTACAAGACTTAATGAACTCCAGTGGCTACTTTCACTTTGGGGTCAAAGGTAAAATGTGTTGGCTTTTAACCTAGTCTCTCCTTCCTTTTTGGTCTTCTTGGACCTGACTCATCTCCACATGTTCTATGGTCCAGTGACACTGGCCTCTTTCTCTGGTTACCTGTCATGTTTAGAATGTCTCCTTCATTCCAGCCTCCTAGCTCCCCACCTCCTTCAAGTCTTGGCTAAAAATCCCACCTTCTGCAAGAAGCCTTTGCTAGTCCTCCTTCATCTTAGCACCTTCCGTCTGAGATGACCCTGATTTGCCCTGTGTGTATCCTGTTTATTCCCAATTGTTTGCATGTTGAGTCCATATTATGACTGTGAGCTCCTTGAGAGCAGGCACCAACTTCCTGTTTGTCCCTAGCACTTGGCATAGTGTCTGAGGCTGAATTTTGAACTCAGGTCTTCATGACTCCGCACTGACAACTGCCGTATTTACTTAACAAGAGTACTGATTGTCTTACTCTAATGGAATGTAAGGGGCAGCCAGGTGGTGCAGTGTACCAGACCTGGAGTCAGGAATACTCGTCTTCTTGAGTTCAAATCTGGTCTTAGACACTTCCTAGTCGTGTGACCCTGAGCAAGTCATTTAGCCCTGTACCTCAGTTTCCTCATCTGTCAAATGAGCTGGAGAAAGAAATAGCAAACCACTGGGACAGGACTGAAAAAAGGACTGAAGAAGAGCAAATGGTCTGCAAACTCCTGGAGGGCGTTTAGCTTCCGTCTTTGTATCCACAATCTGAAGCCTAGTGAATGCTTGCTGATTTCTGTTGAATTTACAGTAGACTTTCAGGCTGCACTTGCCTCAGGTTACTCTGCACTAGGTGAATCCCAGCAAACTTGATGAATGTGGTAGCTCATTCAGGTGTTTTTTCTTTGAATAAGCTGCCCCAGATCTTTTCAGAGCCTCTGGACAGCTCCTTGTAGATTCACATTTCACGCCGTTCGCCCGTTCGCTGGGTGCTCTCAAGTGATCATTGTCCTTAAGAGGCAGCTTTGCTGGTGTCACCTTGGACAAGTCACTTAACTGCCTTGTCATCATTTGTACAGTGAGGGGGGTTAGATCAATGGGGCTCTAGTTCAGGGGTTCTCAACCCCCTCCTTTTTGTTTTGTTTTTCTCCATTCTATGGATCCCTTTGGGAATAGTTTGGTGAATCTGAGGGACCCCTTCCCGAAACATTTTCAGATGCATAAAATAAAATGCATTGGCTTACAAAGGACGCCAGTGATCAGTGGTAGTGGTCGAGTCAGTTCTCTGTTATTCATGTGAGTTTAGGTTGACCGTGGTGTGTGATGGTGAAAAATAGAGGACCATTCTAAGTTAGCTTGTTTTATTTAATTTATGTATGTGATCGGTGCTCTGGATCCAGGAGGGCCCTCAGAGGCCATCTCATCTAACCTACTCATTTTATAGATGACAGATTGAGGCCTAGGCAGGTGAAGTGAACTTTGTTCAAGGCTACCTCGAGTTCAAGGCATACTCTGAGCTAGCACTCACCTAAAGTCACAGCTCTCAAACTGCGGACAGACCACCTAGAAGACATCCAATTCAAAGGTATTCCTGCAATCTGTGCTTATCCATTTGTCTTTTTTGTTGTTGTTCAGTCGTTTTCAGTTGTCTGACTCTTTGTTACCTGGTTGGGTGTCTTCTTGGCAGAGAAACTGGAGTAGTTTGCCATTTCCTTCTCTAGCTGATTTGGTTTTTTTTTTTTTGGCATGGCAGTTGGGCTTAAGTGACTTGCCCAAGGTCACATAGCTAGTACATGTGTCAAGTATCTGAGGCCAGATTTGAACTCAGATCCTCCTGACTCCAGGACCTGTGCTCTACTCACTGCTCCACCTAGCTGCCCCATTCTCCAGCTCATTTGACACATGGGGAAACTGAGGCAAACAGGGTAGAAAGGACTTGCCAGGGTTGTTTGTTGTCCCTTATACTTGTACATTTGGAGTGGAAATATCTATAAATGTGAGCATGTCATGGTTCTTTTGGGTTACTGAAATTCTGCTTTGCTCATAGAGCACAGCATCCTCTTTGGTGCAGGTAAGTCATGCTGGGCAGTCCTTTGCCAGTGTCTCCCACGTCACTCAATGGAAGACTTTCCCAGGATCACACAGCTAGTAAGTGTCTGTGGCCAGATTTGAACTCAGGAAGATGAGTCTTCCTGATTCTCTATCCACTATGGTGTCATCCAGCTGCCACTGGTCTTTCACAAGGGAAAATAATAATCTTAATAAAAGCTAACATTTATAAAGCACCTATATGTGCCAGGCACTGTGCTAAGCACTTTACAATTATTATCTCATTGGATCCTCACAACAGACTTGCAAAGTAGGTGTTATTATTATCATACCTATTTTACAGTTGAAGAAACTGAGGCAGATGGAAGTTAAGTGACTTGCCCAAGGTCATATAGCTAGTAAATGTCTGAAGCCAGATTTGAGCTCAGGTCTCCTAACTCCAAGCCCTCCGAAACCACTCTATCCACTGTCCTACTGATATCTCTCTTATTTAAGAGCCCTATCCAACCTCCAGAAAGAGGTAAATACATTATCCATGGCCCTAGTTGCATAGACTATTATTCTGTCAGATCCTGTTCCAAGGAACTCCAAGAAGAGAAGGGAGAGGAAGGTAATAAATGACCTTTTCCCTATATCCTTAGCTGGGGACCCAAGGCTAAAATCCCTCTAATCCTGTACAATTGGTTCCTTTTGTGTTCCACTAACCTTTAATGAATCTCTTTTTTTTAGTTTTGACATGAACCTATTTGTATATTGCATCATTATTCAATGTTAACTTTTTTACATATAGATTTGGAAATGGAATTTATAAACTTTCAATGGCTCGAATTTTCCCCTTATCTTCTTTCTCACCAGCACTTCATCAGTTTTTGTGTATGTTCTATGTGGGTTTAAAATGTATTTTCAAAAAGCTTTTTGGTTGAATTCTCTCTATTGTGCCTATTAGATAGAGTTTCTTTAATGTGCCCATTCAGTTCTGTGAAGTCTTTCCTATTTTAGTTGGACATGTCATATTCTAATAGTGGAATATTAAAATCTCTGGCTGTTACTGACTTTTTAGCTATTTCATTTTGTGAAACTATGAGGTTTTCTTTTTATGAATTTTACTACAGAATTTTCAGGCACATATATATTTTAAATGGACATATTCTCATTTTAGATAGAACCTTTTAGTATAATAAAACATCCTTATTTATCTCTCTTAAAACCTTCTGGTTTGAATTCAATTTTCTCTGAGATACTTTTCTGGCTGTATGATTCTATGATTGTCAGTGCTTTCTCTGCTTTTCATGATTTAGGGCTAACGTGGTAGAATTGAGACATTGCTCTAGTTTAAATGCTTCCGTTTAAAGTTCTGAGGTCATCCTAGGTTGTGTGCTGCCTACAAGTAATATATCACTGGATTCTGATTTTTAATCCATTATGTAAATTTTTTATTTTATGAGAGAATTAAGTCTATTTACATTTAGCCTTATATTGATTAGACATTCCTTTTCTTTTAAAAAGTTATGTGAATTATCAGAAGGGACATAAATGTTATTTTTTTCCATTCAAACTTAACAAAATTAATAGAAACCGTAATATAAATAACACCATAACACTATTATATAAAATTCCTCTGTCTCATACTTGTGTCCATATAGGCTTTTTTTTTTAACTTAGGCATTCCATTCATCAAAGATAGTACCTTCATTGCCCTTCCCTCTCTTATTTTTCCCTTTGCTCTTTTATTTATTTGAAACACTCTTCTGAAACATTTAATGATTTTTGCCCATACCATCCATTGAGGAATCTTAGATTTTATGAGCATCTGATTTATCTTGGTTTGAACAGCATAAATTGTGTTACATATTTATCTTTTTGGCTTGATGGTTCAGTTGTTGTTCAGACTTCTGCGAAGCACAGATATTTCTGTTCAAAAGTGCAAATGCTTCTTTGGTGTTCATCTCTTGTTTTCATCTAGCTTCCTGAATTTTGCTGTGGAGATAATTTTGGGTTCATTTAGAGGGCGACAGTGGTACAGTGGATGCAGTGCTGAGTCTGGGATGAAGGAGACCTGAATTCAAATGTGACCTCGGACACTTAATAGCTCTGTGGCCCCATGCAAGTCATTTAACTTTTATTTGCTTCAATTTCCTCGACTATGAAATGAGGATAATAATGGGACCTATGTCTCAGGGTTGTTGTGAGGTTCGAATGAGTAAAAAGCACTTAGCATGGTGCCTACCACATGGTGGGTGCTATATAAATGTTTATTTCTCTCCCTTCAAGGCACTTACTTCCCAATTTTGTATCAGTTATGGTCGATTTTGTCTTTCTTGAGGAGTCCACTGTAGTCGGAATCGATGTTTCTTGGTATGTCATTTCTTCTCATGGCTCACAGCATTTTGCCCTTGTCATTATAGTACTGAAGTTTAGCTACAATGTGTCTAGGCATGTTGAACATTGGGCTCTTCTCTGTAGGAGTCCAATGACTTTTATTTGTGTAGAGTAGCTTGTTTTTATGATTCCAGACACTTTTCTTGAACAATTTCTTGACATATAGTACTTAGATTCTCTGGTTTTTCTAAATTTCTAATATGTCAGTACTTGTTCCTATGATAGCTGCATTTTAACTTCAAAGTCTATCCCCTGAATATGCATTGTTTTTGGGTAAAACTTTCAGTATTTCAAGCACTCTTTGAGTTTGTTTTTCCATTTGCCCAGGGTTGTCTGCAGTTCTGTTTTCCACTCGAGTAAATGTGCTTTTGGCTGTTGTGTAGATTTTTCAAATTCTTTTATATTTTTCATATTGGTCATTAAAATGATTTTCTCTCATTCCTTTTTAAAAAGCATCTTTCAATTCTAGTTTCAATTCCTCTTGTGATCTCCCCCGCCCTCTCCCCCCCCACTTTCTGGAGGCATTTTAAACCAGTATTGGTTCATCCTCGCTTAACCTCTTTAAATGTGTTTTTATCCACTTACGGACTCTCAAAATATATTATGCAGTTTACTTTTCCATTTACACCTGTTATTTGTAAGTTTTAGCTGCTCTATGGTGTTTAAAAATTGTGTTGGCACTGCATATAGCTGATTGTTTGGCTTAATTTTTATTTTCTTGTATGTGTGGGCTTAATTTTTTTTAAAATTTTGAACTTAGCAAGCAAAAGCAAACAAACATTTCCAGATATAAATAAGCAAAGGGAAGAGAGTTCTAAGAGAAATTGTGAACGTTACATATGGTTTTCTTTTTGAAATAAATATACAGGGTGTCCCAAAAATCTTAGTGCAGTCTTAAGCTTTAATAACTTCAGGACTATAAAGGCTACAGATATAGAATTGTTTATATTTCTTTTATCCATGTCTAGTTTTGTGAATTTTCAATAATAAAATTTTAATTTTGACAACAGACAGCATCTTGTCACTATTCATTAGGCATGTGACAGTTTCTAGATAATACTTTCTCAGACCTGTGGATCGGTAGGATATGTCTTCTTCTTCTTTAGCCACCTTGATCTATTTCCATTAGACTTTTTCTTGTGGGACTATATCAAAACTGTCAGGTCGATCTCAAAACCTCAGTCTTGGGATGTTTTTGAGCCTAAAATTTCAAAAGCAGTGCTTTTAGTCACTGGGTAACAGTCGATGAAAGTTTTTATGAGGATTGGAAATCAATTAGAGAGATGCATAGCACAGGATGGTAGTTATGTTGTATTTTAATAAGAACGTATCAATATAAAATATATAAATAAACCTTTCAAATTTTGTTTTTTGTAAGTTTGTAGCATTTATACATCTGAGGCTGTTAGAGCTTAAATTTTCACTAAGACTGGGGACACTGTGTGTGTACGTGTCTATCTATCTATCTATGTACTTATCTATCTATCCTTGAATAAAGCAGTAACAAATTTTCCTATTTGTGTCCTTTTCTGCATGTCTTTTTTCTCTGCATTTAACAATGTTTAACTGATGTCTCTTTCCTTATTTATATTATTACCCACCAACCCCACCCCTCAAATCCCTCCCTTGAAACAAATGTGTATAATCCAATAAAACAAATGATCCCATGGGCCATGTTTGAGATTGCATGTGCCATTCTGCACCTTGAGCCTACCCCTTCTCTGCCAAAAGGTGGGAGGAATGTTTCATCCCTGGGAAGCCATGATTGGCCTCTGCTTTGGTCAGCGTTCTGAAGTCTCCCAAAGAGATGTTTCTCTTCACATTATTCTTGTGGTCATCAAGTGCATTTTCTCCTAGGTCCACTCATTTCATTATGCATGCATTCATATGCATTTTTACATCTTTTTCTGAATCTGTCACATTCATCATTTCTTATGACTTAAATCTCCAGTAATTCAGGTACCATAATTTGTCCAGCTATTTCCCAGTTGTTGGGCACCTATTTTGTCTCTAGCTCCTTGAGACAACACAAGGTGCTTCTGTAAATATTCCTGTACATCTGCATCCTTTTCCTGAGACTTGGGGCTCATGCCTAAGAGCAGCATCCCTGGGTCCAAGAGTGTACAAAACATAATGACTTTGGGGATGGAGCTAGGTGTTCCCCACAAGCAATGCCCCCTGACTCGGTGATGCCACTACTAGCTTTCTACCCCAAAGAGATCAAAGAAAGAGGAGAAGGACCCACATGGACAGAAATATTTCTAGCAGCTCTTGTCATAACAACAACCAAAAGGAAGCGGTGGGGACTCCTCTCTATTGGGGAGTGGCTAAACGAGTTATGGTGTGTGACTATCGATGGAATATTATCGTACCATAAGAAACAGCAAAAGAAACAGTTTAGAAGAAACTGGAGAGGCCTTTAGGAACTTATACGGAGTGAGGAGAAAAGAACTAGGAGAATAATTTATACGAGGACAACATTATATGGGAAAACAACTAGGAAAGACTCTAGAAATCTGGTCAATGAAATGACAAGCCGTGATTCCAGAAGACCAGGGACGTTACCCATCTCCTGCCGGAGACGGGACGGACTTAACGTGCTGAGTGAGACGTATTTCTGGACATGGGAATTTATTTTGATTGATTGTGCATATTTGTTATGAAGGTTTTCTTTCATTCCTTTGAAATGTTTAATGGGCTGGGGGAGAAATGGGAGGGCTTATTAATTTATAAGAATAATAGTAACATTAAATTCCAGAATGGTGGAGCCAATTCATAGCTCAATCAAAATTACCCCTGGAACAATTGCTCTTTTTTCCCTTGTCATCTCTGGCAATCTGCTGGATGCGAGGTGGGTACTCAGTTGCTTTCAGGGGCATTTCTTTTTTTCTCAGTCGATTGGAGTATTTCTCTTTGGTTGTTGGTGGCTTGCTTTTCCGCATTTGAGGACTGTCTGTTCATATCCTTTGGCCATTTCGTTTATCCAGTAAAGAATGGCTCTCATTCTCATGCATTTCTATCAGGTCTTTAAATTGCATTTCTAAACTTTATGAAAGAAATCTAATAAGATTTTCCTCAATTAATTGTTTCTCATCTGACTCTAGCCACATTTATTTTTCTTGTCCAGAAACTTTAAATTTTCCTATGATCAAAACTGTCTATTTTATCTAATCCCCCCTCCTTTTGAAATGAAAATTCTTCCCCTAGCCATAGTTGTCTTCAGTTTTTTTAGGCTATGTCTTAGCAAGGGCAGTGTGGCCGAGTGGATACAGAGAGGGCTTCAGAGCCAGGATCTGTCCTCTGATACTTACCGGCTGGGTGATCCTGGGCCAGTCACTTACTCTCTCAGTTCCTGAGGCAGCTCTTTGGGCCAGTCAGTTAATAACCATGTACTAGACACTGCTAAGCATGGGGAACCCAACAAAAGGTTTACTCAAAGCCACTACAGATACTCTGCTCTAAGGAGGAACTATTCCCTGGTAAAAATGTCAGCTGAGCAGCTAAGCTCATGGTGAGAGGAGCGCTGATTGGCTCTGTCCTTTGTAAAGACCGCTTGTGGGTCCCAGTATTCCAAGATCGCCCTGGAGAGGGTACTGAGGGGAACAGGAGAGCTGTCTTCTGGAATCTGGAGGGTTGTATCTTGGAAGGAGGATTAGCTTTGCTCTGGATGCCCCTAGAGGGCAGAACCAGAAGGAATGGGGGGAAGTTGCTAAGAGGCAGATTTAGGCTCGATGCCAGGAAAATCTTCCTAACAATTAGCAGCATCCAAAAATAGAACAAGCTGCCCTGGGAGGAAGTGGCTCCCATTCGAAGGAACTGCTTTTTGGCAGAAGCTTTCTCATTGGGCATCTTATCAAGGGAATTCTCATTGAGATGTAGAACTGGGGCCAATGTCCTCTGAGGTCCATTCCAAAACTGTTTTTCGGTAACTTCTTTCTTCATGCTCCCCTCCTCTCACCCCCCACTGATGGCACAGATGGGCAGCTCAAGCACACAACCCAACCCGCTTTTTATAGCATTTCAAATAAAGTTATAAGCCACAAACTCGATTAGTCACTTGGTTGCTGTCTAAGGTGTTTTGCTGGGAAATGTTTGGAGGCTTTCCTGACTCATGAGATTAACACGAAATAATAATGCCAAAAACAGATGAGCAGTTTTAGAGGGGCTATTTTAGAATTGGACAAAGAACACGAGTTTATATCCTTCAATTGTTTCAATTATGCCCATTAAGGAGACAGGGGGAAACACTTAATGCTTCCCAAAGCTCCTGAGAAACATTTGGGTTCTCAGAAAAAAATCAACTGCTTGATCAAGAAACTCCTCTCCTGCAGTACATGTAACGAATGACTGAAGAGAAGGCCCCACAAGCCCTTCTCTGTTGTCACGGGGTAAAGCCATGGAGGCAAGGAAAGGGAGAGTTGGGAGGGTCAAGTTTCCTTTTGCTAGAGGAATAACACGATGAACTGTTTTTTGTGGAAATTCCTTTATTTTGATTTTTCCAGAGCACGAAATGCTCCAATCCTCTTCCTTTTGTAGATGAAAATCCAAGAAGTCACAACAGTCAGGGAAAGTGAAGCGGACAGAGTATAAGCATTTATACAGCAGCTAGGCAAGGCAGGCAGTTTACCAATCACTTTATAAACATTATCTTGTTTGATCTTGACATTGACCCTGGGAAGGGAGGGTTATTATTAGCTCTGTTTTACAGTTGAGGAAACTTAGGAAGATAGAGGTTAAATGACTTGCTGAGGGTCACACCGCTAGGAAGTGTCTGAGACCAGATTTGAATTTGGGCCCTCCTGACTCCAGGCCCAGCACTCTTACCACTGAGCCATCAGCCACCTCTTGCTTTAGATCACACTTGTGGAGTTAATGACAGAACCAACATTTGATTTTTTTGACCCCCTCCCCAATCCTGTATTTTTGTGCATTGCTCATTTAAAAAGGACACTAAGTGGGGTATAACTGGTCCACCAACTCGAGCCACTCATCTCTCTTCAATTCAGCTCTGTTCGATTTAACATGCATTTATTAAGTGCCTACTATATGCCAGACACTAGACTAAGTGTCAGAGGTACAAAGACCAACCAAACAAAACCTGCTCCTGCCCTCAGGGAGCTCACATTTTATTGGTTCATTCAACAAATATGTATTAATCACCTAATATGTTCCAGGCAATGGTGACACAAAGGCAATGATAATAGCTAGCATGCACATAGGTGCTTTAAGGTTTGCAAAGTAGTTTAGAAAGATCTCATTTTATCCTTCCAATAAGTGCCATTATCTTCTCCATTTTATAGATGAGGAACCTGAAGCAGACAGAGGTTAAGTGATTTGCTCAGTGTCACACAGCTGGAGAGTATCGAAGGCTACATTCGAACTCAGGTCTTCCTGACTCCAGGTTCTGCACTCCGTCTACTGCACCACCTCAAACACAAAAACAAGACAGTTTCTGCTTGCAAGGAGTTTGTATTTTACTAGACTCCCACTGCAAGCCAGCCTCCATTCTTCAAGTCCTATTAATTACAGCATCTCGGGGGAGGTTGGAAGTTGTGTTTTATAATAAATGCAAGTCTAAGTGAACATGCCTTGAACAGATAAATGAATGCATTATATCTATTTGTTGCTGTCAAGTGGTATCCTCTCCGATTGGGTCCAGATGATGTCAGTCATCAGAATGAATACTGAAAAAAATTCCCTTCGTTGTTCCAAGCATCTGGATATGCCAAATAGAGCCCAACTGAATTCTTCAGTTTTTGTCCAGATGTTTCTGTTTCTATGGATACAGCTCCGTGCAAGGTCATCCAGTTGTGGTTAGTTTGTTCCTTTATGTTCTCATAGTAACCAGCCTGAAAAATGCCTCCTGAAATGTAAATGATTACAAAAAGTCAAATGAGAAAATATCCCAAGTATTTGGTACCTCAATCAAGGGACCCAACCTGCAGAGCTGGGAGTGCCTGGTGGGGGTGGGGGAGGAGGTAGATGTGAAGGGGTGTTACATGCTGATAGCTACTGATCAGTACGTGTACTTTTCCATCTCCCAAAGTGCCATGTAAGTTTCCTTTGTTAGGATCAGTATTACAGCGAGGCATCACTGCTTAGTGGTTAGAGAGCCAGCGTCAAAACAAGGAATCAGTCAGTCAACTAGCATTTATTAAGTGCCTATGATGTGCCAGGAACTAAGCTTTTTCTTGAACGAGACACTCCCTCGTCCACCTCTGGGCATTTTCATGTCTTCATGCCTGGAATGCCCTCTCAGCTAAAATCTCTGCTTCTACAAAGGTCTGTTCCCATATGCCCCACTCCTAGTGCCTTCCCTCTGATCGTTTCCAGTTTATCTTGTGTATATCTTGTTTGTAGGTGAAGATTCCTCACCTGGCATTTCCCATTGCCAGTGAAATCACAGGTCAAGTTCCTCTATCCCGGTGGCCATTATCACTATTTCAGCATCTTTCTGAGAATAATCCACATGCACATTAATCAGTCAAAAAGCCTTTCTTATGTATCAGGCACTGGAAATGCAAGGACCCCAAGGTCATCACTGTCCACAATTGAAGCAGTGGGGAAGGATTGTTGTGAAGGAAATAGGCAAAGGGAGGAAGAAAACTCCCTAATATACGAACAAAATAAAACCTCAAACTCCAAACCATTTACATAAAAAATTAACAAAATAACAGCCACAACGACTTTCTTGCCTGTTGCCCCTCTTCTTCCAATCTCTTTCCCATCTGCATATTTATAGTTTTGTTACCGTTCTCCTTTAAAGACATAGCTGTAGCCAATATGTATGTTTCTCTTCTAATTTTGCTATCTTTGCTCTGCTTTGCTTCCTATAAAATTCTTCCATTAGTTTTGTATTCTCTGTATTTGTAATTTTATGGCACAATAGCATTCTGTTAGAATAATATACCACAGTTTATTCTACCATTCTCCAATGGTTATACATACGGCCATTTCATTTTTTTTTTTTTTTTGCTATTACAAAATAAAGTAGCCATGAACACTTTTGTATGAATAGGTATTTTTCCCTGTTTAATGATATTTAGTCCTTTAATAACATCCGGATTGCTCGCCATAAAAATTCACTAATATCCATTTGGAATTCAGCATTGACTATTTGACTTCATAGAAGGAATTGTGTAGGATGCCATCTTTCTCTGTGTCTACAGAGTTTGTACGATATAGGAATTATTTGTCTTTCTGAAAGTTTCAAAGAGTTTGCTTGTGAGTCTTTCTTTTCTGATATTCTCTCTGCCCCCCACCCCCGTGCCCCCGTCCTTGAACATGGCAGCACATTATTAGCCTGCCAGATTTCTCCTTCTGATGCTGTCTATTTAGCTTATCCATTTCCCATTTTCTCAGTTTTAGTATTTTGTATTTCTGTAGATATGCATCTGTTCCTTTTAAGTTCTCAAATTTATTAGCACAGAGCTATGCATAGTAGTCTTTGATAATTTTCTTAATTTCTTTTGCATTTGTTATGATCTTTTCCTCCATTTCTCATTTTGGTAATCTGAGTTTTTTTTTTTTTTGATTAAACTTACTAGCTTTCCAGTGATATCAGTCTTTTAAAAAAATAGCCCTTTTTATTGGTTCACTTATTCTTTTGTTTTCCTTTTAATTAATTTCTGCTCTAGATTTGATAATTTCCATTTTCTCTGTTCCTTTGCTATAATATTTCTTCCATTTTCCACTTTGTTTAAATTCGTATGCAGCCCCATATAATCAAGCCCAGTGATCAAAGGATCCTAGAGGGTACCTTCCCCCACCCCACCCAACTTATTCTTGCCCCTACCTCATGGTTGGCAAATCACCAACTCTTGCTTCCTTATTGTATGGCATTCAAAGCAGCTCTAAGAATCTAACCCAGACCATGACAACACAACGCTTGGGTTCAGGGGCTTTCTCGATAGTCCTGCTGCTTTTGGCTCGTGCTGCCACCCATGGTTTCCACTAAGAACATTAGAATATGGCCCATGCCTAGTTCTCCCATCTAGCATTGAGGTAAATATAACATGGAATATAGCACAGACATTATTTAACTGACAGGATCACAAGAGTCAAGATAATCTCCTCTGTGTGGTGAGTCCAGCCTTCCCCAAGGACCTCTATAATTTTCCAGGCTTACCTTGAGGTTGAGGTGTTCTTCCTCCTTGCCTCCCAAGTGAGGAAAGAACTTGGGTTTGCTAGAGAGCCAAGCAGCTCTTCCTTTCAGGGATCCCCACCTCCCGCCCAGAGATCTCAACTGTCCTCTAAAACTATAACCCTTCTGCCCTGGGGCTGAGGTCCCTGTTCTAGGGAAGGACATTCAGTGGCACTAGTGAGTTGATTTTCTCTGGACTTGCCCTGTTTTCATAAGTTCAGTGAAGGGCAGGCTCCAGGTTTGTTTCTCCATATCATGCCTTTGTCATTTTTAGTACAGGGGAAAAGAACACTGCATTCAGAATCAGATAACCTAGATTCAAATTGTCTCTTTGATACTCACCTCATGTGTCATCTTGGGCAAGTCAACTTCTCTTGGTTTCAATTTCCCAGAATGAGGGAGTTGTGCCAGATGGTCTCTTAGGTCTCTTCCAGCTCTAAAGCTATGATACTATGATTTCTCCACTGTTTCTTCACTTTCCTTCAGGATAAGGACTGTTGATTTGTGGGTTATTGGTCTTTCAAATGACTTGCCAATGGAAATTTATTAAATTTTGATATAATGACATCAAATCAATTTTTATTTTGCTTCTCTTGCATTCTCAGCAAACAAAGCTGTCAAGTCTCAGAAAAGGGATATTCTAACTGGAAAAAAACCAAAAACAACTTGTGCCCGTAAGTAGAAGACCACGAGAGTTCACTCAATCTCCATTAGAATTTTTAAAATACATTTTATTGATGTCTTTTCCCCCAACACAGTCATTTCTACTCCCACTGCAGACTGAACCCTCCTTTATGGTGAAGAGCGATTAAGGAAAGATATCCAGCAGTGATCAGATCCATTGGACTCTGTGGTCCCCTGCCTCTGCTGTTCAGTCATTGTTGAAATGGGATTTAATGGGAAAAGGGATGAAATAGGAGCTTTATTGATGAGGCCATTTAAATGCCCATCAAATCAGAAAAACCAAGTTCTGGCAAGTTTTCAAATATATTTTATGACTTATTCTAACCCGTGTGAAAATTGAGAGTATTAAACATAGGGCATTTCCTGATAGAATGGAACTAATTAGTAATGAGAACACAGTACTTTTAAAAATATATAGTTTTATTTTATTAAATATTTTCCAATTACATTTTTAAAATTTGAACATTCATTTTTTAAAATTCTGAGTTCCAAATCCTCTGCTCTCTTCCACTCCTTGAGAAGGCAAGCAATATGATATCCATTATCCATGAGCACAGCACTTTAAGAAATAAATATCCAGTGAGAGGTGAAACAGGGAAAGGGATTGGTCACAGCAGAGGGATTGGCCGCAGATGTGGACGACGACTAGCACAGAGGCCAAATGGAAGAGGGATTCCAAATGGATGGAGAAGTCCTTGCAGATGACATTGGGCTGATTGCCTCTATCACTGAACATTTCAGCGTCTCCTAAATGAGACAGGTCGTCACTCACTCAGAAGTGCTGTAAGCTACTTGTATCAAAAAAAGAAATCCAAAACGACTCCAGGTAATTGTTGAACACCAAAGCTGAGCTGGAATCATTCCTGAAATTAAGAAAACAAAATAATTGCCGTTGTTATTTCACCGCAAAATTGTCATCCACTGGCAACAGATGGCTTGAATTATTTTATACATCGTGGATAGAGTGCTGGCCCTGGAATCAGGAAGACTTGAGGCTGTGTGACCCTGAGCAAATTACTTAACCTCTATTTGCCTCATCCGCAAACTGGGAATACTACCTCCCAGCGTCATCGTGAGAATCAAATGAGATAATAATTGTAAAGCCATCAGCACAGTGCGTGGCACATAGTAAGCACAATATACATGTTGTTGTTATGACCTCTGTAGAAGGATTTCTAGGGAAAAGATATTTTTAGACTTCATTCACGACTGGTAGCAGCTTGGGGTTGTAAGTGCTTCATAGATTGCCATTAGAAGAAAGAAAAGAAAGGAGGAAGGAGGGAAGGAGGAAGGAAGGTAGGAAATGGGAGGGAGGAAGGAAAAAAGTATTAAGGAAAAAGGAAAGTATTAAGGAAAAAGAAGTATTAAGGAAGGAAAAGCTTAATCAATAAGGGTAGCTAGGTGGCACAGTGGATGGAGCTTGGAATCAGGGAGTTTCATCTTTATGAGTTCAAATGCAGTCTCAGACATGTACTACCTGGGTGACCTGGGCAAGTCACTTAGCCCCATTTGCCTCAGTTCTCTCGTTTGTAAAATGAGCTGGAGAAGGAAATGGCAAACCACTCCAGTATCTTTGCCAAGAAAACCCCAAATGGGTCACGAAGAGTTGGACATGATGGCAAATGACTGAACAACAGTGTTAATTAAGTATGTTCTGAACCCAGAAGGTATAAAAAAAAGTCTCAAGTGAGAATCTCAAGAGAGAAATAGACCATTCCGGTTCATAAGCTTGCTTTTCTAGACCACTGAGATGTATTGTTCTTTCAACAATAGTGCTTTGGGTTCCAAGCATCTAATCCTCTTGAGTTCTCTGCATCCTCTCATCAAGGCTTCAGTGGACATGGTCACACTCCTTGGGGAGGTGCTCTCAAGATGCCTCCAAAGATCCACCCCCATGACGTCCTCTGGTTGATTGGGGAATAGAACACAGAACACGGGATTCTTCTGAGAGGAAAAGAGCTAACAGGAGCAAATAAACGTACTGTCTCCTTTGGAATCACTATCAACTCTTGATCTTTGCTCAATGACTGAGAACTAGCCCCAGGAGCTGGTATCAAACATTGGAAAGACCTTGTCTGTTTTTGACCTCGCCTCTTACTGGAGCGTTCTGGGAAAGGAGTTTCAGGAAACAGACAACCATTTAAGAATGCCTGGCACCAGATCAGTCCTCACATTTAAATATTCTTTCTGCTGCATCTGATACTGCAAAGTGCATTGATTTTGACATTGGAAGCGATGACTTGACAGACCCTAAAGCAAGAGAAACTCAATGGCCATGAAATTTGCTGTAGTAGAGGATAGCAGTGGTTTTCTAGTGCCGCTATCACAACACTGCTGAGTGTGGTGAGATCTCCTAGATGGGCAAGTGCAGCCATTTTCCCACTTGGCCCTGGCAGGGCTCACATGTATCTAGTCTTGGCTCTGGAGAGACCCCAATACCTGTATTTTGGGCTTAGGTTGTTTCTGATGGGGCCTGGAGTTTCCCTCTTGGCTTTGTGTGGTAGAAAAAACACTGCATTTGGAGTTAGAGGACCTGGCTTCGAATCTTGTCCCTGTTGCTTGTTACCTGTATGACCTTGGCCAAGTTGCATTAACCTCTCTGAGCTTCAGTTTTCTCATGTGTAAAGTGGGAATAATAGGCTTAATCATCAGGATGAATTCAGGGTTGTTGTGAGGATAAAGGGAGGTTACATAGCTGTGTGACCCTGGGCAAGTCATTTTTTTTTTTGGAGGGGGGAAGGCAGGGCAATTGGGGTTAAGTGATTTGCCCAAGGTCACACAGCTAGTAAGTGTGTCAAGTGTCTGAGGCCAGATTTGAACTCAGGTTCTCCAGACTCCAGGGCTGGTGCTCTACTCATTAAGTCACTTCTTCTTTTCTCAGCTTCAGCTTTCTCATCTGTATAAGGGGGATCATAATAGCACAATCTCACATGGTTAAAATAAGGAATCTGCAAAGTACTTTGCAAACCTTAAAGCACCATATAAATGTTGACCAGTGTCACTGTCCCCATCTGCCTTTTGGACATTTCTCACTGGATATCCCGTAGGTAACTTAAAATCAATACACCCAAAACAGAAATCATGATCGTCTCCCTAAAACTCTCCATGCTTTGTAGCTGCTCTATTTCGATCTAGGCACCACCCTCCTTCCAGTTAGGGGTGCAGCAGTCCTCAACACTTCCCCCTTCAACTACCACCTCCATATCCAATGAGTTTTTGTTTAATCTACCTCCACAACATCCCTCAATCCCATCTCCTCTCTCTATTGACCTCCCCCCTCCATCCCCAACCATGCTGGTTCTGTCCCTCATCATATCTTACCTGTCCTGTTGCAATAGCCTCCAGGCTTTCCTTTCTCCAATTCATCCTAAATGGATACTAAAGTCACAGAGGGCTGGCCTTGGCACTGTCTGGCTCAGGAAGTTCCATTGGCTCTCCACCATCTCTAGAATGGAATGTAAATGCTTCAGACTAGTATTACAGCCCTCCACAACCCAGCCCCACCCTGCATCTCCTGATTTATTTCATGTTAACTCTCTCACACATTCTGTTCCAGTCAAATTGGCATAATCACTGTTCCCTGTTCATGATGTTCCATTTTGTATCTCCATTCCCTTGTTAATCCCCACCCAAAGACCAGGCAAGCCTGCCACCACTGAATGCAGACTACTCTTCCCTCTGCCCCCTCTACCTGCCCACCCTTCAACATTGCCATGATCTTTCTGGTTTCCTTGTAAACCTGCTCTACCATTAACCCTACACTTACTGTCCTTTGGCTATTCCTTGCTAACAGCTTCCACTCATCCACTCATTAATTTGTTCAACAATTAATCTTTGAATAAGTAAAAGACATGAATCATGCTTCGTTACATATCGCTTTATATATCATATTACTCATGGGATATTACAACTGCATATTACATGGTAACATACATGTATATCCATTTCCTTTTGAAGGGATTCTTCCCCCAAATTGCTAGCCTTTGTTTGTTTTCCCAGTAACTCAAACACTGGGTGTGATTTGGAATCTAGAGGAGACTCACCACCTCCTTACAGTAAGCTAACATTGGCTCATCCTTTCTTCCTTACTTTAATTTGTTTTCAGTTTTAGCAGCTTGGTCAATTTGCACATCAAAGGCCCTGCTCACTTCTCCCAGAATTCCCTATTACTTTGATCCATAAAATCTCAGGTCCAGATAAAAAGAGAGAAGAAATTTTGACCTGTGGTTTCATTTCCCTCCACAGTCATAGATTACAACACCCTCCGCAAAGGCTTTCTTGTCCTGGCGCTTCTTCTTCTCCAGGTTTTCTTGCAGCTTCGAGGAGGATCTCTCTAATGTGCTAGACACACCTCCCTTGGATTCTTCTAATATTTCAGGGGTGGCATCCGGTATTTTCACACCCAGGTCACGGTCAGTAATACGCTACAGCCTCGTTAGGTATAGGTATGCCCACCATGCGTCTTTCCACTGGCCTTTGGAGGGCCCTGTCACTTTGATTCTTCAGAGATTGTGTTGTTCCATGATTTATAACCGCATTGTTATCACCAGGATGATGTTTGTTTTTAAAGGATGGGTTTTCTGGTAGTACACATATGTAGACACATCTACACATGTATGTGTGTAATGCATATATGTGTATATGTATGTATATGCATATAAGTATATATGTATGTGTATATATTTATTTACACACTCAAAACCCCCAATAGACCTGCAATCTCATTGATTCAGGAGTTCCCTCCAATGATGGAAGGAACACAATCCATGCATGTCTATCTCCTTGCTGCTATCTTGTCCATGTTCTCCCCAAAGTTCCCCATGAGGGCTCTTCCTAGTGTGTTGGAAGCCATTCTTCCTTTCTTCCAACATCATGATGTTAGTGGAGCCCTTGGGCTGTCCACCTGCCATCTCTCACTCTTGGCATGTGACCAGCCCATCACATCTTCCTTTTATGCAATTCCTTGATGACGTCCTTCACCCCTGCTCTTCTCTGGAGCTTCTCATGGGTTCTATGTGGCAGTCTGCTCACACATGCCATGCACTTCTCATTGCCCTCTGTGTGATGCTCACTTTTTGTTGTTTGGAGGCAGTGGTGTTCCCTATCTCACTGCCAGAGAGTAACACAGGTAAAATGTTTATATTTGAGAGATGGGCCTTTGTTTTCATGGAAAATTTGGGGCAAGTAAAGGAGCTTTTTAATTTCCTGAAAGGAATCCAGCCCACTCTCCTCCTCCATTATCATTCTGGACCCAGCTCACTGTCCATCTCTACTGTGTGTCTCAGATATACTGTTGGGCAAACTCTATAGAATGACTTTCCAAATGTATATTGAAATATGGTCAATAGATAGTCTTCATCCACTTGGTCTTTTCTGTGTGAATGGACAGGGTTTATAAATTCTTTGGAGTCAATAGAGATCTCTTCCATGGGGCTCTTCAGTGCCCTGGGGCTTGCTGCAATCAACATGATAGCATGCACAAACATGAGCATCTGGGGGATCTCAGCATCCATAGGGAAGGATTCCTTTCTTGACCCTGATCCTCTCTGCTGGATCATCTCTATTACAGAGACAAATGTCTTGTGTAAGCATACATGTCTTATATGTATATATCAGAACATATATATATTTACATGTATGCATACACAGTATATCTACTCATATTATTCATGAATATATACTGTAATATACTGTATATTACATATAAATAAATTCAGAGTGTCCCAAAAGTCTTAGTGCAATTTTGAGCTTTTGCAATACTCTGTATACAATTATGGATATGAACTAAATCAATGACCTTCCTGTTCCATGTCATAATGTGGGCAATATGAATTTTTCATCCACTTTGTTTTCGCCCCAGAGATGGTTAGATGAAGCTCTTAAAAATATTACTTGGATTTCACCAAAGAAAGTTTGTAGCACTTGTTTGTTCTAAAACAATACCACCACCACCACCACTACCATCATAGCCAGCATTTATAGAACACTTTAAGTTTTGCAAAATGCTTCACGAATATTACTTTTATCTTTACAACACCCCTGTGAGGTAGGTGCTAATATTATCCCCATTTTATAGATTAGGAAACTGAGGCATCCAGAGGTTATGTGGCTTGCTCAGGGTCATGCAGCTAGTGTCTGAGACTCGATTTGAACTCAGTTCCAGCTCTCTATCCATTATGCCACCTGGTCCATCAAGAAGATTGTGCCAAACATCTCAATCCCACGTTTGGTACAAGGAGTAATTCATAGAAATCCTATTTGATTCCTGATTAATGCCGTTCTTTTTTTACTTCTGAGATGGTGGCTGAGAACATCCCCAAGCTAATTGCTTGCCCTGTGTTCTGGGAAGCCCTGATTGTTTCCAGTGGTGGGTATCCAATGTGACAGCAGTCTGAACGTGTCGCTTCCTTCTCTGGGGGGAGCTTCCTCTCTGGGCTGCTTCTGGCCAGGCTACCTTGAATGCTTCCACCCATAATTCTCAGCTGGAGTCACTCTACAAGGTTCCTATTTTCCACTGCTTATTACTTTTTCCCCATAAGTCCCCAAGTGTGATTCTGTCATCAGTCTTGGATGAGAGATTTGCCTAAAATCTTGCAAACAAAATTATTTGAGTCTGTAACTCTGATTTCATGAGTATGGGGAGCTCCCTGGTGTGCAAGCACACTTTGCTGAGGCATATCGGTAATTCATCTGTAACTGATAGGAGAGCATTACCAGGTAGGGCCTGGAGAGATTTCACAGTAATGCTGCAGATAATTTTCAAAAATCATTAAGCACACGAAAGCTCGGCTTGGTCTTTAATTTCCTCATTGTTCCCAGTGCCCTGGCAATGCAGTCTGCTGTCCTTTCTGGCCCTCTGCAGATTGGAAGCCTTCCACAATACTCCTACAATCCCCTATCCTCTGAACCCGGCAGGGAGCACCAAGATCCACATATGAAATTTCTTTTGGGTCTCCAGCAGGAGACTCATTAGGCTTGCATGAATTTCATTTAAATTCTGGGTGATGGGGGCCAGGGCACCCACCCAGGAGAGGTTTCTCCCAAATAGAATTTCTCCATTTCAGAATGTTTCCTTATACCTCAGGAAGGAAGTACGGCATCTTCTGGACAGCTGGGAAGAGTACCTGATCACCTAATTGGACCGCAGCTGATTTCATTGTTTGGTGGGGGTGGGAGGATCTTTAGGAATTCCACTGACCTCTGGCTTAGCTGTTGTTCAGCTGTTTAGTCCTGTCTGAGTCTTCTCAGGAAGACCTGAGTTCAGACCTGGTCCCAGATGCTTACCCTAGGCAAGTCGCTTAACCCTTTTTGCCTCAGTTTCCTCATCTGTAAAGTGGGCTGGAGAAGAAAATGGTAAATTATTTCAGTATCTCTGCCAAGAAAACCCCAAATGGGCCATGAAGAGTCAGACATGGCTGAAGGGACTGAACAACACCAAACTTTATTTTATGTATTTGAAAGCATGATTCTGAGAAGGGGTACACTGGCTCCACCAGATTGTCAAAGGGGTTAAGAACTCCTGCTTGAGTAGTTAGACAGCAGAAACAATTGGCTCAAAGGTGGTATAGTACCTTGGAAAGTCTGAGTCCAAAAGTTGGAACATTTGCTACTCCTCCTTAGTCATCTTCCTCCATCTCCTGCCCCCAGGCTTTTGCCCACTTTGTTCCTGGGACTGAAATGCACCTTGTCCTCCCCACTTCTGTTTGAAGGAACCCTTGGTTTTTGACAAAGTTCAGCTCAATTGTCAACTCATACATGATGCCTGATCCTCACACCTGCTAGTCAGCCTCCCCTCTCCCCCATTACCTTATTGGTGAGTTCCCCCCAGGCCTCCTGGGTACTCCCCTCCTACCCTCCCATTTTTAGCTTTCTTTTGTACTGTCTTCTGTCCTTAGAGTGTAAGCTCCTTTAGGGCAAGAAACTTGCTTTTTTCTTGTATCAGTATCCCAAGTGCTTAGCACAGTGCCTGGCACATGGTAAGCACTTAATAAATACTTCTTACCAATTTATTTTGTATATATTGAGTATATTATGAGTGTACATGTTGAATGTAAACTCCTTGAGGGCAGGTGCCATTTCATTTTTGTCTCCATACCTCCAGTGCCTATCCCAGCACCTGGTACATAGTAAATGCTTGCCAATGGGCTGCCTTATCAGTCAGGTGGAAGGTTGCACTCAGAGATCTGTAGCTGTCCCTTGGAGTGCCCAGATATGGTGGTGAAAGCCTGTGCTTGCTGCTCCCTGGTCAGCTTCCTGATCTCTCCGGCTCTAGGAGCAGGTCCTCTGTAAGCCCGTGGTGTGATACGCAGGCCAGCCAGGGAGGACATCCAGACACAGTGAAAGACAAGAAGAACATTTGCTTGGTGTGCTGGGCCAGAAATGTGCTGAATCGGGGGTCTGGGAAAAAACCTGCCCAATGTAGAACCTCTGCCTGCTGGTCAGGGGCAGCCAGGAAGGGCCCTGTCACCCAGTGAGCTTGCCAACAAATGAACTGAATTCAGGACAGAAACCAGGACTTTCCAGTTCCCTCTTTTGTCTTTCTGGGGGGAAAAGGCATTTTAAGACTATGTAATAATAACTCCCAGTTTACAAGACCATCTCCACTGCACAACAACCCTGGGAGAGATGGTAGTGTTATTGCCCCCATTTACAGATGAAAGAACTGAGGCTCTGAGAGGCTGGAACTTGCCTGTCCCCTGGTTCCTTGGTTAGTAAGGTAGAGATGGGACTCAGGCCGAGGCTTGGGTTTGATCAGGCTCTCAGCTCTCTTTCTACCATGCCATACTGACAAGCAGTGTGGTATTGTGAAAGGAGCACTGGCCCTGAGTTCAGATCCTGCCTCTGATGTTCTCTTTCCAGGGTGATTGTGGGCAAGCCCCTGCTCTTCTCCGGTCAAATGAATGAGTTGGACTAGCTGCACTCTGACGTCCCTCAGAGACCCTAGAGCTAGGATCTTATGAGCCAGGTTTGAATGCCAGCCCTGCACTTCCTGCATGACTCTGGGCATGTCACTTTAATCCTGTGTGCTTCAGTATCCTCACCTCTAAAATGAGGAGGTGGAGCTACATGACATCTGAGGTCCCTTCAGCTCTAGATCTTGGATCCTGCCTGTGTCACCTTAAATCACTTCCTCTCTCTGGGTCTATTTCCTTGTATGTAAAATGAGGGGCTCGGACCAAATGTCCTCTGAGCTTCCTTCCAGAACTTTGTGACATCTTTGTTCCCAACAGATAAGATTTCATTAAATTGACACAGAATAAAGAAAAAGTTAAACCGATTTATTCTTTGAAATAGAGAAGACTTGGAGAGGGAGGTATAATTACTGTCTTAAAATACCTGAAGGGTTGTCATAGGGAAGAGGGATTATATTTATTCTGCCAGAGGGCACAATTTAGGATGAATAGATAGAAGCAAATTTTGACTCACCTTAAGGAAAAAATTCCTTGATATTAGAGCCATCCAAAAATGAAGGGGGCTGCCTCAGGAGAAAATGAATTGGCTCCTTATCCCTGGCATTGTCTGTCTTGTTGGAGATGGTTATAGAATCCACTGAGGATTCAGGTCGGGGTTGGACTAGAGGGTCTCTGAAGTCACTTCTGTAGTGATGGAGACCCATCCCAAGCAAATGGGGCTCATACATTGAAGAGCTCAAGGCCATTCGGGTTGTCTCTCCCCTTCGAATATAAGATCCTTGAGAGTATTTTGCTTTTGGCCCTTTTTTGTGTCACCAGTCCTTAGCACAGTGCCTGGTAGATGGTGATGGCCTCTGTTCAGTCATTTCCAGTCATGTCCAATTATTCATGACGCATTTGGGTTTTTTTTTTTTTTTGGCAAAGATACTGGAATAGTTTGTTATTTCCTGCTCTGGATCACTTTACAGATAAAGAAACTGAGGCAAAAAGGATTAAGTGACTTGCCCAGGGTCACAGAGCTAGTAAGTGTCTGAGGTCAGATTTGAACTCAAGAACAGGAGTATTCCTGACTCCAGACCTGGGGCTCTATGCACTATGGCGCCACCTAGCTGCCCTTGTCTGGTAGATAAAAGTGCTTAATAAATGCTTGACTCACTTCTTGGCCACAAATTTTATTATACTAGAATTTCATTGATTTTCCCCCTTAAATTCATCCTTATATAGGAAATAAGTCTACTTGGTATAAAAGTCCTTATAGGAAATTCCTAGGGTGTCAAAGAAAAGTTACCTCTTTGTGGATGGTCCCTTAGGACTCTGGGCAATGTAGTATAGTAGAAAGAAGGCTCCCCTCAGAGCCAGAGGCCCTGGGTTTGACCAGCTCTGCTCTTCCCCAGGTAAGTCACTGCATCTCTGTGCCTAAAAAATGAGGTCACTGAACTTGGTGGCCTCCGAGGTCTTGTCCAGCTCCTAACGCCACAAACACCAACAAACTTTGTTTTAATGCAATGAAGATGGAGTTGCTGCCCTTTAAAAAAAATTACAAAGTAAAAATTGTCAAAGTATTTCTGGTATTGGGCTAAAGCCTGAAATTTGGGGAAAGATGACATTTAATTTAGAAAATTTACCCTGTGGAGTGGAGCTATCCCAAAGAGAAGGATGGGCAGCTTTGGGAGGGTGTGGGATCCCTGATCGCTGAGGTCTTCAAGCAAAGATTGAATGAGTATTTGTCAGGGATGAGGAAGAAGGGATTTTTGTCTAGGTAATGGTTGAGCCAGTGTGTGTGCGTGTGTGTGTGTGTGTGTGTGTGTGTGTGTGTGTGTGAGAGAGAGAGAGAGAGAGAGAGAGATTCTTAATGTGTTTGGGGGTTCTGGACCCCTTGGCCATCCCTCTGGTGAAGCTTACAGAGCCCTTCACAGAATCATGGTTTTAAATGCATAAAATACAGGGGATTACAGAGGAAACTGGAGATACTGAAATATTAAAATCAGTCATTCAATCCATCAGCTAGCATTGATTATGCAACTATTATGTGTGATGGAGCTGTGCTAAGTGCTAAGGATACAAAAAAGGGCAGATAGCAGACCCTGCTCTCAGGGAGCTCATAACCCAGTAATGGGGAAGACCACATGCTAATGACTATGTACAAACAAACTCTGTACGGGATATATGGAGGGCAGTCTCAGAAGAAAGGCACTAAAGTTAAGGAAGGCACAGACCCCAGGGTAAGAATCCCCAGACTAGAGGGTGTTTGAGGTCTCTTCCAGCTCTGATGAGTCTGTGATTCTATTATTAGAATAGCTATCCTTGAAATAGATTCGCAGCTTATCAAAATTTGAGGTATCACCAAGGTGAGAAGCAAAGCTAATATTCTGAATGACAAAATCAGGATTCGAAAAGGTTTGGTAGGGAGAGATGGGCCAGATCAAACAAAATGAAATTCAAGAGGGTTAACCATAAATGAAGTCCTGCCCGTATGTTAAAAGTCAATTTCAAATGTGCTGGAAGGGAGGAGGTTGACAGCAGTTATGCACATGACAGAGACTTAGAGATTTTCTCCAAATGTGAGCTTAGGATGACAGTTGGAAGTGACTCTGATGTTACATTAAACAGTATTTTTTCCATTCAATTTTATTTTAATTTCAGAATTCTCTCCCTCCCATATCAATGAGAAGGCAAGAAAAACAAAACCCATTACAGATATGTGTCGTTAAGCAAAGCAAATTCCCACATTAGCCATATTCCTCCCACAAAAAAAGGAAAAGAGGAGAAGAAGAAGAGGAAGAGGAAGAGGAAGAAGAGGAAGAGGAAGAGGAAGAGGAAGAAGAAGAAGAAGAAGAAGAAGAAGAAGAAGAAGAAGAAGAAGAAGAGCTTTAATGCTATTCTCTGAATCTACCAGTTCTTTATCTGGAGGTGGATACCTTGTTGCCTCATGAGTCCTTTCGAACTGTGTTGGTCATTGTGTTCATTAGAATTACCAAGTCTTTCAAAGTTGATTATCTTTATGATAGTGTTGTGATTGCATAAATTGTTCTCCTGGTTCTGCTCACTTCACTTTGCATCAGTTCATACAGATCTTCCCAGTTTCCTCATCTGTAAGATGAGGAAATATACCATAACTTGTTCAGCCATTCCCCAGTTGGTGGGCGCCCTGCCCTCAGTTTCCAGATGTTAGGCTGTATTATTGGAAGGATCGTGTCCAGAATAAAAGAAGAGAGAGTCCAGCTCTCTTGTGCTCTTCTCTGGTTAAACCACATCTTGCATATATGTGTGTTCAGTTTGGGGGTGCCACTCTTTTATTTTGAGGGGAAAGGCAGGGCAATTGGGGTTAAGTGACTTGCCCAAGGTCATACAGCTAGTAAGTGTGTCAAGTGTCTGAGGCCAAATTTGAACTCAGGTCGTCCTGACTCCGGGGCCGGTGCTCTACTCACTGAGCCACCTAGCTGTCCCCTTGGGGGTGCCACTCTTTAAGAAGGACATATGTGTACCAAAATGCATTCATGAGTTGGTCAATTAGGATGGTTAAGGTTTAGGAAACCATATATGTTAGGAATAGCTGAATGAATTGGGGATGTTTACCCTGGGGAAGAGAAAGATTACCAGGGCTGTGGTAGCTTTAGCCAAGTATTTGAAGTGATGTCATATGGAAGGGAGGTCAGACTGATTCCAGGGGGATCCGGACAACAGAGCTGAAATCAGTTTGGGTGGAAGGAGAAGAACACATCTTGCCATTTTTTCCATCGCAAAGCAAAAGTTAGCAGAACTTTACGGTACAGACTTTCAGAAAATGTGAAATCGTGGACTGCATCTAGGAAGCTGAAATTTAAGGGGGATAAAGGGAGGTAGATCTTGGCTTCATTTTTGTAAGTATTTTCTAACTGGGAATGCTGTGCAACAAGAAGCCTTGTCAGGTGAGGTGGTGATTTGGCCATCTCTACAAGTATTCAAGCAGATATCAGATGACCTGCTGCCAGGGATGTTGTAGGGGCATTTGTGCTTTGAGGGAGAGATTGGACTATCTGACTTCTAAGCTCTTTTCCAGTTCTGTCATTCCCACCAGGAATTTCTTCCTCTTGATCAGAAAGGAGTGGGGAAATGCTGCTTCTTTGCAACATTTGTGGGATTGTTTTCTAATCCCCTTCCAGAATTAGGTGGTGTGGTAGGTAGGTGGTGGACCATGCCTAAGAACCTGCTGTGTTCCAGATGCTGTCCAAGGTGCTGGAGACACTGAGACAAAAACATAGCAGTTGTCCATTGACCAAAAAGTTTACTTTCTACTGGGGGAAATGACAATGTGTGTGTGTGTGTGTGTGTGTGTGTGTGTGTGTGTGTGTGTGTGGTAAATAGAAAGCAATTGTTTGGGGCCAAGAGCAGTAGCAGCTGGGGGAGGGGATCTGGAAAGCCCCCTTTCCTGTAGGAGGCAGCCCTTGAGCTGAGCTTTGAAGGAATCTAAGAGGGAATTATAAAATAAGTGATAAAATAATTCCACATTTGGAATGACAGGGACTGCACTCAAATCTTAGCTTTGCCACTTATTAAGCTAAGCCACTGTATCTCTCTGCACCTCAGTTTTATGAGGGGCTTGGATTGGATGGCCTCTAAGGTATTTTTTTAGCTCTGACATACTATGAACATCAGAGATTTTAAAAAGCCACAATATAGTAAACTTTCCTGTAATTTTTTTGTTACAAAAAAATGATCAAAATGTCTTTCATTGGACTAAAATTGGAAAATGTGGTGATAAGGCAGTTGTGTTTTTACTGGTTCTCATTTAATTTGGGGAGGGGAAATTAAAAAAAAAAAAGATCAATTTGAAATTGTGACTCAGGGCCCCAACCTCCCTTCAAAGCCACCTTGTACACGGAGCTTTCCTGAACTCCTCCCTTCTGTGAATGCTCACTCCCCCCTCCAATTGCTTTGTATTTATCTTGCACATACCCACCTTTTGTAACCCTCCGTGACAATGTTAGTGCCTTTAAAGCTGAGCCTGTTTCTCTTCTGACTTTGCATCTTTGGTGTCTGGCACAGCGCATGGCACATAGTAGGTGCTTAGTAAACGCTTGTTGGTTCTTGCCCCTAAGGACTATATGACAGAAGAGGGAAAAGAAAGAAAGACGATGAACATGTAAATAGATTGAACTGCATTCAAAATGACTCCACTGATGTGATACCACCTAAGGCATGTTATTTCCAAAGGGGAGGCTTTCTACTGGTAGGGAGGAGCACGGGGTCATAGCTATAGAGCTCTAAAATGACCTTCGGAAGTCATCTAGTACAATGCTCACATTTTACAGATTAGGAAACTGAGGCTGAAAAAGATGAAAGTGACTTGCCCAAGATCACACAGGCAAGTTAAACATAAGAAGCTGGTTTTGAACGCAGGTTCTTTGTCTCTAGAGACAGTGTGCATTCCACTGCCCCACACAGCTTCTGATTTTACAGTACTGTTAAAAAAAAAAAAGACCAGATTAAGCTCTGTAAAATGTTGAATTTCTTAAATGAAAGTTGCTGCTTACTATTATTTTAAAACTTTTTTTGCCTAGTTTTTTAAAACAAATTTGTAGTAATTTCACATTACAAATTTGATTCGAGATGCTTTTCCTGAAATAGCTGACAAGACAACAGGGTTTTTCAACCCGGGGGCCAGGCCCTCACAGCAACCCATGACCCTTTGAGTTCTCACCTGTTCTTTCTGTGTTCCCCACAGGTAAATATGTCTATCAGCCCATGACCCCCGTAGAACAGCTTCCCAGCACTGAGATTCCTGCCAAACCCCGAGAGCCCACCAACAGCATTCAGATCTCGGTCTCCCTCATGGAACACTTCTTGAAATTTGCATCCGTCTTCCGGCCTCCCCTGCCCCGTGACTCCCCGAGGTATTGCACGATTTCCGACCTCTTCATCGACAGCTATCAGGTCAAGTGCATCAATGGAAAGATGTGCTACGTGCAGAAGCAGCCCCTGTCCCCCCCCCACACCACGAGCCCCGAGGAGGTCTCTGCACACGATGCCTTAATTTCAAAAGAGAGCAATACACCAAAAATAAATCACTGCTCGTCTCCTTCGAGCTCTGAGGACTCGGGGATCAACGCGATTGGGGCTCACTACATGGAATCCTGTGATGAGGACACGGAGGAAGGGGCAGAGTTGAGTTCGGAGGAAGATTACAGTCCGGAGAGCAGCTGGGAGCCGGATGAATGCCCCCTCCTGTCTCCATCCCAGTCCGACTTGGAAGTCATCGAAACAATAGAAACCACTGTGTGAGAGAGACGCTGGCAGGGAACTGTAGCCCGGGGATCGCTGCTGGACAAGCTTTGGCCTCCATGTCTCCCCTCCACCGCAGCGGAAGTTCTATACTGTGTCCCTAACCCCCGAGAACTTGTAACGCCTCTGTGGGTCCCCTGGTCCTTCTCTGTCGGACAGAGCGCCCTCTTTGAAGCTTGTAGCCCCATTCGAGTTTTCTATGTTTGGTGTCCCACGTGGTGGCCCTCTTTTATTCAGTCATGATCACAAAGCATCATGGAGACTTTTATAAGAACTGCTCGAGGGTGAAGGAGACATTGTGTATCCTTTACAGTGTCAATCTTCCGGCCTCATCTTGCTACTTATCCACGTTGTGATCCCAGTAAATAGCCATTCACCCTGCCCTCTTCATCTCCAAAGCTGGTTCTATTCTAGCTAATCCCTCCCCCAAAGGCCATGTTGGTTTTCAAAGTGGCACCAAGATGGTTTTGGGGGCCTAGAGCCAAGTCCCATGACTGCTGTAGTACAGACCAGCCATAACTGGTCATCAAGTTAGGTCCTGACCATTAAGGCAGTAGAAGGTGGATATCTGGGATAGACATCTGTTTCCCTGGCTGCATTCCATACATGTCACCTCATGTTCCACATGGGAACATGGGGGTGGGGGAGAGCCCTGTCTGGACTGCTAGTGTCCCAGCAAGAACCACATTTGTCTCCTTGACTGAGCAGAACACATATCCTTAGAGTAATGTAACCCTAGTCTTTGCTAATTTTGGAGAAAGTGGACAGTGTTGAATCTTAAATCTTTGTATATCTCTAAGGGCTTGGCTGCCCGATATCATCTTGGCCTCTCTCTCTTCTTTTCCTTTAAAATCTTAGGAAGAATTTTTAGGAGGCTGTTTAGGTGCACTTAGCTTTCATGATTCATAGATTGACAGAGGTCAAAAGGGCCTTAGAAGTTACCAATCTAACCTCTGGCGTTTGATGGATAAGGAAACAGAGGCTCTGCTTTGGGAAAGTGACCAGCCCAGGTCACAGCTATTTAATGGCAGAATTAGTCCCAGGGCCTTTCTTCTGGCCCCTATTAGAGTTCATTCGTGAAATGGAAAGTGAATGAGCCTAAGTGGGCACAGCCAAGAGGAGGTGAGGAATGAATCCCAGAGGGCTGATCTAACCCTACTTCATTGAGTAGTAATGGGAAGATTGAAAACAGCTTTGGTGAAATTAGAAGGACAAAGCAGTTTGATGCATGGAATTTTAATGCAAATTCTGAGAATTCAATTTAACTCAATTCTGTTGAGCAAATATTAAGTGTCCACTCTGGATGAGACACTGTTAGGTGTCAGGGATACCAGATGAAAACCAATGGTACCTTCCTTCATGGAATACATTGTTTCTCTGGGGTGGGGGGTGGGGGTGGGTAATGTAATATGTAGACAGATTAATGTAATGTAAAGTGTGAGAGAAGGCAAAGTGATCTATGAACATTTGAGGAGGCAGAAGTATGGAGGGAAGATCAGGGAAGGCTTCAAGGAGGAGGTGCATTTGAGTTGAACCTTGAAGGAAAACCATAGAATGTTAGCATTGGCAGAGAACTTATATACCAGCTGGTCTAAACCCTTCATTTCACAGAGGAAAAAAACTGAGGCTCAGAGAAGGAGAGAGATTTGCTTAATGAGAGAGATTTAGACAGGCAGAGGTAGGGGGTGGTATTCCAGGCATAGGGAACAGCCTATGGCAATGTAAGGAGGTAGGAGATGAGCAGGAGGAGATTGAGAACAGTTAGAAGCTGAGTTTGGCTAGAATTCAGAGTCAATGGAAGGAAATAAACTGAAATAAAGACTAGAGAAGGGGACTAGGTGGTGGGAGGGCCTGCAGTGCCAAGCTAAGGAGAAAAGATTTTTATGAAATATTCTTAAATTATTTCACTATGATATTATTCATTTTTTGGTATGCTTTCTCCCCCCACAAGAATAGCCATGGAGCTCAAAGAGAATTTCTATTTTAAGTTTTGGTTCTTTCAATGAAACTTTGAAGTTTCTTCCTAACAGCCTTTCATATAAAATATTTGCCATTTCTCCATATTGGTCAAGAATTGGAGAAATCTCTAATATGATGTCAGTGGCCAGAGGATGGGTGATCACTGTTGACAGTGGGGAAGCATTCTTTGGCCCCTTCCATTCTGCTATAGTATAGACCAGCCATAACTGGTCATTGAGCTGGGTCCTGACCACCAAGGCAGTAGGAGGTGGATATCTGGGATAGACTGGTTGCATTCCGTACATGTCACCTCATGTTCCATGTGGAAATATGCGGCTGGGGAGAGCCCTGGTGCCCTATCTGGACTGCTAGTGTCCCAGCAAGAACCACATTTGTTTTCTTGACCAAGTAGAATGCATATCCTCAGAGTAATATAACCCCTAATATGACAGACAGTTTAGGACCAGCTGAGCAGGGGTTCATCAGTATTTAAGTCTCTCTGTCTCTCTGTCTCTCTCTCCTCTTTTTTTCTTTCTAACTCAATTTATTTCAGTTTCCACTTTAAGAGATGAGAAACCATCAGGGGCTTTATCTTCATTTTCCATTAAGTTTCTTTTCTCTTTCAATTGTTACCCAAAGGAATTTCAGAGATCAACTAATGTAACCTCCCCCATTTTACCACTGAGGAAACTGAGGCCTATAATTTCTCCTCTGGTCAAAGATTTCTTGGAGGTCATCCAGCCCAACCCCCTCACTTTTACAGATGAGGAAACAGAGGTTCAAAATTCCTTGCCTTCTTCCCTCTCCTTTCCTTTCCCTTCACCTCTCCTGCTTTCTCATCTCTCCCAGAACTCTGCTTTCTGAGCTTCTGGAACATCATTCATTCTCTCTGTAAGCCAGTCACCACCATTCCAAGGAAAACTTCTCCAGGTCCTTGAGGCACCAAAGCCCTGGCAAGGCTTGGACTCGGATTCTTTCCTTTCCTGATTACAGAGGGTGGGCTCTCACCCAGTGTGCTTTGATCATCATAATAACCTTGTATGAGAGGAAAACAGTGGGGCAGGAACAGAAAGAGGCTGTTTCCTTCGAGACCAGTATTAAGACGACCTTCTTCTGTTCTCTCAGAGATGCAGCCCAAACCTACCACTTGTGTGTCCAGTGGTCTGAATGTCTGCTGTTCCTAGCCTGGAAGCAGGTCATAGGAAAGGAGAGATCCTGCAGATTGTGTGCTAGTGTGGGTCAGGGCCAAAGCCAGGCTCTGAGATGGAGCCAAGCAGCTGATGGGCTCCATCGTGGTGGAAAAAGCAGACCAGAAGTCAAAGGAGACCGAGATTCAAAGTCTGCCTCTGGTTCTTACCAGCTGTGCAGGTCACTGGGCAGGTCACTATCCTCTCTGAGCCTCAGTTTGTCCATCTATAAAATAGGAATGAAACTACCAATAGCACCTACCTCACAGGATTGTAGTGAGGCTTAAATGAGACCATAAAAATGAGATATTTTCTGTAGACATTAAAGTGCTCTGTAAGGTCTGCTCTTGTTGCTCTGGACAACTGAGTCTCCTCCCTTAGAGCTGGCTGCCTGTAAAAACAAGCAAGAGCTGGCCTGGTGTGACTCTGGAGTCTGGGACAGATTTCTGCTAGCCACACACTTGCCTCCCTCACAACTCTCTAGTCACACCTGGGGTACTTATGGTCTATGAGGCAAAACCTCACTCAGCTCTGAGTAACCTTGCCTACTAGCCACTGAAGAGCTGTTGGTCCATATCCCCATCCCAGTGAATGGTATGGGAATATTGTGGCTGTCCCCCCTCCATTATACCAGAAAGGACCTCACAGGTCAGCTCATCCAGCCAGTGCCTCATACCTTGGGCCATTAGTAGCTACCAGTTCCCCCAGAGAGCCAGCCACTCAGCCTTCACCTGATAAGGCAGACTACAGCTGGAATAGAAAGAAGAAATACACACACACACACACACACACGGACACACACATACACAGTGGCCAGTTCTGGGTCACATGTGGACTCTAGGTTAGTCCCTGCAGCTGACCTATCCTTGATTGAAATATTTTAGACTCATACCTGAGTCCCTGGTTTTAAACACTTTTACTGCCAGAGAAACCAACCACATTTTTGACAATGCGGGCTGGTTTTGTTTTTTGTATTTTTTTTCTTGGTCGTAATAGGAGCAGCCAACAGACGTGAAACATCGGCACCCAGTCTTTGTGGAATCGAAAGAGGTTCCCATAGTCTTTTTACAGATGTAAGGCATAATTGGCCAGGGATCAACTTCTCCTCTTTACATAAAGTTGGAGAAAAAATCTGGGATCCTGGTTGTCAGACACAACTGGGTCCTCAAACATTCTAAATACACTTTCTAAATAAGCACAACAAAGATCGTTTTCCCTGGGTCCAAACACTGTGTTAAGAATTCTCCCGAACATTGCACCTGTCGAGGAGAAGAGGCTCCGGTTCCAGAGGCAACTGACCTGAGGACACGTCCAAGTGTGTATTTTAGGGCTAAACTCGAAGCCCTTTCTGTTCTGTATCGTATGAGAAACCTTACCTCTGTATTCTTAATACTATAGCGCTAATTTGTATAAACCTATTTATCGGCACTTTAGAAAACATTTAGACTGTAGGGACTGACCACAATCCGTGATCTTGATGCCCCGTGGGGAGATCAGAGAGCTAAGCACTTTGGGTTTCTTTGGGCAGGAGTCTAGGATTTTGCCAGTTGGGAGGCAAAGGGCTGAGGCTGGCTGGGTTGTTTCCTGTAGCTCCTGCAGAGACCTTTGGTCTCTTGCTTTCTCCAAGCTGGCAGTAAAGCTGTCCAGTGGGAGATTATGAAGAAGCAATACGATATGAGTCCTCAGCTTGTTTTTAAATTTCTGAACAGTTTGCTCATAGCTTTTTTTTTAAGAGAAAATAATAATAGAGAATTGGGTTAACACCTCTTTCCTAGTAATTAGTTCTTAGATTCAATTGAACACATTATAAATCACCAAGAATTGATTATCTACACTGTGCCAAGCACTGTGCTAGTCTGGGGATACAGAGACAGGCAAAGTATTCCCTGCCCACAAGGAGCTGACATTCGATTGGGGGGAAGGACGCAAACACAGCTAAATAAATATGGAATAATTCAAAGTAAATACAAAATAATTGGGGGGTGGGTAGATGGGAAGCACCAACAACTGAGGATGGGGAGAAGTTAGGAAAGGCCTCTTGTAGGAGGCATCAGGGACATTTATTAAGCACCTACTGTATATGTATGGCACAATCCTAGACACTGGGTGTATAAGATTGAGATGGCAGCATACTTCTCTGGAGGATTTCACAGGGTAAGGGCGATGGGGCTCCCTGGGAACACGACTGATACAAAAGGGAGACAGGGTCAGGGTGATGTAATGGATAGAGAGCCTACCTCTTCCCCTCCCCCAACCCAAAAGACCTTTTTGATTCTAGAGGTGATGCTGAAATGGTGTCAGGGGTGGGGGCTGGGGTAGAGCCAAGAGTCCCTTGAGTCAGGGCTGTCATAGTACAGACCAGCCTTAACTCTAGGCTACAGCCAACTTTTCCAGTCTTGCCTCTGAAACAGCCTGGCTGGGGAAGCCACTGAATCCCAGGAAACTCTTAAGAGTATAAATTGCAGAAAAGGTGCAAAGGGGGTTCCCTCCTTTGAGGGCTCCCTATGCCAATGAAATTGGGTAAAAGGCCAATGTAATGGAGAGATCCAAGCAAAGCACTTTGAGAAATTTGAGGATGGGGTGGGGAAATTTTTTACTTGGGGAGGAGAGAGAGAGAAATGTCCTAGAGGGGACAATATCTGAGCTGAACCTTTAAAGAAGAGGGTGGGTGGGGTGTGGAGGGACAGGGCTTCAACAGAGGCAGTGAAAAACACTGAAAACCTCTGCTATTTCTTCATGTGTACACATGTATTACTAATATGTGCACATAGTTAGTACTTTTATAGAACAATAAATAATCATAATAATGCTTTGAAACCACACTTCGTATTTTTGTTGTTGAAATGAGAATTTGAGAGAAGCCAGATGTCGACTTGAACCATTGGTTCAAGCTTGATGAAGACATCCAAACCCCTCCCCTCCCCTCAATGAAGCAGCAGTGCTAAGGCACCGTTTCAGTCCAGATAAGTTTAGGGCTATTACCATCTCCTTCCCCCTCCACCCTTCACTTCTTAGTCTATTTGAAACATCGAAAACCTGGCATCCGACTGCTGCCCACCCCTAAAATCTTTATGGCAATTAATTCTCCCTTAGAGTAGGGAATATGGAACCAAATCATTTTAACAGTTGTCAAAATACCCATGGTTTGTACGACTAAGCAAGACAAAAAATTAGCAAGATGTATTTCCAAATTAAATCATATCTGAGGAAAATAGAATTCTAGGCTATCTGCCTTTCCACATGTTACTTTCCCCTTCTTATTGGTCCTATTCCCTACTATTCTTAAATGCTCTGTTTACTCTTCATCAGCAGGAGCCAGGAGAAGAAAGAACCTTTTAAACTAGTTACCAATGTCCCTCAAGAAGGTGTGAACCAGCAAGTTGAGAGAGAGAGAGAGGCCAGTTCTGTTTTAGTGTACACTGGGTACAGCCCATCCTCCCCATGGACTGGGGGATGGCGTGGGGTGAACAGGGGGTTGTTAAGTTGAATAGAAAAGCAGAACAACTTTTTTTAATTGCAATTAAAAAGCAGTTGGTTTTTTCCCCCCATCATTTTATGGGAAGTGTTGTGAATTCCCAGATATTGAAGCAAACCATATGTAAGGAGCAATGATTTTTTTTTAAATATTCACCATTGGGGGAATCATCCATACCACTTTTCCGAACAGCTCAGATAAGCAAAGTAGAGTCGCTGAGGCGGGAGTTCTTTCTTCTGCAGAAGTGGGAGCACGGAGCGTTGCCTACTCGGAGCGGATGGGAAGGTCCGAAAGGCCTTCCAGCCAGAAGGCTTAGTGCCACAAGACTTCCCGACCCTCATTGTGTCTGTATTCACTTTTCTAAGCTGTTTCTCTACTTGTAATGTCCGCTTGCTGTGCTACTTTTCTAACGCTCTGAGTTGGAAGCACAGCGTCGATCGGTCCACTTCCGTATTTTCCTAAAATTCTATTTGGCTTTCCTACAGCCAGCTCAACTGTTTCCTTTCTGTATTCTGCTTTAGGAAAGTAACTGCCTTGTAAAATAAACCTTTTTTTCCTTCTTTTTACGAGCACACACTTGTCATTCGGGGGGTATAGAAGACGAGGGCCATCCTAGTATCAGTGCGTTCAAAGTCAAAGGATTGGAAGATAAAGGATTTAAAACTGGAAGGTACCTAGAGGTCATCTCATCCCACTCCTTCACTTTACAGATTAAGAAACTGAGGCTTAGAGAAGGGAAGAAGCAGAGCTAGGATTTGAACTCAGGTCTCCTGCCTCCAAATCCATCATTCTTAACCCTGTACCAGGAGACCACTTCTTACTTGTATGACCTTGGGAAAGTCATTTTACCTTTCTAGGCCTCTTATCTCCTCTGTGGAATGAGGGGGTTGAACTAGATGACCTCCGAATCTGAAGACCACCTCCCAAATGGAAAAGGGGTGGGAGGTTTGGTCCCAGAGTAAGATTTCCTTCAAATGTTGGTTGAAACTGAAGTCAGTTTAATCCACAGGGGTCATTTAATTCCAAGGATATTCACCAGGTTTGATCTAATATGTCAGTGGAATGCAAAAGACACCTTTGCATGGTGCTGGACAGACCCCTTGGTGGTAGTGGGGGGATTGTTTACAATCTAAGGAAGACCAATCTCAAGCATTTATTAAGCACCTATTGTTTGGTAGACACTGGGTTAGGAGACACAATGATGGAAGGAAAACCAGTCTTGAAGCTCAAAGAGCTTAAATTTATTCAGGAGGATATGACATCTAAACAGATAAGTACATGTAGCCCAGGGGAGCTCAAAGATGGGGCTGGACCTTGGGCCTGATCTTGGGAGCCTGATCCCATGAGGATCAGTTGCACTCTTTGGCTCAATGCCCCTACCCTGGAATGTTACTCCAAGGAGATAGCCAGAATAAAGCTTAGTCGCAGCTTGGGTCTAAGTTTCCCCCAAACAGCAATAATAAGGGCTCCAACTTCATGCAAACATTCAATATTATGATATGGTTAGTGGGTATGGGACAGGCTGTATGTCATTGCCAAAGAAAATGCATACGATGCAAAGGTTCTCCGGAGCCCATAAATGAAACACTCAAATAGCCCATTAACTCCCAAGGGAAGGAAAATACACTTTGGCAGAAATTGAACAAACACTTCCTCTCACATGGTGCCAACTCACCTGCCTGGAAATCCCTTGTTAGCAATTCTTTCCTTCTTTCAGAAGCCTACAGTTAATGAAATCTTCCTTTAGGTGGTGGGTGGTTGAGCAGTGGGATTCAGGATTGAATTGAGATTGAGATCAACCTTGGGCAAATACCTTGGGTGGGGGGGAGGGCTATTCCTATGGGATCACATCAGAGTGGGCACTGCTCAGGAGATCTGTCTTCTTTGGCTAGATTCTGAGATTATGCTGCTTGGGAAATTAAAAATCCCCCTTCTCCCAGGAGGAACTGTGTCCTTGAATGCCCTCTCTGGTCGTGCAAACATGGGAATACTAATGCCAGGTGCTTCTACTCCTGCGGTATGTGCATGTGGGACTAACCCTGTCCCTAACTCTTCTTCCTACCTTTACTGGTCATGCAAGGGGATTAAAAATATGGCTAAGTTAGTGTCTCAGATTGCTATTATTCTTGGGGGTTGGGGGAAGCTCTCCTAACAGTATTTCGCATACGCACACATACTCTGATTTCACACACACGTACACACATATGCACACACCCCAATCTGAAACACCAACCATCTTGAAGGTTGCACTAGTCATTGGAGACCAAGCAGGAGCAGTCTCTGTGTCCCTTAGCAAAGTGTCATGTTGCGTGCCCACCTCCTTGGGAGTGATCCTTCCCACAACTCACCATGCCTTGGAGTCTCAAGTTGACGGGGGACTCAGATCAAACACTTTACAAATATCACCTCATCTGATCCCTCTCGACATCAGTCCTGGGAAGTAGGCACTGTTATCATGCCCATTTTGCAGAGAAGGAAAACAAGGCAGAGAGAAGTTAGGTGACTTGACTAGCGTCACACTGAATTTGAACTCAGCTCTTTCTGACTCTAAGCCCAGCGCGCTGTGCACAGTGGCGCCACCTAGCAGAGGCAGAGGGAAAGATCACTCACAACTCAGGATCAGGAAAGACTAGTAGGAGGTGGCCAGGGTGGAGCCTTGATTGGAAGTCAGGGCTTCCGAGAGGCAAAGGTGAGGTGGGCGTGCAATGTGAATGCAGAGGAATCATTTCACTAGTGTTTGTGCGTGGAGGAGAAAGGCGAGAAGCTCGCTGCTGTCTAACTTCCAGCGATTCAGCTGCCGGCTATTTTGTCTCTTGTCTATGGTGTCGGACATTGAATATTTTCTACGTCATCAGACCCAGAGGGTCCCTAGTGGAGTTCCTCAGTGATCTGTCCTTGGTGCTGTTCCATTAAATGTGTTTTTATGGCTTGGATAGAAGAAGAGATGGGACGCTCAGCATGTTTATAGACAGCACAGAAGAGGGCAGGAGAGCCACGATGGATGATGGAGTCAGGAGGCAGAAAAGCGCTCAGCAGGCTAGAAGGACTGGCCGAATCTAAGCAGGTGAGATCGAACCTTCCAGCTAAGCCCATCGGTGCTCCAGTTCTGACCAGCAGATGACTTCTCTGGGAGAGGCACAGTGCCGAGGTGAGCGAGGATTAGCGTAGGGATCCATTCACAGGAACAGCTGTCAGCTAGGAGCCCAGTAAGGCTGGATTGGCTCCCTCTAGGCCCTGGACCAGCAGCTGGAATAGCCATGGATTTCTGATCACTGGGGACCAGGCCCAAACATAACCAGAGAGGTGCTGGCGGTCAGCACCACTGCCCCAAAGCTAAGTGACTCAAAGACTTTTCCTGACTTTCTCTGTGGAAAAGTGTTTTTGTTTGTTTTTCTTAAACATCTCTCAAGGCCAGATGGGAAAATACTGCCCCATCTAGGCTTTTTTTTTTCACTGAGGTTGGTTCCCACAGGGTAGAATATAGTCAATTCTGATACCTTGCTAGGGCCTTTGTGTCTGTTTTAAGATGAACTCTTCCATGGGTAGTATCAAACAAGGTGGAGACCCAGTACTGGGAGAAACCACCCTCTCTCTGGCAGAACAGCCAGGAGCTGAAGGAAGCCAATTCCTGGGATTAAAATTTAAACAGAAAAGCAAAACTGAGGATATGACCATCATGCAGACAGGCAAAGGCATTAATCTCAATGAAATTTGGGCCAAGAATACAACCACTATTCATTATATAGGGATAAATGAAAAGTCTTATGTGTGGGTTCAAGAAATCAATTGCAAAAATACTGGATGGGAGAAAGTCTAGCTAAAGAACAGAGTTGTCGTGAAAAAGACCTGAGTGTTTACTCAATATGTGTCTTTAATGCTGATGCCATCTGGCCTTTTGAGCTACTGTGGTTCTAGGCTGCAATAAAGGAAGCTAAGTGTTCAGGAGGAGAGACGGGAGAGTTTTACTGACCTCTGCTCTGACCGGTTCTTCAATATTTTGTTTTGGCTGCTGAGTTTTAGGATGGACATTCACAAACTGACTCATGCCCAAGTGAAGGCATTTGGGATGGTGAGACGATTGGAGTTCCTATACCAACATTATCATCATCAACAAGCATTTATTAAGAACCTACTCTGTGTGTGGCAGGCACTGGAGATACAAAGAAGAAAACGAAACAGATCCTTCCAAGTGGAGGAAAGGGGGACATTGGCTTGGAAAAGAGGTTCAGAAAGGATGTGATAGACGTCTTTAGATGTTTAAAGGGCTGCAGAGTCGGATTTAGGTTTAGAATAAGGAAAAACCTTCCTAATAATTAGAGCTGTGCAGAAGGTGAGTGAGGCTGCCTCAGTAGAGAGTTACCAGACTGGGGGACTATTTGTCAGGAATATTGTGGCCCTCGGGGTTCCTTCAAGCTCTAAGGTTCTAGTCTGGGATTCTAGGTTGGGATGCAGGTGAGAAAAGGAGCAAGAGGGCCAACTCGCCTAACTGGAATTCAACAGACAGCCTCACCTATCTGGAACATGGTTACCTCTCTTAGGGATGACTCCAAAATCTATACCTCCACCCCTAAACCCTCCCCAGAGTTCTAGGTCCATATTGCTTACTGGGCTGTGCCACCTGAATGTCCCATGAGCACCTCAAATATAACGTGTCTGGAGAAGTTGGAGAGGCCTGGCTTCATGTCCTGCCCTCTGACACACACAGACCGTGTGACCCTAAGCAGATCACCTCTCATGGCCCCAGGCGAGGGGCCCGAACTGCCCCCTGGGAGTTAGCTTCCTATACCGATAAAATTACAGGTCTAATTAAAAAAACAAGCCAACCCAATCCACCCTGAACCATTATCTTTGCCTATCTCCTGCCTCCTGCCCTCTCCCCCTTCAGGTCCCCCCCCCCCCCAGCTTCTCTATTTCTGGCCATAGAATTGCCGCCCTCCTACTCACACCTGCCACCCGAGACTCCTACTTCACCTCTCCCTTTGCTCGTTTCCCATGTTAAAGCAGCTGCTAAGCCAACTCTGACAGTATTTCTCTTATCTGCTCCCTCCTTCCCTTCTCTGGAGGATAAGAAACTGCCCCCAATCTGCCCTTGCTGCTGAAGCCTTCCCAGCTTCCCATCAAACTCCCCTGGGGCTCAGCTCTGTGGTCACCCCAAGTTGGCCTCTCCTCCCCTCTGGCCTGGACCATTCCCTCCGCCTGGCCTCCTAACTGGCTTTCCTGCCTGCAGGCTCTTTCCTCTTGGCTTCATCCTTCCCACAGCTGACTTTGTTATGTCCCTTGGGTGTGGTTCCCATCATATTGATCCCCTAAAACCTGTGGTGGCAACCCAGGGTCAGTTGAATGAGACTCTGGCACTCAGAGGCCTCCACGTCTACCTGCATGGGCTCTAAGAGTCAGAGGAGCAAGGCTCAAATTTCACCTCTAAAGCTTACTACCTCGGGCAGTGGCACAGTGAGTAGAGCCCTGGCCCTGGAGTCAGGAGGACCTGAGTTCAAATTTGACCTCAGATACATTTACTAGCTGTGTGACTTTGGGCAAGTCACTTAACCCCAATTGCCCTGCCTTCTTGTCTCCTAAACCCCCTCAAAACAAAAACAAAATAGAGCTTACTACCTGCATGATCCAGGGGGCACTCATAATCTCCCTGGGCCCTGGTTTTCTCCTATAAAATCAGGCAGTGGTCAGGGGGAGAATGGATAGCTGGGCAGTCTGAGTTCAAATCCTACCTCAGATATGTACTAGCTGTGTGACCTTGGGTAAGTCACTTAACCTCTGCCTCAGTTTCCTTACCAGCAAAATGGGGATAATAGTCACACTGGTTATCTCTCAGGGTTGTTGTGAAGGTCCAGTGAGATAGTACATATCAAAGGTGCTTTGCAAACTTTGAAGCACTCTATAAATGCTCATCATTGCGACTGATCCAGAGGTCCCTTCCAGCTCTGATTCCATGACCCCACCTTTCTGGTGCTCCCTTCCCCATCCTCTCCATTGCAGGCCCAGCCTCTCTCCATTCTGGTGCCTTCCCTTTCTTAATTCTTTCCTATATATCCCATTCGTTTCCTATTTATTATTTATATAGCTTGTTTTATCTATATTTATTTTCATATTGTCTCCCCCATTAGATTGTGAGCTCCTTGTGGGGGTGGGGGGACGATGACTGTCTTTTGCCTCTTTTTGTATCCCCAGTGCTTAGCACAGTTCCTGGCAAACAGTAGGCACTTAATAAATGTTTATTGAGTTGACTAGAACTCAGTCACTCATCACTTCCTGATCCCCTGCCTTCACTCCCATTGTTCTCTGAGCCTGAAATAGAATTTCTTCAGCTCTTCTGACTCAACCTTTTGAAGTCCCTTCTTACTTTCAGGGTCCAACTCCTGTCTGGCCTCTTCCCTGAAGCCTTCCCTGCTTTCCTCCCAAAGTGGAGTTCCTCCTCAATTCCTCCTAGCACTTTTCCTGGGTATATCTCTTATAGTTAGATTTTCCACTGTTATTTATACACATATCATGGAACCGCAGAATCTGAGAATGACAAGAGACCTCAGAGGCCATCTGGTTCAATGGTCCAGGAAGGAATTCCCAGGATAACATGCCTGATGAATGGCCACCCAGCAGACCTCCAGTGGGAGGCAGTCCCTTCCCCTTCTGGCAGCTTGGATTACTAGGAAAGTTTTCCTAACTTCCAGCCTCCACTGTCTCTTTGCTCCTTCCCCACGTCGCTTTTCGGCCGTGCTAGGATTACAGGCATTTTGAGTGTAGGGTCTGTCTCATAGTTATCTTGCTGCCTGGGGTTTCAGATGTGTCCTGGTTTTTCTCCCTTTCCCTCAAAGGATCTATTAACAAGATTGCAACACTGCAAATCTATAAGGACAAGTGCTCTCTGTATCTACAGGACCTTTCCGACAATGGACAATAGGATGCTTAGCAGGCAGAACCTGCTAAATAAATGAAATCCTGTTGGAGAAAACAAGAGGTCTTCAGTGGGGACTAACAAACACATGCTGTTGGGGAAAGTTCTCAGCTGAGTGAAAACGCATAAATACAAAATGATTCCCCTATGCCCATAACGAACCTAATGAGATGAGATGTTTGGACTTTCCTGAAAGGATAAAACTAGATTGCTCATGGGCATCCTTCCCAGGTAGCCGCCAGAGGACAGCAGAAGAACCAACCTGACCAGCAGACAGACTGACATTAATGACATAGGAAAACTATAAAAAGCAGACACAAGAACAGAGAGCAAAACATTCTGGGGCTATTGAGTGTGGGGGAAGTAGACCTACACACCTTGATTCCATGACAACTCAACAGAGGTAACTGACGTTTACAACAGACGCTTAGTCGTCAAGAAGATGGTAAATTCTATTTAAAGGCTAGGAAATCTGTAGTGTGTTGTAGGAAGATGGCCGCCCAAAGCGGTTAATTTCTCTGAAGGAGATAAATGGCTACCCAGCACATGCCAATATCAGGCATGACTAAATGAATGAACTCTGAGGTCTGCAGATGCAGAGCCACAGAATTTGGGGGTTGGAAGGGACCCCACATGAAAGGACCAATTTCTGCGTGAAGACCTCCAAGAAGGGGAAACTCTCCATCTCCTAATAGCTTGTTGCACTTTGGGACTGCTCTGTTAGGAAATTTTTCTTTACATCGAGCACGGATTGGTTCCTTTGCAATCGGTTCTGCCCTATGGGATCAAATGAAGCAAATGTAGTCTCTTGTCCACCTGACTTCAAATATTTGAAGGCAGCTCTCATGCCCCCTTCCCCACTCCATGTCTTCTTTTTTCCAGGCCAAACATCCTCAGCTCCTTTGAACATACCTCAATCGACATGGACTCAAGGCTCTTACCATCCTGGCTGCCCTCCTCTAGACCCTCTCTATATTGTCAACATCCATGTGCTGCCCAGAACTGAGTCTAAAGCTCCAGATGAAGCCTGATGGGGTAGAGTCCATTGGGACTACTACCACTCTGGTTCTAGAAGTTAATCATTCCCTCTTAATGTAGCTCAAAATTACATTGGTTTTTCAGGAGGCTACATCACATTGAGCTTGTGGTCCATTAAACCCCTCAGATCTTTTTCAGAGTAATTTCTAACTATGTCTTCTCCACTCTGCATTTCTTGTCCCTAGTTGTAAGAATTTACATTTATCCCTATTGGATTTCACCTTATTAAGTTCAGCCCAGTCAGAAGACTAGTCTGCCAAAACTCAGGAGACAGAAAGACAAAAATGGAGGAGTCGCTGCCCTCGGGGAATTTCATTTTATTGAGAGAGATAACACGTACACATATAAGCAAATACAAGTCATCCACAAGGTCAATCCAAGAGCTGAGCTTTGAAGGAAATAAAGGATCCTAAAAGGCAGATGAGGTGATGGTTGCATTCCAGGTACTAGAGACATCTTGGGCAAAAGCATGGAGATTGGAGATGGAAGGTCCTGTGCATGCTGCAGCAAGCAGGCCAGTTCGGGTCAACATGTACGGGGGAGCAATGTGTGAGAATCCTGAGAAGAGGCTGGAGGCAAATGGAGAAGAGCTTTGAATGCCCAATAGAGAGGGTTTTACCTTTTTTTGGGGGGGGTTCACTTGAGGGAAAGTTGAGCAAAAAATGAACTGTGAGGGCTCTTCATTTTTTCTCATGCAAACAAATACTATCTGAGCATTCCCTGGGGAGCTCCACAGGTGCAAAGGGGCCCCTTGGGGAATTTCTTTTTGCATATATAGGGCCGATGGAAGCTAGTTTCAGCATTCATTCTTTCATATATTTTGTATTCCTTTGTGTACATATTTCCCTGATGGAATGTTAGCTCCTCAAGCTCAGAGGCTGCTTTGTCTTGTCTCTGTGTCCTTAGGGCCTGGCACAGTGCGTTGTTTCTTGACTGATCTGGCCCAAGCTGTTGGTGTTGAACGAGTCGGTCGGCTTCCTCACCCTGGTACCATTTGGCATTCGTGGAACACGCTTCACCTTGGTTACCAAAGTATTGTATACTGTGTGACTGTTAACTCTGTGAGTGATCTGGGGGGCACCAATGAATCCCCAAACAGCTCCCCGCTGTTTCCCAGCATGCTCAAATCCCCTTGCACTTGGAAAAGGCAAACTCATTTTAATATTCACCGGAGGAACACATAATTAGGATGTTAAGAAAGGAGAGTAATGAAGCTGAGCAGGTAGGTGGTACAGGGTCTTAATTGCCAAACAGAGAAATTGATATTTGATTCCAGGGTCAATGGGGAACTCCTGGAGTTTATTGAGCAGAGGACTGACACATAGTCAGGTCCCCAGCTCCTCTTAATTCTAGCACCTTCCCTGCGTTAATGATTTCCTATATTTCCTTTATAGAGCTTGCTTTGTCTATATTTGCTTGCTTGTTGTCTCTCCACTTAGATTGTGAGCTCCTTGAGGCCAGGGACTGTCTTTTGCTTCTTTTTGTATCCATAGTGCTTAGCATAGTGCCTGGCAAACAGTAGACACTTAATAAATGTTTACTGATTGATGAACTTAGGGAAAATCCCTTCAGCAGAAGAGCCGAGAATGAGTTGCAGTGAGTGCAGATGAGGCAAGGAGATCAATTAAATAATCTAGGTGAGAAGAGATGAGGGTCCTAGTTAGGGTTACGATCTATGAGTAGAGAGAAGGGTTTGGATATGAAAGAAGCTACAGCATTAGGAAGGCCAAGATTAGGCAACTAACTGGTGCTATCAGGTGAATGAGAGATGATGATGCCAAGGCTGGGACCCTGGAGGACTGGAGGAGATGATGTCACTCTCAAGAGAAACAGGGGCATTTGGAAGATGGGGAAGGGAGAGAAACAAATTCAGCTTTGGCTCCGCTGATCAATGCTGTGCATTCTACTTCCTGGGGACCATGACATCGAATCAAAAGGAGACTGCTACATTTTCTAATAGAGTGAGTTCTTCAGTCCCATTTGGGGAATTCTTCCTGTGATGGCAGGAGCTCAGTGAGAAAGACTGGGTCCTTGTGCACCCACCTTCACACAGCTAGAGGGTATCGAGTGCCAATCACAACAATGCCAGAGATTGAGGAGCCCAGGACCCCTCACAACACATCCTAGCAGGGAGATCACCCTGGCCCTCGAGTGACTCCTTCCTCAGGTGTCCCAGGCTCCAAATAAAATTCCCCAGGATTAGGGCTAACCTGGGATCTTTGACATTGGTTTTTAAAACTCTCTCTTTCTCTCTCCCTCCCCCTCCTCTCTCTCTCTCTCTCTCTCTCTCTGTCTCTCTCTTTCTCTGTCTCTCCTCCTCCCCCTCCCCTGTATACATATATATATGTATATATATGTATATACATATACATACACACATATCACTGGGATTCAATATAATTGATTTGCGTTGTAATCCTACATATTTTATTCCATTGCATTATTCTCAGAAGGGTTCCACAGGCTTCTCCAAACTGTCATCCAAGGAGTTTGTGATGCAGAAAAGGTTCCGAGCCCTTGGTCTTGATCCTCCCCTGAAAGCCCTGGACATGCTGGGGTCAACATCAGCCCCTATGGAGTGACTCCTCAGTGACAGCTTCTGGACCAGAGGCATGGATGGGTGCAGGGCTTTTGGGGCTGGCCCCCAGCTTCCAGGGTTCTCTGCAAGCGTCAATCAGACTGGAGATGACTCCAATCACAGCAAAAGACCTGGAAACATTGGTGGGGTCTGCGTGCACCAGGTGCCTGATATCCTCCTTCTCTGGGATGACTCTCTGAGAAACTCTAGGGATGACACGATATAACCTTGGCAGAGACTGCTTTTCTCACTAAGGCCAAGGAGCCACTATGTGGAAGTTGCCTCGTGGCTCCTTCACAGAGTAACTGTCACATAGTTGTCTGGGACTTCATGCATACAACATAATTAAAATATAATATCATAATTGCATACAATCATGTCTGCAACTTTGAATCTTTGGGTAGATGTTCTCCTCCTGGGGTCCATGGACTTGGAACTTACAACATTTTGAGGGCTGTATTTCAATGCTCGGGGCTTCCTCTGTGGTGCGATGTATTTTATTTTACAAATTTACCAGCATTATTGTGAGAAGGGGCCCCTGGTCTCCTCCAGTCTGCTGCCCATGGAGTCCATGACACAAACACACTTATAAGCCCCTTTCTTACAGACTTGCTGAGGGGCACTGAGACGTTTAAGGGGCCTGCCCAGTTCAAGACTCCAAATCCACCCTTGTTTTGACCGATATGCATAGTCAGGCTGAACAGGATATTCCACTGGCTGTGTTTGAAAACATACGTCTAAGTCCGGCAGAAGAAATTCACAGGGCCACTCCCTGCCCTTCACAGTGAGATCTGCTCCTTGAATGGAAATGTGTCCTAATAACAACCCCTTGTACAAATAGCTATCTTGCTTACACAGCAGAGAAAGAGTTAGTGAACCTGCTATGTGCCGAGTGGGCAAATAGAAATCTGGGAGTAAGGAGTCTTATGAGAGATAGAGTTTTGAAAAGCCAGGCAGGAACAAACATGTACCAGATCCAGAGATGGGAAGAACTAAGAAAGCTTATACTCCCTGGACAAGGAGGTCCTCTTGGGATGGATGGGATAATTGGGTAAGGCATGTAAGTATCCAGGAGCCTTTGGCCTGGGCTCAGTTGGATGTATGGGCCTGATTTCGGGAGTGGAGGACTTTGCCAGACAATCAGTCAAAATGCATTTACTAACTCTATGTGCCTGAGGCATGGGGGATGGACCCAAGAGAGTGGGGGTGAGAAGTGATTGCTATTGCCAAAGGGCAGTGAATTGTGGGGCTTGGAGGGAATGGAATCATTTCTGGATGGACAGATGGCATCGAGCAGTTTCTAGGAAAGGATGGTAATAGCTGCCACTGGATAATTCCACAGGGTCATCCCCACGGGGGCCTTTTGGGATAGGTTTTCCTAGGGGACATTTGCTCCACCCTGCTTACACAGTGAGAGCCCATGGGACTTTCCACCTGGGACTGGCACCCCGACTCCAGTCTAAGCAAACTGCACAATGGAGGAGGGCACACAGTTTACCCCATGAGTTAGCATGAAGTAGGGATTGTTAATCCCAGTTCTTAGAGTCCTTTTCTTGACAGGCTGCTGCAACAGCCTGGACAATGAGGCACGGACACTGTCCGATGACCCATAACATGCTAGGCTGCCTCGTCCCAGAGGCTTCTGGTCCCACAGGGTGGTGCCAACAGCAGGATATGGTGACCACTACGGCCTCCTCAGCCATCCATACTCTCAGCCTTGGGCTTGCCAACCCAAAACAAGCAGCCTCCATGGCTGACTGGGCTTAGGGATGGAGTCTGTGCCCCCAGCTCCTTTACACGAGGGTACAGAAGAGGTGTTCAGGCCCACCAGAAAAATCACTAGGATCTGGTGAAGGGCAGGAGCATCAACCTCAAACAGAAATGGACTGGCCACATATTGACTCAGAAAACCACAAGGTAACAGTTTCTATGGTGTTTTGTACTTCAGACGGTTTTGCTAAATGTTTTCCAATTGCATTTCCATCTGGTTTGGCTGCCCTGGGAGTGCTGTAGCCATATGTTTGACCCCTCTAGTGTACTGGGTACAAGGCTGACTTGGAATTCTTGGGTTTGAATCTTGCCTCTGTTGCTTAATGGTGGTGTGGCCTTGGGTCAGCTACTTGGACTCTCTGGGGTCTGTTTTCTCCTCTGCAAGAGGGGGGGTCAGCGCCTGGGTGACCTCTAAGGCACCTTCTGGCCCTAAGCCTGGGTAGGATCTTAGGATCTTAGCTCCAACCCTGCAAGAAGCAAAATGTACAAACTGACAAAAATACCCCTTTTCACACTTTCTTGAAACACAGAGCTCACTCGTCCTAGAAGTGTCGATGGCTCTGTCCCAATTAAGAAGTGTGATGAAGGAAAAAGGTAGGGGCTTGAGGAGGACTGAGCTTGTTAGGAGCAGATGCCCTCCAAAGAGGCAAAAAGGACAACCTAGGCTGGGCTTCTGTCAGAGGAAGAGGGTGCCCCCCTCCCTGGAGCCTTTGGTGGGGATACAGCTGAGGGGATCCTTGTTCAGGCAGGACTAGGTCAGCCCTGATTGCCTGCCCTCCCTGAGGTTCTGAGGTTCCCTAAAAGCCCTGATGGTCAAGGGCTGGGTGGTCTCTTTGATGTTCTTACCATCCCCACGCTAATGCTCCCTCCCGTGACACACACAGCCGCCCACCTGTGGGGCTCACCCCTCCCCTTTGACATGCCCTTCCCATTGGTCTGCCACCTCGGGTCCCTCCTGTTTCTTTGACAGTGTCAGCCGCCCATCCGTCAGTGAAGCTCTCACTCCAGTGACCGGCCCATTATTTTTTGAGGATACCAACCCAAATCACCACCACAGCGACTCCTTTCTTGCCTTTCCTAGCAGGAACTCTCTGTGTTTCTTTCTACACTGATGACTTGGCTGTTATTGTCATGACTTCTACCCTTGGCAGGAAGGGATGAGGTCCCTGTTACAATGAAAGGGAGAAGTGGGAGGCCTGGGGGAGGGTTAATATGCCTCAGGTCCCATAGCAAGATGGTGACAGCAAGGGACGACAGCCCAAGTCCTCTGCCCCTGCTCCATACCCTCTCCATTGGCTCTGGCCCCAGCAATGACTGACACGCTTGCTGGCCCCTGGGGGTGGGGGGAGTGGACTCCCACCCGTGGGAGGGCAGAGGCTCTGACGCAGCCGAACCCCTGGCTCCCTCTCTGCCTGTTGTGGCTCCCCTGGAGCTGACGTGGGCCCTGAGCATCTTTCCCTCCTTTGTACAGACAGACACCGGGGCTGCCTAGAGTTAAAGAGACATTTATTGTGACAGGGCCAGAGGGGCCGAAACCCAAAGAAGAGCCAGTTTTATGCCTCCTGACCTCTGTAGGCTGTGCCAGCTCCTCCTCTCCATGGTTCTTTGAACCCCATTCAGGGTGATGGAGGTGCCCAGGTGATCGGCTACTCCCTCATGCACCTGCCTGTTGAAGGCCTGGGGTTGGGGGACAGTTCTGGGTCTCCTCCACGAGGACATATGATGCTCCATCTTGGACTTGGAGCAGGGAACATATGAAAGGAGCTTTGGGGTTCCTGGGGTCCCTCTGCTCTGCCCTCCACCAAGAGGACAACATCATGGGGAGCTGGGGTCTCTGTGCTGATTCATCAATTCCTGAGGAATCCAGAGGGAGACACATGACAGTAAGTGAACCAAGGACAGAAAGAACTGGTGAGCCAGAGGCTGGGACAGGCAGGTTGAGGGTGGTCTCTGAAGGGCCCGGGGCTTGTGGCCACCAGGAGATAAAGGGACCCAGACTCTCCAGGTGGCCGGGGCTCCTTCCAGATGCTTTCTCACTGGCCTCTCAGTCCTCGGTCAGGGGAGGAGGGGTCAGGTGCAGCTGGAAGTTCTCATTCTGGAAGATGTTGTTGAGGGCGGGGCCGCTCTTGGAGACCCCCAGGAGCCGGTGACTGTCACTACTTTGGTTCTGAGAGAGCTCGGTCAGGAGTGCCAGCTGGAAGACACCAAAGGACAATGTCAGATGGGCTTCCTTGAGCCCCGAGAGCTGGGGGTTGGGGTGCAGCTGAGGGCAGACTCCCTCAGGGTCACTGGGCCCCAAAAATGATTCTGAGAAATGGGACTTCTCACCCCAGGGAATGTTTGAAGCAGCTGAGCCCCTTCCCCATTGGAATCTGAGCCCCCCGAGGGCAGAGACCATCAGCCTGGCATACCAGTGACCCCAGCACCACAGAGCACAGGGCATTCAAAGTGCTTTATAAACATTAGCAATAATTCACCTCCTCCCTCTGGTCGCCCTCCTATCTCTGCTGTCTCCTCTCATCTGGTGGCCTCATTCTGGGCCTGGGTCCTGGCCCAGGGCTTGGGTGGGGCTTCCGGCCCATCCTGCTCTCAGGAGGGTTAGGATCCAGCTCTGTCTGGGGTGGGGGGGATCTAGCTCTGGGGGAAGGACAGGGCAGAGGAGGAGGGGGCCCCCAGGAAGGAACAGCAGCCTTCTCTCCCAGCAGAGCCCCAGGAAGTCTAAACACTGGTCTAGGGAACCTTCCGTCAATCAATAAATCACTTTCCAAAAACCTACTGCGTGCCAGGCTCTGGGGATACAAAGACACAATTAAAGCAGCTCCTGCCCCCAAGAAGCCTCCATGGGGGAGACAACACATACACATAGAGGCACACACAAAAATACAGATGAGGAATGGCACTGGGGAGAGGGCGCTGGCCTTGGCAGCAGGGACCAGGATGAACTTCATAAAGAAGGTGGCTCCTGAGCCAAATCTTGAAGGAAATATGGGATTCTGAGGAGAAGGTGAGGAGCGCCTGTTGTCTAGGCAGGAAACACAGCCTCCGCAAATGCATGGAGGTGGGAGATAAAGTACTGTTTATGACGATCAGGATGAAAGCCAGTCTGGCTGGATCTAGAGAGGCAAAGGAGAGGAATGTATAATAAGCCCCCCAAAAGCAGACTGGGGCTGGGCCGGGGCCAGACAGAGCTCCCCTTTGATTCTTGAAGTAGTGGGGAGCCTTTGGAGTTTATCGAGGAGGGGAGTGTCTGGCAGCTGGAGGAAGACAGAGGACAGGGGGAAGAGAGAAGTCTGCACTTAGACGTAAGAGATGCCGAGGACATGGAGCAACTGAAGGACGCCTAGGGAGAGGAGGACGATATCAGGGTGAGGGATAGGGGACTGGAAAGTGGCGGGGCCTCTGACAAAATGGGACGTTATGAACGGACAAACACAAACTTGTCCCCAGCTGGGCAGCGTTGGGCCACAGAGCAGCCGCAGCCGAGCCAGGCTTTTTTCCTGCTATGCTTTTTTGGACAGCTTCCCCTAGGACCTGCGGAGTTACAGCTGGCAAGGCCCTCAGAGGCTGCTGAGCTCTGGACGGACTTGCCCCAGCCTAGCAACGGTAACTGCCACGTGACCCAGGATTTGAATTCGGGTCCTGGGACTCCAATGCAGGGCTCTTGGCAGAGGGCTTCCCCCTCAATATGAAACATTCAGAACAATTTCCAAGGAAAACAAACAAACTTTTCTGTCATTCCCCCGTCTCCTTCTACCCTTTCCATCCACTTCCCTTCTTTAGGTTAAAAAAACTAGCACTGGCTGAAACCCAGCCTGTCCTCCTGCCTCTGCCCATTTCTCGTTCTTTCTTCATCGATCATCTCTTGATCTTGATTGCTTTTTCAAAGACTGGGTCACCTTAGCTCATGGACAGCTAGATGGTGCCACGGTGCATAGAGCGCCAGGCCCAGAGTCAGGAAGGCCTGGGTTCAAATCTGTCCTCAGACGCTTACTAGTTGTGTGACCCTAGGCAAGTCACTTCATCCTGTTTGTCTCAGTTTCCTCATCTGTAAAATGTGCTAGAGAAGGCAATGGCAAACTGCTCTAGTATCTCTGTCAAGAAAACCCTAAATAGGGCCACAGGGAGTTGGAAAATGACTGAAAAAGGAACGAGCAACACCAGCTCCTCACCCGGTGCAGGCCTAGGCTTTGTCACTCTGCCTGGCGGCCCTGCGGCTCCTGGGCGCTCGCTCTGCTGGGGCTGGACATCGGTCAGCTTGACCCGCCTGACCCTGAGCTCAGAGCTCCTCCACCAGCAGGATCCAGGCGTATGCCCCGGCCCTTAGATTTGGAAACATTTTGACACTGCTAATGGTCTCCAGGGCACTCACATGCCCTGCCTCATCTAGCCTGACCTTTAAGTGGGTCCCAGTTTTTCATACTTACACACAGATGTTTATGGGGGGGAGGGGCTGTCCCTTTAGAAAAAAGACTCCCTTGGGGGTAGATCTCAGTCATGGGATGACAGGCCAGAGGCGGTGGTCACTGTTCTGACATGGCTGTCGCTTCCCTCTTCCTCTTGCTGATTTCTTTCCTGCCGCCCCAAGTCCTTGGCAGGGCCTGCCTGCCCACTTGCTCCAGGCTCGGGCGGCTGGCTGCAGCTCCCCAGGAAAGGTCTTGAACTCTGGGCTGAGCCTACTCCTTTAACTGAGCCACAGCCACATTTTCAAATGGCCGGGGCGGGCGGGGGGGAAGGGGAGCACAGGTCTGGAGTACAGGCTGCAGGGGGTGCAGCTTGGGGGGGGTGACTTGAGATCATCAGCCCCACCCCTTCATCCCAGGGCTGACCACGGAGAGGGGGCAGGATCATGAGGCCATCTAGATCGACTCCCCTGCAATGACATAGGTTTCCTGACCCTCTCTGGGACCTATACAGTCCTTTTTTCCAAAGGGAAAGCTGAGTCAGGGCTGCTCTTGAGTCTCCCCCTGGTGAGCCTGGCCATCCTCAGGGGCTGAGGAAGTCCCCCAACCCCAGCACTCCCAGCTCACAGTGCTACCCTCTGATTGAGCTACTACCCCTCTTCCCCCATCAGAGAGTGCAGGTTCAGAGCTGGAACAGACCTTTAAGGTCAATTCTCTCCTTTTGCAAATAGAGAAACTGAGTCTGAGAGGAAGAAAAGTGACTTGACTGAGGTCACACAGGTATTAAGTGGAGAGCTGAATTTGCACCCAGGTCTGCTGATCCCACCAGGAAAGCCTCTTGCCACACGCCTCACTTTGCAGACAAGGATGCTGAGGCTGAAGTGGCTTTGTCCAGGTCACACAGAGCTAGGACTGGACGCTGGGGGATGTTTTTGTGGCTGGGTTTCCTGTGGCATTCTCTAAGCTGGGAAGGAGGCCAGAGACAGAACTCAAGCTTCCAAAACAATAAATCAGAAGAGGGGAAATCAAAGACGAGCATGAAAGGAATCAGTACGTTACCCTGGAGGTTCCCCGGTAAAGGCGGCAGAGCTGGTCGAAAGCCTGGATCTGCTGAGGATCCAGTCCTGGTTCTGACTGGGTCTGAGAAACCAAAGAGGACAGAAGCGTTAATCGGCTCTCCCCAGGCCCCCTCCCCCTCCAGGGCTCCCTCCCTCCTCAGAGACTGTCCCTGTCATGGGCGTGGGGAGGCACTGGACACCCCTGGTGCCTCTGGGCCAAGTCCTGGCCTTCTAAGCCTCCGGTTTATAAACACACACAGTACAGGGGAACAAGCCACCACACCGGAAGGAACAAAAATGGAAACTGGGAACCTGGCAAAGCAGAGCCACATCCCAGCCCCGCAACCTGCAGGCTCTCATTCAGCACCTGCTGGGACCTAAGCACTGTCTCCACGGTGGGGGAGGCCTGGGGGACCAAGGCAGGTGGGCCCTGCCCTCGAGGGGCTTCCATTCTGCTGCCTGTCCCAAATGGTGCCAGGCAACTCAGCGGATGCCAGGATGAGGCAGGTGGGCGCCCTACAAGCAGCACGGGCCTTAGCATTATCTAGCCCGATCCCTCTGTGGGGAGGGGCCGTGTGGCGTTTTCTGTATTCCCAGGGTCACTTAGCACAGTGGCCAGCACACAGCAAGCGATTAATAATTGCTTGTCGACTGACTGACAAAGGCAGCATCCAATGCAAACAAGGTGGGCATCCTGCTGCTCTCCACTGATGTGGATGGGCCCCATTTGGAGGCCTCTGAGAAGCTGAACCTTATGGTGGAATGTGGCCAGGAAGAGGAGATGGATCCCCTGCCAGATTCAAACCCTGGGGATGGGGATGGGGATGAGAAATGTCTTTGAGCACCTGAAGGGCTGTCATGTGAAAGAAGGCTTTGTCTGCTGGGCCCCAGAAGGCAGGGCCAGAGGTAACTGGTGGGCCGCTTCCGTACTGGAGGGCTTCAGCCAGAGCCCAAGGAGCAGTCGTTAGGGAACTCCCATTCTGGCTTGGAGTGGACCAGATGCCTCTGAATCCATTCGGGATTTTGGAAAAAGGAGAAGAGAAACATGGGGGTCTTCAGTTCTAGGTGACGGCAGGAGCAATGGAGCTCAGACTACACGGGGGGCAACTGGTATTTAAAGCAATCATCAGACGCTTTTCTGCTGTTTTAACACCTGACGTCTAAACATCAGCTGAAGAAAAGATGGGGCCGAGAGCCCCCCAAAGAGTCAGGACAGCTTGGGGGGAGGGGAGAAAGCCAAAGGAGTCAGTGTTTAGAACAGTCTGCTATCCCAATTAAGCTAATGATAAGTTACTTAAATGGTAGCTGGGAGCTTTCCAGGTTTCTGAAAAACAAAACCACACAAGAGTGAATGTATCCAGCAGCCAAGGCCTTTGCTATTGTTTAGGAAGCCCCACCTAGCCACCTAGCCCTAGGTGTGGGCAGAATGGGGGCTGGCAGGGGTGGTGGTCATGTGGCCAGGGGGAAGAGGACCGGTCTTGTATGGCTTCATCCTCGTCCAGGAACAGAAATATCCCACTGGCAGCCCCTCAGAACAGCAGCATTCACTTCTGTTTCTTTTGTGAGAGATTTTGGCACCCAGGCCCAAATGCCAGCCACCAGCTACTCCAGATGGGGGACAAACAAGCTGAGTCAGGGGACAGTGTGAACGAACAAGATGGATTTTCTTCCCTTCACTCACAGACCACAGGTTTGGAGAACCCATCGCCATGTCCATCACAGTCCCTGGTAGTAGGGACAACACCAGCAGCAGCATGCAGCAGCAGCATACAGAACTTTACAGATAAAAACAGGCTCTCGCGAGGCGAGGAAACGCATAGCAAATCACAGTGTGTGAACGGGATGGGGTTTTATTGCATCACCAGAAGTAAGGGGGTCAGAAGTATGAAAGACTTGCACTAACTGATGCAGAGGAAAACGAGTCAGAACCAGGTGAACGAGAGACACACAGACAATGAAGATGGTGATGAGGTAGGATGAAACAATTCAGAGAGAGCCAGGCCGAAGCGTCGCCACGGCACCTCTGAGATGCAAAGACACTAAGAGCTGATGGGGGCGATGGCGCAGAAGGAGGCGCAGCCCCAGAAGGGCTGTTTTGCTGTAACCTATCTGTCGCAAGGGAGAGGAGGGTGAGCTGTTAGTGGGTAGGGACAGGCATGAAAAAAAGGGCATTAATGAAACCTTTTTCAAAAAATTCACAGAAGGAAAAAGTGCAGGAGGCAACTTTACCACTCTAACTTTGTAGAAATATTCCTTAAAAAACGAAAAAAGAAAACTGCGTAAAAGTCTGCATTTTCTCACACAATCCCCTGTTCTCTGTATCTTAAAATGTATGTTGATGAATACTTGTTAATAATAATGATAGTGATGATAAAGAAGGTGGGACCAAAGATCCGAAGCGTGAGTCTATTCCCTTCTGCTGCCAAGTCCTTGGTACGTCAGGCTGGTCACTTGATTTCAGTGGGCCGGTTTTGCCATTTTAGTACAGGAATACCACCTTTCTATCTCATCTTATTTCCAAGGGATGCTGGAAGGAAACTATGAGAGAATAGACGGGAAAGGATGTTGGAAATTAAAATTCTGAACAAGATATTACTGTAATTAAAAGCTAATCATGGATTACATTGCAAAACCAGGAGCGAATGAGGGCAACACCCTTGCACCCGGGCCATGGTGATCCAGGAGGATACAGAACGGGAAATCAGAGATTCTGTCCACGAATTCTGCCCAGAATAATTGATTTGCCAAATAAGAATCATGCATAGACAACGAGGCAGGAAACAGCATGATTTGAGCTAAATCTCCATTTGGCAAATCGATATATAGAAAATGTCTCTCTCCCAGTACTTTGAGATTATCCCAAACCCCAAGCCCAGGGTTGGATTAGACGCGATTTCGCCGTTGGAAGGGAAGGAAAAGACATCTGACACTATCTTCTCCAGCAAATCTCTCTTTCTTTCTTCCAGTGTAATTAAGTCCAGTGATAGGAGTTTAAAATTAAACTGAAGCCGAGCATCACGAGCAGAAGCGGCGACGGCCGGCCAGCGACCTTGCCACACACTGCATTAGAGCAAATCCGGTGGAAAATGAGGTCTTGATGATCTCCAAGAGCCCGAGGGAGAGGAGCTGTTGGGCCGACACAAAGCCCTGAGCACATTTCAGAGCTCAGCGATTCTTGGATGTGGTGGAAGGGAAAACTGGATTGACATCAGTCAGAAGGAAAAGAAAAGAATTTCTGTCTTTCCAGATCTATCCGCCTTTGTGCAGCACGTCCAGCCCCGGCCCCAGCCCCGGCCCCAGCTTGAAGGCCAACTTCTGATGGCCTATTTCCCTGAGCTGGTCTCTAGAGGCCATCTTTTGTCATGTATTCACTCACTAAACAGAGTGGGTCAAACCAAGTTGGGACGTGGGGTTCAATGTCTTAGGAGAATCAGCCCCCCAGTACAAAAAGGCATTTTGGTGATTTGAGTGACGAAACAATACGCCATCAGGCTTGTGGCGCCATGCGGCCCTTCGAGGCGCTCTGTCTGCTGTGAACATGGACTGCATCCTGCCTCGGGGACCCTGGCTTCCTAGGCTTCTGGTCCTAGAGCCGCGAGGGCCCACGGAGGGAAAGCTCAGCCCAGCTCTTGGCACACGGGAAACGAGCGCTTGATAATAGCGGCTTGTTGACTCGACTTGTCAAACCAATCGCCCAAAGTCATGAGGGGATGAAGATCAGAGAGCTGAGCTTTTAATGCCAATTCTGCTTCTCAGCCCTCGCCTCTTTTCGCTGAACTCCATGGCTCTGGCAGTGAGTCCTCGGGCCTTGGCCTGGTGACAGACTTGTGTGCTTAGAGATCTCTCAGTATGACAAAGAGTTGGAGGGGAGAGTGTGAAAATGGGGACCCAGGCCCTTTAAGAATATGCCAGGAACCTTTACCAGAGCAAATTGGGCAGCACAAGGTGAAAGTGGAATTCCCTGAGTCAGTCATCATTTATTAAGCTCTTACTAATGCCAGGCGTTGTTCTGGGGATATGAAGACAGAAGTCAGAAAGATCCTCATTGCAAGGAACCTACAGTACGTTGAATGGGTCAGTGAATACCAACCACATAAAAAGGCAACCCAAAGCTATCTTCTTCCCCTCACCCCACTCCATACTTCCACGGTCTTCAGCCCTGACACTCTGGATCCTCAGGGTCTTCTGCATTTAGCAGAGGAACAATAGAAGCTGGCATCTTGAGGGAACCTGAGAGTTGGCAAAGCGCCATCCATATAGCCTGTCCTTTGACCATGACATCCAAATGAGGGCTGGCATTCCACTGACTCGGCGCTCCATGTGCGATGCACAAATAAAATCCTGCCTCAAAGTTGCTTTAAAATGGTTCTGCCAACACCTCAGCCCTGCAACTGAAGCCTTCGGGCTCAAGTCAGGGTCTGACCCCGGCCTGGTTCATGGCGGGGTGTTCTGGGTTGAACAGCTTGCTGAGTCTTGGATAGGAAAAGCTGGTTTTTATTGTACTTAAAGAAGGATGTTTATTTTTTAAGTGATTATGCAATCGCAGGGTGCAGCCTACATTTCAGATGGGCCCTGTTCTATGGTCAAACTCATTACATCTTGTCTATTGTTTCAAAAAACATCAGATTTATAACCGAGAAGATGCTGGCATCTCAACACAGCCCTCCTTGTGGGCAGAGAAACCTCAACTTGACAAACAGACTAAGAAATAACTGGTGGCTGCGGCCTCCCTACCCCCACCTCAAGCTGAAGGCATTTTTGTTAGTCAGCATCAGCGGGGTGGATGCTGGGATAGTGCAGGAAATCATTAACAATAACAATAAAGGTCATTGCACCAGGTGGCCAGATGGAAAACAATTGGCCTGGGATCCTAGCCTTAGCTTCAGAGGACCTGGTGTGGCCCAGTCCCCCCATGCCTTCCTGGCACCTTCACGGATGACTTCAGTACAACACAGAATGATCAGAATGACTGAGAAGCGGCTTGGAGCAGTGGGATGAGGGCAGGCCTCAGAGTCACACCCTCCTGACACATCAAAGCGGTGTGACTCTAGGCAAGTTGTCATCTGAACTCCGAGGGCCCCAGAAGATGCTCTCAGATGAGAAGCGAAGGATGAGGGGCCGTCTGCAGCACAGGAGCCGAGAGTCCTGATGTGGAGGAAATCCCCAGGGCCCAGTCCAAGAAGAGCTGACCATTCACAGCAGATGTGAGCTTTCTTCCTGGAGAGGTGGGGGTGGTTCGAGACAATACAGACTTCACAGAGGTTGAACCACAGCAACGGGGTCAGGGAGAGGCAGCGTTGACAAACTTCTGACCAGAGCCATTGGGTCTGTGCCTTGTTGCTATCTAAGAGTTTGCCTTAGTGAAATGAGTGCAAACCTGGAAAGCGTCCCCTTGGTGGGTGTGATTAAGGCTGCCTCTCTTTGATTATCCGATTGTTGTCTACTTAAGAAGAAAACAGCAAACAATTATCCTGGTGGATGCTGCTTTTTCGGAGCAGTTATGACAAAGAGCCCTGCAGAGGTGCTGGGTCCTTAATGATTTTTCCATTAGAGGCATAATCGCTGAAACACACATGATAATGGCAGGGACCCGGAAGGATGAACCAGTCAGCTGGAAGTCCAGGCATAGCCACGAGAATCGGTCCTTGTGACATGAGTCACAGGAGACAGAGCACTTGCTCGTGGCAGCTGGAAGGTCTGGGCCCATTTCACAGGATGATCTGTGCATGCAAAGCCTTTTTAGCTTAAACTTTTCCTAAGAGTGTGATGGAAGAGCAAGAAAATACACTACAAACAGAGGAAAACAGAAACATAACTAGGTTACCTCACATTATAATAAAAGCAGAACCCAGCTGTCTAACATGATTCAGGACTGGTAACCCTGCTCCCAGACACTGTGTAGCTACTCTGATAACTGGATAGAGAGATCGGGGCTCTCACTTTCATCCAAGTCGACTGCCAAGCGAGGAATCACGGAAGGGGACTCAGTGGCCAGCCCGCCCAGCGGTCACCTGGACAGCAGTCATTCAGCCTCAGCTTTGCCAGCTCTGGTGAGGGGGATCCCTCTGGAGGCGGGCTCCTCCACTTGGTGCCTCTCTGGTCGCTAGGCCTTTTCCCTTACACAAAGACCATGTGGGTTTTTTGTAATACCTCCTCAGGGCTGCTGCTTCTGCCTTCTGGAGCCAAACAGAACATTATCATTACCTGGGGGTCTTTTGACTACTTGAGGACAGCTGTCCTGTCTGTCCCTGCTGAGTCATCTCTAGGCTGAAATATTTCCTTGGAGACCCAGGACATGGACTCAAACCCTGACTCTGATGGCTGATAATTATGGTGCCCTCAGGTTAGATGCTAATTCCTCTTGGGTCTCAGTATCCTCATCTGTAAAATGAGGGGGTCAGACTCAGTGGCTTCTGGGGTCCCTTCTAGTTCTCGACATGGATTTGGAACCGCTCTAGTCACCGCCTGCGGAAGCAGAGGCACGGAGTTACACGGTGAGCGCTTGATAATCACTTGTTGAATGAATGAACAGGAAAAAATGCCTTGATTGGCTTCATGGGGGCAGGTGAGACTCTTCTCGAGCCATTCTAAGGGACTATCAATGAGCCAGGCTGACTAGAAACTGAGAGAGCAGGGCATTCCTGTCTGGAGTTGGGATGGGTTTTCAGGAATAAACAGCATGAAGCAGAGGCCTCAGCAGCCAGTGAGAGTCACATCTGGGACATGATCAAGTCCAAAGGTTATGGCATTGGACAGAGAAGCCCCAATGATGGGACCGGAAAGAAGGGGCTGGAGAAGGGTACCAAACAGGCAGCCACCTGGGCTCCTGCAGGGCTTACCCCCAACGTTCATGTGCCCAAGAGCAGCCGAGAGGCCCCTGGACACTGAGCCCCAAACTCGGCTGATGCATGAAGGAGGGGCTGCTGAGAGTCTTAATGCAGGATAACGGGCTGTTAGTGGCTTTCTCTACTCTGCCAGGGGAGCAGCCCCAGAGTAACTGGATCCCAGAGGCTGGGGCAGAGCAGGCTGAGAAGACAGCATTGACACAGGTTTTCTCCCCAAGGTCAGTCTGGCTCATGAGGTGGATCCCAAGGTGGTCCAAAGGCTGCCTGGGAGAATGCAGCTGCAGGAGAACAAAGACCCAGGAGAAAATAAACACATGTGACCTCACTCAACTCCTCAGTGAAAGTCACAAACCAGTCAATCCAGCCTGAGTGACCTCTTCTCTAAGTGGAAGAAAATAGCCTATTTCCACCCTCCACCACCACCACCACAGGTCTCTTCAGCTCCCAACAGCTACATCTGCTGGGTGCCGTAGGCGTCTGATACATCAAGCTCGGAGCTAAGAGCACAATTACAGATGAAAAGAACTGTTATCACCATTAAGGAAAAAGAAGAGGTCCCTCACAGTTGACCTTTTTCCATTTGCTGTTACAATTCAGAGAATCAACTTTTCTGTCAGGTGGACTGCTAAGCAAGTTTCCAATGAGCCCAATGCCCATCATGGAAGGCGGTGACATAAAACTTCATCATGTGCCAAGGGCAGGGATGACAGTGCTGACAGTGCCAGCTTGAATTCAGGATTGATAGCAACCTCAAGGCACTGAACACAGCCAATAAAGCAGCCACTTGGTAGCAGCCACACCCCTCCCCAATGGCCTTTATCTGAGCTGTTTTTTCAGAGAATCCGAGGAGCTTGGAGCTAGAAGGAAAGTAGCCTGGTCCAAACGCTCACTCAAGTCTCAAATGAGATCATATGTGTAAAGCATTTAGCATAGTGCCTAGCATGCAGCAGGCGCTATATTAATGCTCCTTCCCTTCTTCCCTTCCCCTCTCTTCATCTCCTGTGTGAAGGTCCTCTATAGCATCCCTGACAAGCCATTATCTAGTTTCTGTTTCAACACCTGCCAGGACAGGAGGCTTGCCATCCCAAAGGGTAGCCCATTCCATTCTGGGCCATTGGATTTAAAGCCCAGCTCCTTTTCGCTCCAACTCCCTGATCCTGCTTTTGTACTCCATAGCCTCAAAGAAGAAGCCCTAATCCTGCCCTTCATGATGGGAAATGACAGTGCCTCGCTACCCCTTCCATCCCTCTTTTTGAGGTTGTTTCTCCAACCACACCTGGGCCTGGCCTGCTGGGAGCCAGTTCATCCATGCCTATGACAAAGCAGGATTCATGGCAGGCCCTCCATTCTATCTACTCTTTGGTCCTTGGGAGACATCTGGATACTGTTTGGACAGAATATCCTAAGAAGAGGGTCCAGAATAGACACTGTGCCTCTCATAGAGAAATGCTGCCTTTCTCCTGTTTGGGACACGGGTGGTCTTGCATGGTTGCAGGGAAGACATAAAGGAGCCAGCAAGGCTAAACTCTGCCTTCTGCCACCACAGTATGCTTCTGCACAATCTTAGAGCAGGAAGGGGCCTCCACAGCTGCCAGTCCCAGCCCTGCCCCAAGTAGCTTGGGGGAGGGGGTGGAACAGAAATCTGGCATCTAGCCACAGCCTGCAACCCCACTTCTGGACAGCCCTCACTGGTGTGCCCTCAGAGCAGGAGAAAAGGCCAAGTCTGAAGCATCCTTGTCTTTTTATCCCGTGTATACCTCCCTTGACTTTTGTCTGACCGGTAACCAACTGGTCTCAGGTCTGGCTAGCTGACACTGCAAGCAGTTTTTTCTGTTGTTATGGAAACACAAATTCTGTGAAGCCTTTTTCTTTCTTTTTCAACCCCCAACAAAAAGAGCAGCAGAGCCCACCTGTGACAGAACTGAAGCCACCTAGACTACCCTGTTCTGTCGGGACAGGTCATTTCCCACCACTGTGCTTTTGCCCTGGCATGCTCCTTCTTCCTCACCTCTACTTCTAAGAATTTCTCTCTTCGTTTAGGATGCGATTAGACGTTTCCCCCAATTGTTTCTTCCAATTGGAAGCACCTTTCCTAAACTTTTCACCCTAACTCCTCGTATTTATTCTGCACAAACTTGTATATGTACCTGCTGTTTCCCTTCAGAGAAAGTAAGTTTCTTGAGAGTTGGAACTGCCTCCTTTTTGGTCTTTGTAAACTTTGTAAACTTAGCACCTAGCATAGGCACCATACCTGGCACACAGCGGTGTTTAATAAATGCTTGCTGCCAGACAGTTGTCTGAATTCTGGTGTTGCTGATGATGTTGGTGGCATAGCCTCACCTCTACTCAGCAGAGAGAAATCAGCTCCCTACACTTAGTATCCACTGGAGCAAATACATGGTGTTTGAGAGACTAGGCAATGACAGCCACCAGCTTCAACTCTGTCACATTCTCAATAGAAGCAAATAGGCCCAAAGAGGAAAACTGACTTGTCCAGTCACTCAGGTTCTAAGTGTCAGAGGCAGGATTCACACATGAGTCCTCTGGCTCTGAAGGCAGCATCGCGCTCATGTTTCTATTCACAATCAAAGTTCAAGCCAGCCTCTGGCATCCCAGGAGGTCCCAAGGCCAAGACTCGAGGCCACTTTCTGGGGATGCTGCTCCAGTGCTTCTCACTTAGATGTGGACTCACTTCACTGGCCTCAGAGTGTAAATGAGAGAAAATAGCCCATTTCAATATAAGCCAAGTCCCTGCTGCCAGAGCTTATGCCCCTTCCTGGAGGTGGGTCCGACCCTTTCTCAGGCAGTAAGAGGTGAGGGCTAGGCTTTGTGCCAGCCGGGGGGCTCCTTCAAGAGCTGCTACAGGACAAAGAAGTTCCAGGGGCAAGTTTGGGCACACCGATGAAAAGGCCCCAGGCACCTACGATGAGCGGACACATCTCTCTACGCACCTAGCCCCCAGGGAATGATGAAAGTGGGGTCTGAGAGAACCCCTTGTCTGAAGGAGCTCTTTAAGAAAGCAGCAGAGTATGGACGGTTTCACAGAAGAGTCAGGAAAAAACCACTTCACTGCGCTCCATCCCCTTTGGCTAACTGCTACAGGTTACCTCATATCAAAGCACCGTTTTCAGTGTTCATTTTCTGCAAGCAGAATACTTCTCTAGCATGGGCCGGGGGAGCGGGCATCTGTTTAGGACCTGCTGACACAGGATTTTCAAAGAATAAGAGTAAATACAGTATATTCGTGAACACTCTATGGAGTCCATTGAAATCCTCTGACAATTCTGAAGGCAAGTCAAGATTAGGCTCATAGACCTAGAGCTGAAAGGAACCTCCAAGGCTATTGAGGTGAGCCCACACCTAAGTGAGAAGCACCAGAGCAGCACCCCCAGAAAGTGGCCTCGAGTCTTGGCCTTGGGACCTCCTGGGATGCCAGAGGCTGGCTTGAACTTTGATTGTGAATAGAAACATAAGCGTGATGCTGCTTTCAGAGCCAGAGGACTTGTGTGTGAATCCTGCCTCTGACACTTAGAACCTGAGTGACTGGACAAGTCAGTTTTCCTCTTTGGGCCTCAGTTTCCTCATCTGTAAAAGGAGAGGTTGAGCTTGATGACACAAGGTCCCTCCTGGTTCTAAATGGATGATCTAATGGTGATAAGAGAAGGGACAGGCAATGGAGCTTGGAATGAAGGGGATGCTGAGTTTTGTCAGCTTAGACCTGCAAGGTCCACCAGGCTGGAAAAGTTCTGAGTACCGTCCCTGTAGGCTCCCAAGGACTGGCCTCACTAAGTGCAGGGAGGCATAGCACTGGTACGATGACCGCTTCTGGCCACTGCCACCCAGGCAGCAAAGATTGATATAAGATCACGCTCAGCCCTGTGGGCCCCCTTCCACTTTGTTTTTTTTTTTTTTTGAACTCTGATCTAAGTTTACTTAGATTGCATGGACTTGATACGAGAGCATTTCATATGAATCAGTAAATAAAACATTGTAATAGCCACCACAAACTTTGTTACAAATGTATGTATTGAGAAAAAATAATTAAAAATAAAGCTTGATGAGTGGACCAAAGGGGGAAGAGGATATTCAGAATTGTAGGGCTTCCTGACAATCTAGAAATATCCACTTAGCTGCTGGAGCTCTCCATGTGAGATCCCTGTCCGAAGACCATGAGGAAATGTGCGATAGGAGGGGCTGAGTCATCTCGGTTGTGATGTTTTTGTTCTATAAAACCAGAAACCCAGAGGAAATTGCAGCTAAGTGGAAAGACGGCTGACAGCGGACAGCCCTGAGAGGCGAACAGAGGAGTTGGGGGAATTAGTTTTTAATCATGTATCCAAAGGCAACAAGAAGCATCATTTCCTGGAATTTGCTCATCTTATATAATAGTGCTCATGATAGAGATTTTCAAAAGGACCACCGTGCAAATACAGCAGCTTATGCACCAACATCTGCTGCAGTAGATGAAGAAGTAGAGAAATTCCACGTGGAATTAGATAAGAGCTTCCAATTTTAATGTAAAACACCATGCTTTGTTACTCAGTGACTTCAAGGTCAGTGAGAAATGTTGGAAAATATGATTCACAAGTAATGAAAGAGGCCAAAGACGGCAATGGTCTAGAGAAGCCTGCCACCTACACATCACAAAGAGCTTCCTCTAGAAGAGAAAAAGAAGATGCTATATATGGTGAGCACCAAGAACATTAGGAAAATGAGGCAGAAGCCACAAGCCCTTCTCGGCCTCCTCTGCTGGGCCTTTATCCAGATCGTGCCCACTCACCAAAGGGGCCTCCTAAGGCTTGATTCGGCACCCTCTTATCTTCTTCCTCAGTACTATCTCATTTGGTTTGTCATTGAGCCCCACGGGTTCAAAAACAACAACAGACATCTATGCAAACATATGTACATATGCCTATATACATACACACACATATACACACACATATGTAAGTATACAGAAATGATTTTCCCGTTAATATACGTTATATGATACAATATATAACATACATAATATGTGATGAAATATATTGTAGATAATATATTATAGTACATGTCGAGATATTACATTAATATTACATACATTACCTATTAACATATTACACTACCTATATGTCCCCCAACCTCTTTCCTCAGTTCCAGTCTCACTCACCCTGTATCTGATCCATTGCCAAGACTTGTTGTTTCTCCCTTCACAGCATCTCTTGTAGACATCCCCTTATCTCTACTCACACAACCATCACTTTAGCACGAGCCCCTATCATGTCATGCAGTGACACTGGCCTTCCTGATGTCCACTGCCCATGACAGTCCGTCTCCCAACCCGGGGACGTGCATGGGTCAGCTTCCCTGGCTTCCTTTAAGTTGAAGCTTAAATCCCCTCCCCCTCGGCAGGAGGTCTTTCCAAGTCCCAAAAGTTTAGATACAAGTTTGCAAAAATACATAGAAAAGTAGGGAAGATTTGAGCAGGAGAGAGAAGCAGAGGAGGGAACAGTCGCTTCAATAATGCTTGGTAAGAGGCCTTGGGGAGCGAAGCTGTCCATCGCATTTAAGGATGACCTCAGAAAGTGGACGACAAGCAGAGGAAAGCTACAGAAGTTCAGCTCCTTCTGTCACCAAGGACGCAGGACTCTAACAACACAGTCCCAGGTGTACTTCTAGAGGATGTGGGAAAGACACAAGAAAACAAAGGTGGGAAAAAGAGCCAGACCAGGTCACGTCAATGTTGACAGTGACAGGATTTTGAGGACAGAGGCATCAGTCCTTCAGGCATATGACAGAGGCTTGGGAAAAGCTTTGGCCCTTATTATTAACAACCACTGATACACATGCCTGTTCACTTTCTCACGCAGCGGACATTTTTATGAGACTAACCTATAAACCCTGCCATGGCATGGAAGAGAGTGGAGAGGCTTCTGCAGAGGCCACTCCACAGCTGACCTGGCCTGATTATTACAGAGCTGAATGAAAGATGTCAAGAGGACATTTTCACTACAGAAAGCCTTCTACTTGGTAGAGCAGAACGCTGTCTCAAAATCTCTCCTTAGTTAGGTGTCTCCCATCCAGACGCAAAATAACCAAGTCCACGTGCAAAAGGAATTTGTAGAAGACACTGCTGAAGGCCCCAAGCCCTGGAGCACTGTGGAGTCTTCTTCATGAGACACACAGTCACTCCGAAGATTGGTCTAGCCATGCAAAAAGGAGGAAGAAAGTTGACCCAGGAAGCATCCTCCACTCGAGGCCTACCCTAATGCATTGGCCCAATGAGGTGGGAAACGAGTTCTGAGGCTAGGCCAGAGGGGTAAAAGCTCTGGGCGAGAGGGGTCCTACGAAGGTGGGAAGGCTCTGAGCAGAGATTCATGTTTATTGTCTAGGGACCAGTCTAAAGGCTCATCACCAGGCTAGTTCCAGAGCAATGAAACCTGGGGCCACAGGAAGATTCTAACAAACAGCTAAGATGTTGTAGATGGACTATGACCCCTATCTTTTCAGTATCAACCTGATCAAACCACATATCCTTGAAACATCGAGAGGGAAAGCAGGTTGTCCAGATTAGGATATGTAGTGGCTGGGATGATACACTGTGCTGGTCTTCAGAACATGCACCTTGCACAGGTGCCTGAGATGCCCAATGAGCTGGGCCCTGAGAAGACCAGGAGACAGGATGAAATCACATGGTAAAGATGGAAGGCAGGGGGAGGGGTAGAACAGGCAGCTAGACAGTGGGTGCGAGCCACAGCTCAAGTCTCACTTATTTCAAATCCCATTCGAGATCATCAGATTCTAGTTGTCTCCCCCCCCGAAAAATCCCAAATCAAAACCAACCTAGACACATTCTTAAGGGTCTGCTGTCACAGGAGCGGACCTGTATGCTGAGATGTGACACAGGCCAGAACAGTGGCAAACTCAGAGAACAGCTGTGTGCACACACGCGCGTGCACACACACACTGCTCATTGTTGACCCAGTATGTGACCAAATTGACATTGGTGGCACAGTCTCTGTGGCTTTTCCTTCTCCTCTGCTTGGTCGGTGGTCTTGAGGCTTTGGCTTTGTATGGTAGGAGTCTAATGCAGGCACCCAATGAGCAAAGATGGCGCCTCGAATCGGGCTGTCAGTGCAACCCAAGGAAGGGAGACGGGAGCCCTGGGCCCCAAGAGGTGGCTTTCCTTTGGTCTTGGGAAGCCTCGCATCAGCCACTGCCAACTCCATCCCTCCTCTGCACCTGGTGAGTCACGAGGCCACACCTACCAGCGTTCTCCAGCGTGGGAGAAAACGTGATTTTTTTTAGCTCTGCTTGGGGGTCGAGGAAGGTTATTGTCATCACACAGTGCTTGTCTCTGAGCAGAGTGGTATGAACAGAATTTGGGGCTTCCCCTGAGTTCGAATGCTTTTTCTGACAGCGACTAGCTGTGCAACCCTGGGCAAGTTTCTAAAACCCGTGTGAGCTTCCTCATCTGTAACGGGGCTAGGGATAAGAGCCATTTCACAAGTAGTTGTGGAGAAAAGATGAAATAACGTCTGTAAAGCACTCTAGCCACCTGAAAGTCATGTCCATTAGTATACATTACTATTAATGTTATAACATCCTTTGTATTTACATCATTATAGTAATAGTGAAGATTGTTTTCTGGGCCGTCTGCTTATGGAACTTCCTTCCATGTTTCTCCAAATTCTTCATATTAGTTGTTCTTATGACGCAATCTGATCCCACACTCATGCAGTGGGCACCCATTTTATTTCTTAGCTAACACAAGAAGCGCCTTGAGGGATGTTTCGTCTATTAGGCCCTTTCCTGTGTGTCTCTGCCCTCCCTGGGGTGATGTCCAGCAGTGGAGTCTCTGGGTGAAAGGGCAGAAACACGGTTGTCATTGAGGTATGATTTCATGGCCTACTGGCGGCCAGCTTGGGAGATAACAATGGGTCCCGGCTGACCCTTTCTGTGTGTCAGACAGGACCGCTTGAGGTCAGAGAGCAGGGGAGGGCGGTGCTTCAGACAATGGCATTTCACTGGGATCCAGAAGCAAGAAATGGTCCAAAGCTGCCTCAGCCCCTGAGTGTCCTTGTGATCTCCACAGAGCCAATATCAGTTTGAACACGGGCTTCTTTTCTCTGTCAACATGGTTTAGTTTTGTTCTTTTATTTTCTCCTTTTGGAAGAGTCTCAGTGGAGACTGTATCCAAGGCAGAGAAAAGGGACCACATTTTTGGCATAGAGCCTTTGAAGGAGAAACCTGCTGTTAGCCAACAGAACAAGCAAGTTGGTATTTCTGTTCTACAATTCTTTGTTTCACGCAGATGCAGGATGAAATTGTAAAGGGGCCAAGGAGAGAGCGCCTCCATCCCCAAACACTCCAATTATCAGAGAAAGAACGAGGGAGAAAATGCACCAGGAGCTGTGGGTCTGTTTGCCTTTTGTTCAACTGTGTTCTTGTAGGTGGGGAGAGACACACAAACCAAAATCTTTTCAAAGAGCAGCTGTAAATAAATGGGCCAGCAGAGTGATGCCATCCTGGTCTGTGCCATGATGCTTGCCATTAGGGACCAACGTGGCACTGAGGATGGTCAGCATCCCATAGGTGTCCATGTGATCACCAAGCATGGCTGGAGGCACCTACCATGTGATGAGCATGGTTCTAGGCACTGGGGACACAGATGAGAGCAAAGAAGTAAGGGAAAATACTTTAGACCTTTGAGGTGGGGATGGCTTCACAACTGGGCCCTCAAGGGAGAGATCCACATGAGTCTGTCTTAGACACAGGTGAATAGCATGAGCAAAGACATGGAGTCAGGGGAGGGTAGGGAGAAAAGGGGACAGGGAACAGGGTCCAGTTTGGTCAGAACCGTGAATCTGTGAAGATGGGTGATAAGGCTAGAAAGGGAATTTTGTTTCTGTGGTTGTCTGAAAACAGATCCACTAACCCACCCACCCCGTGGGGACTTCTGTGAGGGGCTGTCTCTGTTCTAGAACTGCCCCTTCCTCTCTTGTGTGGAATCTGTGCCCAAATCTCCCAAGCTAGGAACTTTCATTCCTCATTGCTAACGTTTATAGGAGTGCTTTAAGGTGCAAAAAATGTTTTTATACCTTATTTCAGTTGATTCTCAAGTAGACTGGGAGGTAGGGGATATTTTTATGCCCAATTTATAGATGAAGAGACTGAGGCTGAGAGAGCCGTCCCACAGCTAGTAAGTATGTGAAGTGGGGTGAACTTGCCCTATGTGACTCTGCTAATTGGCCTTACTCTGCCTGTGATGTCAGAAGGCGGTCTGGGCACTACCTTCAATGAGGCCCCTCCTCACCACCCAGCCCCACTTTCCCTACTTCCTTTACTGGTTCATAGCTAAACCAGGCACGGGCTGTGCTTGAATAGGGTGGGGAGAGGCTATCCTACAGCCCTGCTCCCATCCCTGATGGCGTGGGCTGGAAGGGATGAAAGCCCAGCCAGTTCCACAGTAAAGAGGCGGAAGGACCAGACTGGAGCTGAAGCTCGGAGCCCCAAGACTGGGGAGCAGCTGCCTCTCCCTAGGACTGCCACAGCTCCACTGAACTCTCTTTCCCATAGTTCTATGGCTGGACAAAGCCCCAGGACCACTCTGGTCATGGCCTTCCCTCCTCAGTCAGCTAATTAATAAACATTTCTCAAGTGCCTATGAAGTACCAGGCACTGTGCTAAGTGCTGGGGATACAAATAAGAAAAAGAAAGACAATTCCTGCCCTCAAGGAGCTTATAATCTAATGGAGAAGACTACACACAAAAGAAAGACTTGGCCCAGGGGCAAGAGGTTCCAGGTCTACACCAAGCAAAGCAGCATAAGATGGTAAATAAAGTCATCAGGAAAGCCTGAGCTCTCTAGGAAGGGAGACCTTGGGAGGAGCTCACTGCTCTGCCCTCCAGCCTCCAATCAGAGGTGAGAGGTGTCTGTATTGTGGACTATGGTGTAAGATGCTGGTCTTGACTGAGTTTCTGCCAGATTGCTTTTCCAGTAGTTTTTTCAATAATTCTCCCCTAACAGGGAGTTCCTTCTGGTATAATTTGTGTTTTGGGGTTTATCAAATATTTGGTTGTTGAGATCAATGACTTCTAACTTTTCCTTGTCCAGTTTGCCCCCCCGATCTGCTTTTCTATTTCTGAATTGGTATCAAATGATTCTAACGACTGGGGCTTTACAGTGTGGCACGACTCCTTCATTCCTGCCTTTTCTCACTATTTCCCTTGGTGTTCTAGATCTTTTGTTCCTCCAAATGAATTCTGTTCATATTTTGGCCAGGAGCTCACGTGTTAATGGAAGAGACACCACGTACATACATGGTACATACTGGATACATGCAGACGTGGACGGATGGATGGTAGAGTCGGGGAAGGCACTCCAGGGCAGCTGAGGGGGCAGGGAAGGGCCTTGGGCTGAGTCTTTGAAGGAAGGAAGGGCTCCTAAGAGGCTGAGGTGAGGGAGAACATTCCGTGCCTGGTCATAGTCAGTTCAAAGGCAGAGAGGAGGGGTGGACTGCTGTGTGGGAGGGACAGCAAGGAGACAAGCATGACTAGACTGTGGGGAGTGTAAGGAATAGGTGTCATGGGAAAGAGGGATTCAGATGGTTTTATGTGGCTACAAAGGCCAAAAGCAGAAGTGGGGAGGAAGCTGCAAAGAGGTGGGTTCAGGCTTGAGGCCAGGAAGAATTTCCCAAAATCCGCCTCCCAAAGCGGAGTGTGCTACTTTGGGAGAGGTAGAGCCTCCCTCACTGGCCATCGGGAAACAAAGGCTCAATGGCGCTCATCAGGGAGGCTGGGAAGGATTCTTTTTCAGGCATGGTTTGGATTGGAAGCCCACTGAAGGCCCTCCCAACTCTGACAATTCTTGGTCCCATCTTCACTCCCTGTCAGCCACACAGATGGTCTCAGCCTTGTGTGACCAGCACATCTAAGGGTCCTGTTCTTTGGGCCCCTCCTATGCTTCAGTGTCATTCTCTGCCCTACATCCCCCACACCAACCCTTTGTCCTCCCTGTGTCTTTGAGGACCTCCAGCCCTCCCTGTTCTTGAGGGCCTCACCCCTGCTCTGGCCTCCCTTCCTTTCTGATGTTTGAGTTGACCAGTTCAATCCATGATCATTAACTCTTTATTTCCTTGCCCCGTAATCTTACCATGAATACTACCTCT
>CM053627.1:13203525-13304594 GCA_028646595.1 Phalanger gymnotis | reverse complement strand
TCTTTGACTTTGTTAACTTCTTCTGGCTGTATGTTTTGGTCTTCTTTGTCACCAAACAAAGATTCCAAAGTCTGAGACTGAATCTGGATGTGTTTTCACTGCCTGGCCATGTTCCCAGCCAACTTACTTGACCCTTGAGTTTTTCAGCGGAGTATGACTGCTTGTGGAGTAAAGAGTTCTATGTTCTAAGCTTGGGGGGATGCGCCAGCTCTGCCACACCAGCACTCCTCCTTCCCCAAGAACCCCCAACCTGGACTGGACTTAGATCTTCAGCAGGTTCTTCACTCCTGCTCTGATCCACCACTTAATTCCTCCCACCAGGTGGGCCTGGGGCCAGAAGCAACTGCAGCTTCTGTAGCTGCCCCACCTCTGCTACCCCCGGGGTGGTGGCTGAACCTAGAACTCTATCCACCTGTCCCCAGCAGCTTTTGCCACTAACCTTCTCTGTCGTCTTTGGTGTTTGCAGGTTGAGAAGTCTGGTAACTGCTGCAGCTCACTGATTCAGGGTGCTAGGGCATGCTCCACCCGGCTCCTGGTCTGGTTGGTCCGTGTGGCCTATGCTGGGCTCTGCTCTGCTCCCAGCTCCAAGCGTGAAAGACCTCACCCAGCAACCATTTAGGCTGTCCTAGGCTGGAGCCTTGCTTCCCTCTGCTATTTTGTGGGTTCTACAGTTCTAGAATTGGTTCAGAGCCATTTTTGTAGGTTTTTGGAGGGACTTGGCGGGGAGCTCACGCTAGTCCCTGCCTTCCAGCCCAAATTGGGTGTGTTTTATTGAGTTTCAAAGACACAATCAGCTCAGGAGAATTGGGAGGATGGGAAGCCTTGCCACAAATGGGACTCTGGAGCAATGTCTCCAGACCAGAAGCAAAACATGGTGAAATGCTCCCTCCCAACAGGTGTGTATTTACTTATCCATAAATTATATACAGGTACAAGTGCACTGATAATTCTGTATGTAATAAAACATGCACAGAAAAAAGAAATCCCTGAAGATGAGATAAAGATGAAATCATATTTGACACTAGAGGCAGTGGTGGTGGGACACCAGGTCAGACCTGTGCTTAAGGAAAGTAAGTTTGGGGCCTGTGGGGAGGATGGATGGGGAGGAGCTTGAGACAGGGAGGCTGATTAGGAGGCCACGGCAAGAGTCCGGGTGAGCAGCAATGAGGCCTGAGCCAGGCTTGAAGTCATAGGAGCTGAGGGGGGAAGTATACAGGAGAACCTGTGGATGAAGAAATGACAAGATCTGGAAATCTGTGGCACATCCCCCATTAGACATGTGGGCTGAAGGAGGGAGGGATTGGGGATGACAGGAAGGTCGCCCCGCTGGGTGACAGGCAGGGCCTACGACAGAAGCAGAGAGGTTTGGGAGATGGCAGTTGCGATTTTTGTGAGGGGGGGTGGTGTGTGGGGAGAAGAGAACACAGCTACCTTTGGGTTGGCAGCCCACAACCTCAACCAATACTTTCTGTTTATTGTGTGCGATGCACTCTGTCCCAATCCAAATGAAAATGGGGGTGATGAGAAAGACCTCACTCATTGGTTACTGCCTCAATGCACATGGCCTGCCCTCCGAGGGGGACCTGTCATAGCCAGGATGGTGTCTGGGCAGCTCCTGACCAGCTGATGCTGGACTCTGAAGGGAGAAGAGGGAAGAATCCACAAACGTGGCTGGATTGGGGTACTCTGTGGGGATGAGGGCTGGCGTGGCTGTGTTGGAGACAAGTCCCCCAACTGGCCCCCAAAGGCACAGTAGGATACGACCCCTCTTCTCAGGGTCAAGACACAGCCCCCACTTTGGAGAAGCACTCATTTAGGTAACTGGGAGCCAAGCAGGCTTTTGTCTAGCCAATTAATGTCTTTACAAATAAATCTGGCCTTTTGGCAAAGAGTCAACAACTGGCAGAGAATCTGAGAAACCTCTAAACACAGACTCAACAAGCACAGAAGAACAAGTCGGGCAATTTGGGGATTACAGAAAAGAAAGCATTTCTAAGGTTAGCTTTGGGAAGTGGGGAAACGTCTTTGCGGGTCATTTCTATATTTGTCAGGACATTCCATTTCAGTATACATAATTGAAAGGCAACATCAGGAAAAGTGCCTCCTGCTGAGACAACATATAAATTATAGATGGCGGTGGGGAACTCGAGGCTGCCAGCTCAGTGGGTGCTCAGTCCTGGCCCTAAGATGTCGGAGAGAATCCTGAGCAGAGAGGAGACTGCACAAAGTGCCCTCTGCCCAGCGCAGAAAGGCCCTTTGGAAAAGGAGTCTCACAAAAGACAAGTGGCTAGGTAGCTCAGAGGCTGGAGTGCAGGGCCGGGAGTCAGGAAGACTCGAGTTCAAATCCAGTCTCCCTTAGTAGCTATGCGTCCCTGGGCAAGACACTGAACCCTGTTTGCCACAGTTTCCTCACATGGACTACTCTAGTATCTTTGTCAAGAAAACCCCAAATGGGGTCACAGAGGTCAGACATAGCTGAAAAGAACTGCCACAGTTTCCTCACACAGATTATTCTAGTATCTTTCTCAAGAAAAACCCAAATGGGGTCACAGAGGTCAGACATAGCTGAAAAGGACTGAACAGAAACAACTTCCAAAAGAACTGCCAAGCATTTTCCTGCTGCTTATCCACTGGGTCTCAGATACAGCTGCGAGTCACATCTGAACCCTCAGCCATCTGGCATTAACCACGAAAGGCACAAGCTTTCCCAAGCTGGGAAAGGATTTGTACTGGAATCTGAAGGGTCACAAAAGCAGGAAATGAAGACGGATAAGAGAAAGATGACTGCAGACACAGAGCTCCAGGATAAAACTGGACCTATTGGGGTAGGACTGGTCTCAGTGGGCAGGTGAGGAAGAAGAGGACATCCTCGAGCCCCTCTCCCCCCTATCCTGCCCTGTGCTTCCTCCTCCTCCTTCCCCACTGCCCCAGGAGGCCTCAGAACCACAGCTGCAGAGGGCAGGAAAGAAGACAGAAGCTTTCCTCCCTGTTCCAGCTCCAGGAACCCTCTCTGGTCGGTGACTCTGGCCAGCCTGCTCTTCCCATCTCACTGTCCACCACCCTTGTCCTCTCATGCCTGCCCCCCGGCCCAAGAACCCACATCCACCCAAACCGAGGCCCTTGACCCCTTCATCAGGTTTCTTTTCCCTTCCCCTCTCCTTGCCCCCTGCTCCACTGCCACAGAAGCCTGGCACCACTCGGCCAATCCCAACCACTCTGTGCCAACAGGAATGCCGGGCTTTCTTGGCCCAGGCCACCATCTCCCCTGCTCCTTTGGCCCGTCGCAGCCAGGCTGGCCTTTCCCACTTGCCTGGTGCTGGGGGAGGGAAGGGGCCTTCCTGCTGTCCAGCACCATGGCCAGATGGAAGCACTAGCCCCTAACTCCATCACTGCCGCTGTTAGCACCAGCCAAGGCCCACTTCAACAGTCACACAGCCACCCCTTCTGCCCTGGCCCCCATTCCTCCTCTCTGCCCCTTCATCCCTCCATCCCTGCTGCAGTGGACACCTCTGCGGATGGTGCCTAAAGCCCCTGGCCTCCTGTCCTTGCCCCCCGCTCGCCTCTGCTAGCCTGCCCCCATCCCTGAGCTCACCTTCAGCAGGGCACCCCGTGCTCCCTGCCGCCCAGCCCAGGGCTGCCCAGGACCTCCCTTCTTGTCATTCTCTTCACTCTCTTGTGTTCAGCCCCTCCACCTCTACATGGCAGCTCCAGTGACTCCCCCACTCTCGTGGGGTCTGCACTGCCACTGTGCTGCCATCCCAGACCATGGCGTGCCAGTCCCTAAGCTTGTCCACCGCAGCTGTGTTACCGAGGCCCTGGTGAACACACAGGACTTTGTGTCACTTTGGTCAGCTTCCAGGTCATGCAACCCTCCTCCACCTGCCCTGCTGCTGCTTGGAGAGTTTTTATGCCCTCTTTGTTGATTCTCTAGCCCACCGCCCACTGCAGCTTGCCTAGACCAAGCCTCCAAGCCCACTCTGTGCCCATGGTGGGGGCCGTTCTAAGTTTCTCTCCCCTGCCCCCGCTCACCCATGAGCCTCGGCCTCTCCATCTCTTTCTTTCTTTCAGCGGCAGAGACTGAGGTAGCTCTGTCCTTCTCTGACCCCGATCCTGCCTCTTCCTGACCCTCAAGTACAGCCTCCTTCGCTGCGGCCTGCAGGAGCCTGCTGCCTCATACATGCTCAGATCTGCCAAGGGTGGGAAGCCCAGCCCTACCTCCTGCCCTGTGACTCTGCTTTCACCGAAAGGAGGGAAATGCCTGCTCAGAAGACGCCTTCATCTCCTTTTACTAAGTCCCTTGTACCTTAGCTCCCTTCCTCACCACCCAGTAAAAACAATCTCGTGAAGGCTCCTGACGACTTCCTCCCTGCTAACTTTCAAGGCCCTTAGATTCCATTTCTCAGGGTGTGACTGTTGCTCTTGACCCTAAGCCCTTCTTTCCAGGGTCTCTCTCCTCCTTTGGCTTCTGTGATGCCAGACTATCCTTACTCCCATCACTTTGTTACTTTCTCTCAAGCAGAATTGGCTGTTAGTACATGTTTATGTACTTGTTTTAACAGTTTTTTTTTTAAAAGTAAAAGAGCATAATTCAGTGGAGAACCAAAATAAACACCTTCTCTTACTTAGTGGAATGCCTGAAGGGGTGAACTATTGGTGCCACAAGACCAGGACTAGGCCCCAAGGCAGGAAGAAGGCCTTTACCCAGCCTGGTGAGGACCAGGGGTGATATAGGGTTAGGGTTAGAGTTGGAGGCATTTAGGGCATCAGTGCACATGACACATTTACCAAGAGCATGAAATGTGCACCAATGCTGGACACTGGCCTGGATGGGCCCAGAAGTCTCTCCTCTTTCCCAGTACTCACTTGGAGGATTCGCTGCAGGATGGATGGCAGAGCGATGAAGGCCGCCATGCTGTTCAGCACCTGCATGGTCAGAGACTTCAGAGCTGTAACGGGGAGAGAGCGGTACAGAGAAGGATGATTAGTGTGAGGAAATGGCAGCTTTCCAGCTAACCTTGTCACTCTCTGGAAGAGAGGCTGAGACGTTGGCTCCGCTCTAGGGCTGGACACAGACTTAGCCCATGAGAAGAGACACGGTCCAGCCACGTGCAGAGACATTTAACAATACTATTAGGGTTCAAAGCAAATGACCGCCATGTTATTGGGGGGAAAAGACAAAAGCAGAAGAGGGGGAGCTGAGCAAACACTTAATGCTGATTTCAGATTTCCAAATGGAGCCCCAGTGGCCTTACATTCTGCATGTCGAGGTGGAGTGGATGAGCTGGACAGCTTCTGAGGTGCCATCATTGCCTCCAGCAGCGGAAACCAGAGAGCCTATGAGAAAAATCAGACCAAAAGAGAGTAAAGCCTCAGCTATTGAGAAGGACGGTGACCATTAGAGCCTCTACTCAGCCCTCTTCCACTATGAAAACCCCAGAGAAGAGACATTCCAGTGCTATGGGGTCATTTCCTACTAGCTTGGGTTTACACAAACCCAGACAGTAAATGCATGGATATCTCATGTTTATAAGAAGCACAGACTGTAGAATCTACAGCTAAAAGAGACCTTAGAAGCTGATCCCTTCATGTTTTGGAAAAAATGGGGAAAGCGAGCCTGATAAAGGCTAACTAACTTGAAAGCAGGCGGTGAGCCGGGCACAGGATGAAGACTGAAGGTATGTTTCTAATGGTGAGAGCTCTTGCTTCTGAAACAAATTCAAACAACAAAAGCCCTAGATATGGTGGAACAATGAGCCTACAAACTTTCTCCTGAGGAAATGCTGGTGCAAGTGAAGCTGAAGCTGACAGCACAGAGAAAGGAAGCATCAGGAAAATGCTGAACGGCCAGTGAGCATCCAGAAGGATGACAAATGTGCCCAAGGCCAGGACGGCCCAGTGGGCGTCCAGAAGGATGACGAGTGTTCCTAAAGCCAGGACGGGTGAGTGAGCGTCCAGAAGGACGATGACAAACGTACACTTGCTGATGTCTGGAATCCAAGGCATTCCTCTTTTTTTTTTTTTTATCATCACATAAGTAGCCCTCCCTTCTACCACGTCACACTCCTTTTCCTAACAGACGAAGTACAAGAATGGGAGGCCCCTCTGCCTGCCTCTGATCAAGGCCCAGGAGCACCACTGTGAAAGGAAGGCAGCTGCCTAGACAGCCTGAGATGGACATTTTGTGCTTAGCTGGTGCACTGCTCTGGGCAACATGGACAGCTCTCAGACACTGGGAAGGAAGTCTGTCAAGTGAGCCTCCCAAGCCTTGCCTAATTTCTGCCTCATGGGTGTGATGGGTGTGATGGAGAGAGATGACGGACAGATGTAGAGGAGCAGTTGGAAGAAATGTAGTAAAGGGAAGAGAAGGAGGAGGAGGGGGTGAGACAAGAGAGGAAGAGAAAGTGACAGGACTTTCCCATAAGTTTCAAGTTAGGTATTATTATCAGAGGAGTTTTAAACATCTGTGTTAATTTTTAAAAAAGGTATTATCATTCTGGTGTTAACAAGCCACAGATGAGGGCACATCCACTCCCTTACTAAATAAAAGAAAATCCATTTGGATTTACTTCCTCTTCCATAGAGACACCTCGAACTCACATTCGTGGTCTCGTGATTATGTCTTTGAAAGGGAACGCGAGGACTAAATAATATGCCTTTAGTGACATGTTAAAAAGGCATGGAGATGAAGAAGGCACAGAAGTGAGAGAGAATCAAGTGGGGTCACACGGGGGCAGGGAGGGAGGGCAGGCTTCAGTTTGTGGAATGCTCAGCTACTCGCCAAGCCGCTGCTTCCTGCCACCCCAGGCCTGGGGTTCCTTCCAGTTCCTCAGTTACTCCACCTTTCCAAACAGTCACTCATGAATTAGGATTTGTCCTGGGCAATGAGCATTCATTCATTGAAGACTTTTAGTCTCTAAATTGTGTTGAACTGAACAAAAAGGATGAGGATCCAAGTTTTATTTGTAGCCTTGTTATTAAGTTTATTTCTTGCTGAGATTATTTACAGAGTTCAAGGCATTGTTGCCAACTTTCTAGGTCTTTAGGGACAGCTGGGCAGCTAGTGACGCAGTACACAGAGCGCCCAGCCTAGAGTCAGGAAGGCCTCAGGCACTTACTAGTTAGGTGACCCTGGGCAAGTCACTATACCCTGTTTGCCCCAGTTTGCTCATCTATAAAATGAGCTGGAGAAGGCAATGGCAAAACACCCCAGTATCTCTGCCAAGAAAACCCCAAATGGGGTCAGAGTGTCTTAACAAGCCAACCTTTCTGTACTGCTGTGGCAAAAGATGGGCCCATCCTAGTGTCTGGCCGAACACATCAATATAATATCTGAGAAATAAATAAGAAAACTGGTTTCAGCCCCCAGCGCCCATTCCACAAACCACTCGGGCCTTAGGCCCTGATGCAAGGTCCTCCCCTATTCACTGTGAAAAAAGCACTGCTGGCAAAAATGTAGCAGAGAAATTGTACCTCCCTTCCACAGAGAATTCTGAGTGATTTAAAAGAAGTTTTGTCATGGAACCTTTGTTTTTCTTTCATCTCTAGGCAGGTGGGAGTGGGGTGGGTGCAGAGGGTAGAGGGCAGGAGCATAGTTGGGAAAGACCCAAGTTCAAATCTAGCTCCAGACAATAGCTGTGTGACTCTTGGCAAGTCATTGAACCTCTGATTGTCTCAGTTTCCTCACCTGTAAAATGGGGATGCTAACAGCGCCTGCCTCACCGGTTTTTTTGAGGAGCAGATGAGATAATAATTGTAAAGCCCTTTGCCAACCTTAAGGCACCCAATGAATGCAGCTGCCATCATCACTGCTGTCACCACCAGCGGCAGGCTGGAAGCCGGAATGGTCTAGTCTGGGCTCAGCAAATGACGGTCCACCAACCCCTCCTATTTCTGTGTGGCCCCCGAGCTAAGACCACACAATGACCTTTCAGTTGTTTCCTTATGGGGGTGGCAGCTAGATCTGGCACTCGAGCCCTTGTCTAGCCCAACGCTGGCAGCCAGAGCGTGGCATAGGGCCAGGGCTAGGCAGGAGCCCACACTAAGCACCCAGCATCCTGGCTCTGTTCTTCACTCGTCAAGCTGCATTTCTTCAGCTGCGCCCACCACGAGAGGAACTTCATTCCTTCCCATTCCTTCCCTGTGCAGCCCCTCACGATCCAAGTGTCCCACAAACTCCTTGGTGCTGCTTCTGGGGCCTCATTTCCATTTCTACCGCAGGGACTGGAGCGGGGAATGGCGGCTGACATTTCTGCGTCCTCCCTATATGGGAGACTGAGAAATTCAGCCCAGGGCAAGTGGTCTAGCTTTCCCGATTCAGCACAGAGGACACCTCAAGGGTTTGAAGCCTTCTGCATGAACAAAAAGGCCAAGCACTCCTGGTAATAATGTCAGGAATCTGTTACTCCTGGGAGCACTCAACAGTGATTAAAATCCAATTTAATTAGACTCAGGTGGCTGAGAGGGCAATGTAAAAAGAATTAATTCCTCTTTCCAAACCTGAAAAGCCTGCAACTGCCCTGGAGACTGGCGAGGAGCCCTCTTACCTCTCGCTGTTGCTGGTTCAAACTCTGTGAATTCCTTTGGCAGAGGGCGATCGTCTCCACCAAGATCTCTTCTACGTTCTTGAATGAGGCGGCCTCGCGGGAGTCTGGATTGAAGAAGAAAAAAAAAGATGGAACATCTCACAAGAAGGTCACACTCCTCCCTTCCACACCCCTGGAGGAAATGAAATTTGTATTTTGTCCAACTTCAGGTCTTTCCAAATGCCCGCTATGAACTGGGACCCTTAGGCATAAGACTGGATAAGGGACAGGAAGGTCCATGGAATGATAAAATAATAGAACAAACTTAATGATATTCCATGCAAAACCTGCCATGTCATTTTGGAGAACTGAAACTGGAGGCTGGTCTCTAGCTCAGAGACAGCAGACCCTCATTTATCCACCAGGGGGTGGATGAGCCACCCGACAGATTAGCAAATCAAACTGTCTCAGGCTGCCTAGCTTCCCCGTGCCCCTTGCCAAACTTCTAGGGCTCTACTCTACTGTTAGGTGATATGTGGTCAGGGAATGCAATTCTCTTAGCCTACGGAAAACATACTGAGGAAGGCGTAGCCCATCTTGGTGCACAGTCCCAAAGCCATCAGCTGTACCCCAAGCCCACTGATGGGTCCTTGGAGGGTGGCCACCAGCTTCAGTGTGCTAATGGCCTTGAAGAGGGGTCAGCAGAGAACAGCACACCTGAGCAGTCTTACACGGTGGGTACCCATTTCAGATGCTGCCTCCTCCAAGATGCCTGTCCCTACGCCCACTATGATGAGCACAGAAGGAGATGGCAAACATATAGTTATGGGGCGACTGACTCCTCAATGGACACGGCTGGAGAGACAAGTCTGGACTGTCAGAGTGACTGGGGAAAGTGACTTTTTCAACATTTCCCCAAATCTACCAGGTCTGCTCTTTGTGAAGCTGGTGTTTAAACCCTAATTACTCTCAAAAAGATGCTCATAAATGCCACAGGTGTGATCTTGGGGGTCAATCAGGGATACTGCCTTCAACAAGTATTTCCTGTGTTCCAGGAAACAACGTGGTTTCTGTCTTCAAGAAACTTCTTATCTGATATGCCAAAGGTCAGAGAAGGAGGAAAATGTACTTAACAAGGTATCCTGGGAGGAAGTGGAAGGAGGGACAGGCCATTGGGCTGAGGTCATCCAAGACCAAGCTGGCAGTTAGAGAATCAAATACCAGGGATCAAAAACTTACTTTCACTTTCCTTCGTAAACTCCTGAAGCCTGCTTTGTAGTCTCTAGGGGATAAAGGAAATAGTCCATATTTCTTGTCTCCCACTTTCTTTTTAAAAATTAAAAAAAATTTATTTTGACCTCAAAATTTTCTCTCTCCCCTCATCCCCCTCCCCCATTGAGAAGCCAAGCGATGTGAAACCCATTATACGTATGAAGTCACACAAAACATTTCCACATTAGCTACATTGCAAAAAATGAAAGCAAGAAAAACAGAGAAAGTAAAAAAAATGCTTTGATCTGCACTCAGGGTTCATCCCTCTCTTTCTGGAGCTGGAGAGCACTTTTCATCAAGAGTCCTTTGGAATTGTCTCGGATCATGGCTTTGGTCAGAGTAGCCAAGTCTTGCACAATTGATCATTATTGCGATATGGCGGTTACTGTGTCCAATGACCTCCTGCTTCTGCTTACTTCACTTTGCACCCTCCTTGCAGGAAGGAGGGAGAGAATTTGGAACTCAAAGTTTAAAAGCAAGCTAAAACTAAATAAATAATAAATTACTTTTTTTTTTTAAAGAATGATGATGGGAATCCATAAGGTCCATCCAGTGAGAAGGGAAGTGGAAGCTGGTGCCTCCATGCTGAGAGACACCTGATAACAAGGGAGGTCTACTGCCTCCCAGGGCATACAGCCACAATGGGGCGAAGCCCTTCCTAAGACCTGCTGCATCTGATAGCTGCTAATTCATGTCAGCAAAGATGATATTGCCTGAAGGAATCTAGAAAGCACGGGTACGGATGATGCCAATGACCTCAGGTGCACAGTCATATTTCTGTCATTGCTGACAAGAGAAGGCAAGGACTTGAGAAAAGAACGGCCCACTGGAGAACTGAATGGCTGTGGAGGAAGGCAGGGCCTAAGGATGGAATTTCTGAAACATGGTGTAAACTACAGGAGGGGCTGCAAAATGGTCTTTGTTTTCTTTGAGTAACTCAGTGTATTTCATTGAGCCTTGCTAGGTGCTAGGCTCCAGAGCCCTATTGGATGTGGAACCTATGTGGGTGTGGATTGATAACTGAGGTGGGGCCCAGGGTGGGGCTGGCTGGGGGGAGGTGTTGACTCCAGAGCTGACCCGGAAGCAGAGCCAACCTGTGTGTGGACCCAGGAATGCTGAGCAAGAACTTGAGGCCAGTGGGTAATCTTCTTACCGGAGAGGGGAAGCATGAATATGATTTGGTTTAATACCATCATGTTTTTCTGTGGCCTCCTGGTTACTCTTGTGAGGTGGACTTATTGGGCCTGGAAGCTTTTGATCAAAATATCAAAATGGGGAGGCTGGTTCGTGGGTCTGTCACTCTGGAGCCTGAATAAATGCTTTAATTCTTCTGCCTTCTACTCAGAGAATTCCTTATATCCTGCGGTTTTGAACCATTCAGACATATATATGATTCTCCTTGAAATCATAAATTCTGCCTTCCTACTACAGGGGCATCTGACCAGAGTTGGGGTGTACGAGGACCAGGAAGTACAGACATGCTGGCAGTTTTGAAAATCTACTCAGAGGTAGCCTAGACTTGGTGGGATGATGCCAAACCTGTGGCCCTGGAAGAGCATCTTCTTCAGAAGGAAGAGGCCAGAGAAAAGCATCATGGAGGGGCACTTGAGAAGCCAAGAGGGGAAGCAGAGGGGAGCCCACTCAGCTGTGGTCATTGTACTACGGGGCCATGCCCAGATCGCCTCGCCAGAACAAAGAAAGAGGCTGGGTTTGGGAAACAGATCGCAAGCCTGGCATGGGTACGTGCTCCAGCCGTGATGAAGGAGGCTCATTATCCAGACATCTGCTTGAATTCTCTTTCAGCCAAAAGCAGACCAACTCACACACTCCTGACTTGCCTTAATGATCTTTTCATCCTTCAAAAGGTGGCAGCAGCAGAGAGGGGGACCTCCTATTCTCGATCTGAATTTCCCTAGTGTAGAAGAGCTGGTTGCTAGGGTAGAAAGGATAGGAACTTTGGGGGATGGTGACCATTCCATCACAGGATTTATGGCAGAGAATTGTCTGACATAAAGCCAGGTATTGTCTGATATACAGTCCAGTGCCCAGGACTTCAGTGTCAAAGCAGGTCATACGATTTACTTGGCAGATAAGCTGTAAGGCTTACTTGAGGCTCAGAACTGTTCACTGACTGGCCAGAGTCATAGAGAGTCAGAGGCAGGATTTGTACCCAGAGCCTTCTGACTGAAGGCCCAGCCCTCTAGCCACTAACCAAAACTGCCTCTCTTGATCAGATGTACATCTAAATTCTCAGAGGTCATATTTCAAAAGGTTCAAGCAGGGTATTATAAACTAAAATTTTATGGGGCAAAGTCAGCCAAGGAGAGAGGTAAATTCCTCAAGGATAGAATTCTGAAGGCACAAAGAGAAACCACCCACAAGGAAGAGGAAAAGGAGCTGTCCCAAGAGACTGAAGGAGAGGAAGAGGAAAGAGATCAGCAAACTGTGCTGTGTAACCTCAGCTGGCAGCCTCTGTTTTCACCTTTTCCACATGTTTGTAAAACCAGTGTGATGTGGCCCTTTAAAAAAGGGCCAAGAAGTTGTGGCATGTGATTATGATGGAGTACTACTGTGCTGTAAGAAATGATAAGCAGGATCCTTTCAGAAAAACCTGGAATTACATGAACTCATATAAAGTGAAGTGAGCAGAACCAGGAAGGAGAACATTGTATGCAGTAACGGCAACATTGTATCTACTGTGAATGACTTGGCTATTCTCAGCAATACAATGATCCAAGACAACTCTGAAGGACTTAGGACAAAAACATGCTGTCCATCTCTAGAGAGAGCTGAACATACAAGGGCCAGGAATTACGTATTTGCTGGTAGTTTTAGATAGCCTAGCCTTGGAGGGATTGTGCCTATGACTGACATTATGGCTCTGGAAGGGGTTTTGTTGGTAACCTTTTTAAAAACAAACAAAAACCATTTCACTGTGAAAAAGAAGGTTCCAGAAAGGAGAAGATGGCTAGTCACAGAAGAGGGAAAATGGTGTATGAGGAAGAGAAGGCAGAACTGCTCAACTATGGTCTATGTAGGACATGGCAAACATGGCGGACAGGGAGAGATGCCTCATCTAGGGAAGGAGATGGTAAGAGCACAAATGGCCCTGAAGATGACATTCCAAGTCTTGACTGGACCAGCTGGTGTTTGTGCTGGGCCCCTTTTGGTGACCTTTGTATCATCACACAGAACTGGGAGAGGGTCAGCAAGACTCCTGCATTCCCAGAAAAGGAAGAGAATGTGGGCTGTTAAGCACAGGTCATCAGCAAGTTGGCCCAGTCACCAGCGAGCCTCCGGAATACCGATTTAAGGGATGGCCAGTGGACATCTGGAAAAGGAAGCAGTGACCACAGAACACCAGCATGGTTGCTGCAGATAGGTCACGCCCAGTAAAGTATGCTGCCTTTTTGGAAGGTGATTTGCTATTCAAACATGCCACAAGAGAGGGTTCTGAGCCTGGTGGACCAGGGAATGCTGTAGATAAGAGCTGACCTAGACTGCAGTAAAGCATTCCACAAAGTCTCTCACACCGTTCTGAGGAAAGGATGCACAGATGTAGGCTTAATGAGAGTGCTGTGAAGTGAGTTCAGAACTGGTGGATGGTTGCCCCCCAAAAGCAGGCCTCAGTGGAAGAAAGGCCCTGGGGAGCATGCCAGGAGCTGCATGTGTCTTTGCTTGTTAGAGAGCTAGAGAAAGTCATGGATGGCGTGCTTTTCAACATCACATGTGGGAGGGAGAGCTAATACGCTGGGGAACAAGGTCAAGATGTCAGAAGACCCGGACAGATAAGCACCTTGGGTGAAATATGATCTTGTGAAACTCCACAGAAATCTATATAAAGGACTGTGCTTGGGTTCAAAGACACACTTCCCAGGAGCCCAAGATGGAGAAGGCCTGGCTAGGGAGAGGTGCACCCCCCAAATCTGGGGGCTTAAGTGGACTGCAGCAAGCACAGTGGGAGTGGCTGAGAAGATCAAGGAAATCAATGTGACCAAGACTTCTGGGTCACAGGACCCACAAGATGGGGGGCTAGATGTTTTCTTTGACTCTCATGTCCTCCCAAGCCCTCCGAAATAGGAATTAGGAAGTAGCAATAAAGTAGGTTCAGCTGTCTCCAAGGTCTGGGACACAAGCACTCAAACAAAGCAGAAAGCTGCTGAACTAAGAGTGGAAGATCCATGTCTGACCCCTGACCTCTCACCCCTCCACCCTCCACTCGGACCCCCCTCTCTCCCCACTGCCACTGACATCAGGACGCAAGGAATGTGCTCAGGCCACAGCAGAGATCGGCTGGAGGACAGAGGAGCACAGGGAGATGGTACAGGACACATGCCTGCATGAGGCATGGCACCCAACAGACCTGAGGAAAAGGGCCCCGTGTCTAGCTGGGGCTAGCTCTATCCCCTAATAGTCGCTTGAGGCAGAGACACTTTGATATCTCCTCCCCAGGGAATCAGCATTTATTAAGCGCCTACTGTGTATCAGGCACTGTGCTATCTTACAACAACCCTGAGAGGAAAGTTTTACAGGGGAAGAAACTGAGGCAAGCAGGGTAAAGTGACTTGCCCAGGGTCACACAGCTAGTAAGTGTCTGAGGCAGGATTTGAACTCAGGTCTTACAGGCTCCAGGTCCAGTGTTCCATCTACTGCACCAATGAGCTGCCAAAGAAGAGGGAGTCAGAAAGTGAGTAATGGGAATGAATAAAGTAGAAAAACTGAAATTGCAGAAAAATCTCAGGAGGAAGCAAACCCAGTCAAAGACCTTGAGCATAAGCAGATAAACCAGCAGAGAATACACTGAGAGCAAATGGGAATCTGGCTCCAGATCAGGTGAAAGAGCTCAGGCATCTGTGAATAAATATTGTGGGACAAAAGGAAAAGAATCAACACTTGGTGAGACTGAGGACCCTGTGGACTCCCAAGAAAGCACAGAACCATGGTACGGGTTCCCGAAGAGTTTAAAATAGAAATTAGAACTTGTGAAAGCAGAATCTGCGGCCAGTACAGCAACAATAATTAGCAGAAAAGAAAAACTTGACTACAGGATGGTGAGTCTAATTAAAGACACAAAGGAGGAAAATGGATTGGGAAACTGAGGCAAACCCATGAAAGTAAAGGACAGTCTGGAAGAAGAGAAACAACAACCCTAGAAGAAAACACGATCTCCATACAAACAAAACAGATGGACCTTGAAGACGAGATGTGGAGGCAGCGAAGAGATTGCAGGTCACCCAGAACATGATGAGTTGAAAAAAACTGAACACTAGAACAGAGGAGACAAGAAAACTGCCCCGAACTTCTGAACATGGAAGACAGTGACCATCCTGAGAGTACACAGAGTGCCTCCAAACACAGCAACGATGCCCCTAGTGGTTAAATATAACCATTCTGTAAGTGACCAGGAGAGAGACCTTCAAATACAAAAGACAAAACATTTGAATAATGCAAGACTACTTTATAGCTATCAGAAACTGTAAGAGGGAATGGAATAATGTGTTCCAAAGAGCAAAGGAATGCAAGATGCAGTCCAAGGTGATCTCCCTTCAAATCTCAATCTAATCATAAATAAAAAAAGACATTCAATAAGAAAAGAGGCATTCAAAACCTTCCTAGAAAGAAAACCATTCTTCAAGGGATTATGTGCTTATGCAAGGATCTAAGACAACTCCATAAGGCTCATGATGGAAAATGCCATTCACATGCAGAGAAAGAACTCTGGAGTCTGAAAGCAGAGGAAAACAGACTATTTGTTCTCCTTTTCTTTTGTTGTTTTGTTTCTTCTTTCTTGTGCTTCCTCCCATTAGTTCTAATTCTTCTTTACGTCATGAATAATGTGAAAACATGTTTAATATGATTGGTTAAGTAGAGCTTGTATCAGGTTGCATGCTGTCTTGGGGAAGGGTGTTTAAATTTTAAAACTCAAAATCTTATGGAAATGAATGTTGAAAACTAAAAATAAAGAAATTATAAAACAAACAAACAAAAAAAAACCTGCTACGGTTCCTCAAAAAAAAGAAAGAGATTATTTGCTTTTCAAACATGCCATACAATAGAAATATGAGAAGGGTAAACAAGTGCAGACTTAAGGATAACAACAAATAACAACGGAGAGACCATTAGATTTCTTTCTAAATGTACACAAAGAGACAAGATTGAAAGCTTAAGTCAAATAGAAGTGATGGTGGAAAAACAGGCCTGAAACATCATGAATTAAATCTTACAACACCCTCACAACACTGCCCATTGGTGAATCACTGGTTTTTTGGGTTTTTTTTGGGGGGGGGGTGTTGGTGGGAATAAATTATAGAAGGTGAGAGTGCATCAAAGGCTGAGAGAGGAGGATGAAAATAGAAGGAAACATGTGATGTACCTTAATCATTTCAAAAGCTCAGAAGGAAAGGAAAACAACCCCTTTAGTTTTTCAGGAAGAGAGCCTATGGGAGAATGAGTATGAGGCAAAGAGAGAGAATGAGAAGGGAGGAAAGAAAGGCAGCATGTTGGCTTATAGGCTGGCTCGGAGCAGGCAGCTAATGGATGCTTGCTGAGCAATGGTTATAGGGAAGGGAGCATGCCTTCCTCATCTTTGCATTCGCATTAGCACCAGAACAGGTCTGCAACAACTATGCATTAAAGTCATGCTGGCCTCACTTAATGGCAAATTCCTAACATTTCCTTTTAATTTCCCAAGTGATTTGGCTCAGTACAGTACTGAGGTTAAAATACCTCTCCAATGAGACGATGGAAGTTAATTTCTGTGTGTGTGTGTGTGTGTGTGTGTGTGTGTGTGTGTGTGTGTGTGTGCGTTTATTCCTGAGAAATAAAAGTGAGGGTTTCTGGTACGAGAGAAAAGATAAACCTGTACAGAAAAAACAGTCATAAAGCAAGGAATCTCAATGGTTGGGTAAACTCTGCTATCCCCTCGGGTCAGAGCCATTTGGCTTCCCCAGGTGGGCCTGCTGGCCCTGCTCATTTGTGCTCATGTAAGGAGCCTCTAACCACCACCAAGACCTTGGCTTACATTTAAAAGCGAGCCTGGGTTCGTGCGCATGGACAGAAGAGTATGAACCTACTCAGATGAGCCTCTGAATGATGCCTTCTGGTTGCCCTGCACACCATTTTGGTATCTGAAGTATGGCACCAAAAATACAGCGTTCTTGCTCTGATGACCGTCTGCCTCCTACTTGTCCAAGGACCAGCCTGGTAGCCACAGTGAGATAGGCTCACCATCAGAATGGCCACAGGGTGATGAAGGTTTCACCCACAATCCCTACTAGGGCCCAGAGGCCAGCCACTCCCTGTTGGTGTAGGGGGAGCCAGGTTGACAAGACCACAGATCCCTGCAGAAGCATGGGCCTAGGGAGGCTGCCCACAAAGCTCTCTGCTTAGCCTGACGATCCCACGGCTGGAAGGAATCTTGGAATCCACCTTCTTCCTAATCCAAGTAGGCCCACACTTTGTCCCTGGTGAGAAGACAGTCAATTCTGAAGACTGCCAGAGGCAGAGAATCTTTCAACAGGCTTGTGAAACTCATTTTAAAATACAATATGATTCACTTTCTCAGGATGTCAGCTTACCTCAAGCATTATTAAGAAAGCACCATGAACATCTCCTTTCTTCTCTAAGAGGTAGGCACATACTTCAAGCAGCTGGTACTTCTGGGTAATCTAAAAAAGGGAAGATTCTGGTTTTCTCAGTTTTTTTTTTTTTAATGCTGAGGATGTCCTCTCAGCACCAAAGAAAATGATGACAAAGTTATCGAATTGGAAAATGAGAGCTTTGCTCCCTCACCAGCCTATTTCTACAGTTTGGGACTTCTTTTTCATACGCTGTGGTAAGATTATCTCTATTTAGAAGACCTGAAATTAGTGGGGAAATGTGGACAGTCCAATCTCATACAAATCTTCCCTTCGGAAGGGGAGGAGTACCTGGCTTCCAGCTCTAGGTCACGGAGCAAGGAACAGGGGTCCCCAGGGACAATGGCATGTCCTCAGTGGTAGCGAGGTGTCTTGCTTTCAGCCCAGGATAAAACCAAGGGTTGGATCCTGGCCCAAAGCCCAGGCCAGGGCCTTACCTGAATGGTCTCTTCCAGCCGGTAGGTCTCAAGGACTTGCAGAGTCTCAATTACTTGGTGAGGGTTATATTGACACAACAACTCAATGAACTGCTCCGTGATGCCAGGGGCCACTTGTAGGGACTCTTGGCTCGTGGAAATTCCTTCCCTGAAAAGAAAAAAGCCACAGGACCCTTGCACTGGGGCAGTGTTGACCACGGCCCAAGGGGGGTGGTCAAAGGAAACGACTCAAAGCCTGGGGGCAGTAACTGGACAGGAGGCCCCAAGATCTGGTGGCAGATGCCCAGTGTTGCCCAGGAGCTCAACACCACAGCAGGACATCCCTGACTGAGCAGTGTGGGACTGGCCAGCAGCCCTTCTCTGATTCCTCCCAACTACCCCAGGAGATAAGTTTTTAAAACTCAGGATCAGTGATTTAGGAAGGTTGGTGGTGGAGTACATAGAGCACTGGGCCAGATACCAGGGAGAACTTCCTGACACTAAGAGCTTTGTGACTGTGGCTCCTCACGAAGTGGACAGGGTCCTAGGAAAGGCCAAGTGAAACCCTCCTAGCTTTCCAGTCTTCTCCATTTTATTCTCCTCCATGGACTCCATGCCTAGCAACACTGGCCTCCTGTTTTCCTTACATAGAATACGCCATTTCCTGACTCCTCGTCTTTGCTCTGGCAATCCCCTATGCCTGGAATGCCCTCCTTCCTCACCTCTACCTTCTGGCTTCCTTCTAGACTCGGGTCACAACCCATCAGTGCTTGGTACAGTGACTCACACATGGGGAGTGAATAATAAATGTTTGTTGACTGACTAATCAATGGTTTTTAGAGGAATGAAATGCCCAGTTTCTTTTGATGAGAAGTCTATGTTCTGCTAAATGAGAGACATCTCTCTGGCTTTTGGTTAAGCAGGTCAGGATATCACTATAGGTGGCTGGTGATGGGAATAACTGTGTGTGTTTAAGAGAGGTCTGCGCTCCCTGCCTTCTGTGACCCCCAGCCCTGCCTGAATAGCTCAGAGCTCAGCCCTGTACCCAGCAGATGCTTGGGGCTGGCTGGTGAAGACAGCAGTGAAGCCTTCAAGGGGAGACATGCAGGGTCAGAATGGGGGTGGGTGTAGACGATGGCTTCCTACTAAAGGAAGGGAAAGGGGTCAGCATTAAGGAAGAAAGTCTCTCCACTCAAGGAGGAGGCAGACTCCCAGAACAAGGGGCTCACAGCACCCATGGCTTTCTTTGCCTAAAGGTGACGCAGAAAATAGCCTGGTGGGAGAGGCCATGTCCGGTCCCATTGCCTTGGTGCCCTCATCAATGTCAAGTCATTCTCCATGCATGTGCCAAATGCAAGACAGCGGCCCAAACACCTGCTGATGAATCAAGGCTCTTAACTCCTTTCTGAGTATTACTGACGAAACCACTTAGGAGAACAGAGGACGTGAACACACATCACTCGAAGCACATGAGTGGATTTCTGGGCCTTCACTGGGGGGATGTGCTGGGGCTGTTGGCCGACAGTCTTCGGCAAACTCATCTTCAGTATTGCTGGATTTCCATCCCGGCTGCTTTCCTCGGGCTTGGCTGCAGGGATACTTAGCTCCCCAAAGCTGTCCCTATCAGCCTCCCACCACCCACCTGTGGCACCGTTTGTCCATTCATTTTCTGTCCTGTAGTTATGGAACTGCCCTGGGCCCCCTCTGCTCTGCGGACCAACAGCTTGTCTATGACCATCTCGGCTTGCTGTGGGGTCCTGGGAGGGGAGGGTGCTTGCCGAGGGTCGCAAGGCTGTAGGCCAAAGAGCAAGCCTTGGGCCCAGGTCCCATCCCTCCTAGGCCAGCTCTCCATCCACTAGGCCACCATACACGTGGCAGCCAACCTCACTCTGCATTTCACACCTATCTCATCCATTCCTCTGGGAATCTCCAAGTGAATAACAGCCCTGGCTGTGAGGAAAGCAACATTTATACAGGAGAGGAGCTTCGCTAAGCGCTCCCTCTCCCATAACTACCCTGACAAGAAGCACAACCATGGACTAGGGTCTAGGTCGAACCCTCTTTGTTCCCGATGGCAGGAACTACTCCAAGACAAAGCCCTCTGTGTGCGGTTTTCCTGGAAAAGGAGGCACCTCCAGGCCGGCCTTGAAGAAAGGCAGCACAAGGTCTCAAAAGTCCCACCTTGATTTGGGAACGTTTTACAGGAAAAATATTTTATGTTGGATGAAAGGACTAAAACCAAGCTGCACAGATTATCTGGTGCTTCCTCCTGATTCTCAACAAGCTATATGGAAGTAGGGGAACTTAGAAGTCACCTAATCCAATCCCCTTATGGGGAAACTGAGGCCCGCGAAGGAGAGCAAAAGGTCCCCAGTGACCTGACTAGAGTCAGACAAGTATTAGTTGGCAGAGCCAGGGCTCACCAATCAGCCAGCATTTATTAAGGGCATTGCCTACTGTGCTAGGCGCTGTGCTGGGCATGGGAGCCACGTCCAAATCTACCGCTTTCCCCACAGAATCTTGCTGCCTCGAGCTCATCAGTCAAGGTGTCCAAGGAGAGGGGTCTACATCTCCCTCTGTGCCCTTCTTGGCTGGTCTCCTTCCCTCTGGCTGCCAATCTCGGCTCAGACCCGTAAGTTCTGCCGCTCCTGGAGCCAGCAGGGATGGCGACTGACCCTCCTTTATGTTTACCATTTAGACTGAGATCTCAACGCATTATTCATTGCACACAAAAAGAAAGGCATGATATTGTTGATGCTTAGAAAAAAAAACTTACATAGATATTTTAACTAGAAAAACCAAATTGCTACAGAATCTAGCAATTCAGTGCTTCATGAATGCCATAAGCTGACTTTCTAGATTTCTACTTAAAATCATGTTAACATTACCACAAGGCTTGTAATCTTGTGCTAATTTTTTTTTTTAAAAAGCAAGCCAGTAGTGGGTCAAATCTCTCAAAAACGGCTTGCAAACACATTACTCTTATGTGTAGCAAGGATAGGGGCCTACCAAATCGGTATTAGATCATATGATGTGTGACTGGCCAAACTTCTGGAAGAGCTGTCTACACTGGCTAGCTCTGCTTCTTCTCTCACTCCTCAACTCTCTACAAACTGGTTTTAGCCTCATCACTCCCCCGATACTCTCTGCACAGCCACCAAGGACCCCTCGTGGTCCCCAAATGGGACAGTCTTTTCTCAGACCTCATGCATCTTGAGCTGGCTACAGCATCTGAGGACGCTTGGCTCTCCTTCGCTGGCCTGTCAGAATGCTCTTTCTGTCTGGTTCTCCTGCCTGTCTACCCACTCCTTCAGTCTTGTTGGCCTCTCATTGCCTGCATCTTGCCCTGTAATGTGGCGGCCCTTGAGATTTTACCCCAGGCCTCCTCTTTCCCTCTCTCTGTAACCTCATCAGCTCCCACAGATGACTCCCATATTGAGAGATTCCACCTGTCTCTCCCAAGCTTCATGCTGATTATCACCAAGTCTCTGCTGGACAGAGTTGGATGTCCTGGAGACATCCCCAAGTCACCATGTCCCTTCCCCTCCTCCCAGCTTCCCTGCATTTGCTGAAGGTGCCTCATCCTCCAACCCTTGGGCACTAACACAAGAGCTTGCTCTTCCTTTTATGGGCTGAGCAGGTGCCAGACTCAGCTACTTTGGCTTCCACGACCTTTTTCATCCACTCGTCACCTCTTGGTCGGGTGATCATGCAGGCCTCCTGGGCCTGCTCCAGTGTCTCCTACTCTTGTCTACTGTGCCACCTAGCTGCCTACCAGCTCTAGTCATTTCCTTCTTGCCCCGAGGATAAAATCCAAACTGTTCTGTTTAGTCTATCACAAACTTGCTCCAACCTGTCTTTTCAGCCCTGATGGACATCCCTCCAAGTCCTGGTGCCTCCCGTACAACACGATCTCTAGTCTTCAGATCTTTGTCCCAGCTGTGCCAGATGCTTGAGCCAGGCTCTAGCTACTTCCTTGGCCTTTCTTCAAGATGAGCTCAGACCTCCTCTGCGCTTATATCCCCTGATACCCAGCATCCCTCCACCCAGACTCCCCTGGATTTAGCCACTCCAGACGGATTAACTTCACACCTTTGCTGAATATGTTTCAATATGTCCTTGGTGTCTCTCTGCACAGAATGTCAATGCCTTGTGCCAAGGGGCTTGTGCCCTGTGCAGGGTCAAGCCCAGGGAGCTGCATAATCAATGCTGGCTGATGATCACTTTTGCTTTCCCAGTGGCACACACGCTCCCTACAGGCAGGGCCCTTTCATTTTTGCCCCTGTGTCTCCTATGCCTAGCGTGGTGCCTGGGACAGGTGTGCAGAGTGTTGAAAAATGGCGTGTTGACTGGAATGGTGGAGAGGAGCCACCCAGCTCATGTCATGGCTCAGTTCAGGCTGCGGCTTCCTTGAGATCTTTCCTGAGGCCTCCTGGTTGTTTGTGTCTTTGTCCACCCCTCCCCAAATAACCAGTGTATGTATTTTACATTTATCTCTGTACCTGTTCTATTTTTCGAGCAGAATGTCCCTTGTCATTGAGTACAGAGACTGTTTTGTCTTTGTCTTGAGGGCCTGGCACATAGCAGATACTTCATAAATGCTTGTGGAATTGTACTGTTTTTGGATGGGGGGTTGTAATGAGGGAAAAAACTAGATGGCTTCTGGGGTCCATCCTCGATTTACCGCCATGCTTGCAGTGCACCTGGACACAATTGTCCTTCCAAACCTTCCATAAGACACAGGATCCTGGCCATGCTGGCTAACCTTCACATGACTGTGAGGCTCCCACCATGGAACCCAGAGGTAATAGGACACTTGCACCCCAGCTCCAGGAGATGGGGGGAGTCTTCACTTCTCTTGTCTTAATGTAACTGACCACCTCAGCAAAGTGATTTGTCCCCTGATACTCATGAAAAATAAATTCTACAGCTTCAATGACTCCCTCAGCAGAGGCGGGCAGAATGGATTTCATAAGTGGCGATCAACAAGAGCTAATGATAATTGAGAATGGAAAGAACCATTTGTCTTTCTAGCTGAGCTCAGTAAGTGCACAATGCCCGCGCTGGCCTCGAACCACAGAATAAGGAAAATGCCTGGCGGATCTCACGGCTCCATCAGAAGTTATTGCCGTTAAGTGCCCAGGGAGCTGGTGGAGGAGGGGTGGGCTGCATGTTCTTATCTTGTCATTGAGTGGGTGGAGAAGGCCTCATGGTGCCCGTAACTGGAGTAAGGAGGCCAGAGTCCTTCTCTAAGGACAGACCGGCCCTCCCGTGGGAATGATGAGCTCATCCTGTTACAGAGGAGACCTCCATTAGTCCCATCTGCCTGCTTAGCTCGAGAGTTACAGCCCCCGGATGACGATCTGGGCCAGGACTGGATGGGAGGACAAGATCGGCCAGCTTGCTGAGATCCCAGAGATGCCAAGCTGCACCCATCCTTGAAACATCAATCTTTCCCCAAGGACAAACTCTGGCCACGGATCCAGCGGGACCTCTGAAGAGTCACAAGGCACATCATAAAACCAACCAGCAACGGTGCGGCGGGGTCCGAGTATTTCTCCACCCCTGCCCTACTTTACAGATGAGGAAACTGAGGTCCGGAGCAGGGAGACTGCCCAGGTCTTAAGCAGCAAAGCCAGATTTGGGTCCAGGGTCTCAGGCTCTAGAGCTAGCCCACTCTCCCCTGTGCTGTGCAAGGTCACATGGGGCTGGAGAAGGAGGCAAACCAGCCATGTGACAAGAACAAGATAAAGATGGATGGCCAGAGGGTTGGGCTGGTATTCAAAAATGAGTCAAGAATGAGAAGAGAGCCCCCAGCCCCTTGGGAAGACCCTCTGTGAAGAATTTACAGAAAATCATACCAAGATTCACATGGTCTGAGCAGGCAGAGAAAGCGGCCAGGATCTCCGTGCCCCTAGGAGACACGGCTTTCTTCATTCAATACTTTATACTGTGAGGCAGTACAAAGTACCTACAATGTAAATACAAGCTAGTCTCAGGGATGGACAGGTGCTGACAATTGGATGCATGTTGGCAGGAGGGAGGGTTAGAGCAAGAAACACCTGGCCTACAGGTGTCCCAGCCTTGAAGAAAGCCAAAGGCAGACTTGAGGAAGGCCTGAAGGATGGCGCATACAAAAGCCTGAGGGTGAGAGATGGAATGTCCTGGTTGGAGAACAGGGGTCCAGACCTGGCTGGGACAGGTGGTCCATGGAGCAAGCACACCGAATGAGATGTGTATTTTGGGACAATGTAGGAATCTGCTTTATGTGATGATGAATTTTTAAAAAGGTTTTCCATCCAAGGGAAAGTTGTCTTCTCTCCTAGCTGGGAAGCCCATTACATTCACCCCCTTTCGTGCATTCATGCATCGCACATACAGCTTGCTAATTCGAGAGCTGTGCTCCTGGGCCTGGGGAAGGGGGGAGTATGAAGGGGAGGGGGAGCTAAGGCTCCATTCCTTCAGTCCTGCAGTCTGCTTCTGGTGCCTTAGATTGACGATGAGTGGGAATCAAAGCAACCCAGCTCTCTACATCTGCAGTGATGGCCTGTCTAGCCTCCCCCTTCCAGAGGCAGCGAGGACAATGCAAGCCAGGCTCTCCAGACCTTTCTTTGAGGAGGGAGCATCTACATTTTTAAATGTGCCCCCTTCAACACGTGGATGTCCCCTTTGTTATAAATTTTATGCATAAGGTACTGTACTCTTAATCACGTATATTATAAATCGTATGCAAAGAATAGAAACGAAAAGAGGATGAGATGAAGTATTTGATGTAAGAATCGGTAGGGACCCCCTGAAGTAGGAGAGAAGACAACTTTCCCTTGGATGGAAACCAAGGCTTTGTCTTCCAAACCCAGATGATCCATCTTCTAGCCAAGCACCTTCCCAACAAGCCCAGGGAGTCCAGATACGAAGACTCAGAGGGAGGCCGAAGGAGAATCACCCTCCGGAAGCTCTATCTGCCTCTCGCTCAGATCTCTCAATTTTTCTGCATTGTTCAACTGAATGTGATTCTGATAAAGGGCCCAGAAGCCCCCTACTGCCTCAGGGCCCCCCCAGGGAATGGCTCACAAAGGCCACAGTTCCAGTACCCAGAAAAGCTCCCTCCCAAAAGGGGAGGACAGGATCGTGGCCGTTCTCCCTTCCTTGGCACAGCCCTCTCCTCCTCAGCCTCCCTCCATTCCTTTGTATCCCAGAGCTACACAAAGGACTTGGGCATCTGGATGCAAATCCAGGAAGAGCTGAGCAGGCCTCCAGGGGGCTCCTCTGACAGGAGCAGGCTGGGCTGGGGGGTGCAGCCCTGCTTTGGGGAGCAGCTGTCCCAAGTCACAGAACTGGAAGAGGATGGGAGCCCTTTAGAGCGTCAAATCAGGCAAGAAATTTGCTTCCGGAGGCTTAGTCACTCGCAAACACCCAATCCTTTCGTGTGCAGATGTTCCCCTAGTCTTTGTAGGTCAATTAATTTGCCAGCTCAATTATTTGCATTAAGCAGGATAATTCTGGTAACTTAGATGTGGCCCCAGAGAGACCAGCAGGAGAATTCAATCCGAGGCTTAGAGTTCCTTACTGATATTACTTAAGGAAACATAAGAAAACCAACCCTAAAGCTTGACCACAAAAAAGTAGTTGGTGACCATTGAGTCAAACCCCATAAGCACAGGGATTCTGGTCCCCTGGTCCCCAGCATGGTCCCCAAATCCACAGCTAGGAAAAGCCAATGGAGTTCTGAGAGAATCAGTGGAGAGGGAGAAGGGGATGGGGACCAAGGGAAGATTCTGTAATGGCAGAGGAAGCTCAGGGGAAGTGTCATCTGCTTCCCAGCTGGTTTCCTGTATAATGTGGATCAAGGCTAAGGGAGGCCCAAGTAGAGATGCTGAGGCCTGAGGGGATGAAGGAGGTACAAGGGATAAGGACAGTGGTTGACAGGCTGTGGGGAGGGAAGGGGAGGACACTGATTGAGAAGAGGAATGAGGAAGGCCAGAAGGGGAGCAAGCCAGGGAGGGAGGTGACCAGGACAAAGGAAAGAGAAGGCTGTAGGGACAGTGGAGCTTCTCCAAGTACAATTCTTTGAGGATACAATCCTGAAGGGGCCTGATGAGAGGGAAAAACAGGGAGGCGAGTGAAGACTGCCCATGAGGTCTGACTTTAAAAGGCACCCCACCCTCCCCAAGCCAAGGCACAGAACAGCCGATGCCCAAGAAGAGGAGGAGGGCAACTTCAGGGAAGTAGGAACCCAGTCACAACTACTGGAGAATAAAGTGGGGTCTTGTCTAAGTCGCATGTTTACAATGGAAGTAACAGTGCAGTAAGGTCACTTTTTGGAAGCCCCTGGGATCATGATCCTTTCCTGCCCTGAGTCACAAGCTGCTCTTGCCCCTGTCTACAGGACACTAACGAGCTCTGATGAATAGGCTGGATGGGAGATGCTCACGGCATCCCATCTCAGACTGTAACGTTCTAGGGGACATTCTGATGTTTAAGGTCACTTTCCAATTCAGGCAGCGTCCGGCAAACTCTTGGACTGAATAGAGTAGACGAGGCGGTGCTGCCTGGGGTCTAATTTCATCCCTGCCCCTCTATCCAGACTATTTAAAAATCAGCCTTAGCAGAAGAGACAAGAGAAGGCAGTCTGAACCATGTCTCTGAAACAGCCATTTATGGTGGTCCAAACAAGTGAATTTGGAGGGCCTACGAGAGAGAACAGGGGAGGTTCTGTGCTCATTCTGACATGAGATACTTCAGACAGTGCTGGTCTGGCAGTCAAGGAGGGTGCTGCCTCTTACCACCCCCATCTAGGTGACTGGCCACGGACAGAGTTCATCCCTCTGAGGCCAAGGCATAATAACAAGGGGGTGGGAGGACCAAGGGAGACTCTGCATGGAAGCACTTTCTAAACCAGGTAAACTGGCTCTACCTAAAACATGACCACCAGCAGAGCAGCCACCCCGCTGAGTGAGGCCTTTGCAGTGGGACACCACCAGTCTGTTTGCACAATATATTGGGAATGCAGCCAGGTTCCCCCAGGACAAAAATGAATTCAAAGGCAGAGATAAAACCCTCTTTGGCTGATCTGCCGCCGCCTGAGCTGGCCCTGTTAGTGAGGTCTAAGGGAACCAGCGCACATACCTTGGGTCAAGTAGGCTCCGCAGAAACTGGAAAAGCAAAAACGGACTCTGAGAGGGAAACGAAAAAAATAGAAAAGCATTAAAACCAAGTACACGATTAGTCGGTCAGCTAGCAGAAACTGACGCAACATTCTGCCTCGAGGCCGGCACTGTGAGGCGGGTTTGTTGAGGGTCCCAATGCCAAAGCTCCCGCCCCTTGCAAAGACAGAGCTTCAGAAAGCTCTTGGGGATCTGGCCTCATCTCCTGAGGGCTCCCAGGCAGCTTAGAGAGTATAGTAAGGCACCACTTCCCCTCATCTCCTCCTCTCTGCCATGGCGAAACCTGCTTGGCCAAATCCAGAGGAGGCTGGTGACCGGTGCCCAGGAGGGCCCTGGCAAAGATGGCTCTGCTCTAGCACCGACAGTATTACCCCATCTTGTTGGGCCAAGAGGCACGTGACTGTACTACAGTGGGACTAGTGGAGGGCCAGCACCCTTGAAAAGAGTGAAGTTAAGCCAACAGTCCCACCCACGACCCCTCTTCCATGGCTGGGGACTGGTTCTAGGGTACCACAGACTGAAGAATCAGCACATGACCTCCACGGCCCTAGGAAGGCCTAGCAGAAAGCCTTTTGACTGGTTGGCTGGTTTTCTCTCTGACACAGGCAAAGGCCTCCCAAAAGGCCTCAGGGAAAGAGTTCCTGGCAATGCTCCTGTGTGATCCTGTCCCTAATTGGGGGGGGGCGGTGGGAGAGGGGGCACTGAGATGTTTTATCAGACAGAATTGAGTGTCCGGCTGTTGCCTGCTGCTCTGGTGGGAGGCAGCTTGGAAGGTTCTGGAGACACTGGGGCCCCAGAAGGGGCATGGTGGGGGGGTGGGGACAGACCAGGAAAAGCTCTCCATGGTGGCTGTAGGAGCATGAAACTTCTGGGCTGACATGGGGCAGGCCTGCTCTGCTGAGATCACAACGCTTCAGGAGGAACTATTCCAAGAGAAGCATTCCATGTTCATCTCTAGACCCATGATGAAATGGAAATGGGAGATATCAACAGAAGTACAGTGGACGATGAAGGAATCTGCAGGCCTGCTCCATTGGTTAACCGCTTCCCCTTGGGGACCACAAAGTCCCTGGGCACCAGCATGACCTGGGGCTGTGGGAAGCCAGTAACTGAATAAGAGTAAATTCCCTAAAAGTAAGGGGACAAGACCGGATCAGGGACTCCTGACCCTAGGCCAGAGGACCCCCCCCCAGAGGTTTGTGGATCAATTCCAGGGGGTCTAGGAACTTGGATGGGGAAAAATGACATCTGAGTTTTACTAATTTTGAACTGAAATTGAGCATTTCCTTCCAATAGTTAAAAAATGATTGTGAGATGAGGTCCCTATGTTTGCCCAGACCCTGCCCCAGGGTCCACCCATGAGAAAGGACAAACTAGCTGCCATGTGCTCAACTGATCCACCCCAAAAGACATGTCTTCCTTCAGCAGCTGCTTTCCAAGGCCCAGAAATCATGACTGCCAGGAGGCTTTGGTCTACCTGGTGCCCCGCTCCTGCTCCTTCCTAGGGAGGGGCTGTACTCACCTGGAGTTTGTGAATGACGGCCTCCACTTGCCCAGAGAAGTGGGTGGCCACCAACTCTGCTGCCTTGCAGGGGTTCAGAGACACGAGCTCCTGGATAAGGAGAGAAAACACTCAGTGTCACTTGAAGATTTACAGCTGAAAAAACCCTTCACAAGCTAGAGGTCTGAGCCTACCCCATGACCTGATGTAAGCTGCACAGGGGCTGGCCAGAGACCCCCAGGTGTGCCATCCAGGGAAAGGAGAAAGTCAGGAATGGGCTCAGCTGGAGACCCAGAAGGCAGCAGGGGAAGGCAGGGATTTGGCGTCTGGGCAGGGGCTCAAGCTCTGGCTTCTCTGAGAACAGCTGAAACCAGAGCGGAAGCAAGAAAACTGGCCAGCTCCCCAAAGTAGTTCATGGGATCCCAGGGTCACAGACTAGAAGCAAAACTACCCTGAGAGTTCACCTCATATCCAACCAGGTGGCAAAGATGAAGAAAGATGGGGTAATTAATATTGGAAGGGCTGAAAAGAGGCACACTGGTGCTTTGTTAGTGGACCTATGTACGATCTGGGCCAACCATTTTGGAAAATAATTTGGATGTATGCTAACAAAGTATCTACAATGCCTATCAAGTGGGCCTGAGGATTAGGGCTGGTCAAAGAGGTCACATCGAACTGCCACAAAGAACAGAAAACTAAGCAATGGACTGTTACTTTACTGTATGAAAAAGAGGCTTTGATGATATAGAAGCACACGGGAAATGGAGCAAAGAATCTTTTGCCTGCACCAACAAAACACCTGAAATGCTGTGCTGTGAACATGAGCGTGACCAAAGAGAAAGATGAGGCACGACCCCTCCCTCTCCTGCAGAGGACATCAGGCTTGGGGGAGGAGGTGGTTACTGTGGGGCAGAAGGGGCAGCTCTCCAGGAGGCCAGGGACAGATTGGGAAAGGCAGGTCATGTCAATCTGACAACGTCAATAACATCTTTTAAAAAAAATTTAAGAGCTGGAAAGGACCTTCAAGGTCACTGGGTGCAGCCTCCTCAAGTGACAGAAGCAGAAACAGAGATGCAGAAAGGTGAGTGACTTGGCCAAGGTCACACAGGCAAGTGGCAGAGCTGGGAGCAGACGGGGACAAGATGGAAGGAAAGGCAGCTCAGTTAATTCATTCAACAAACCCTTCCTGAGTACAACAGGGGTGACGACTTCAAGATCCCTGCTGTGAAGGAGATCACTTTGGGAGGCCTTTCTGGAGGAGGCAGTACCAGAATAAGGAAAGGCTGACCATACCAGGCAAAGGCAGAACCAGGACAGAAAGGAGACAAGGACGATGGGACATCCTGAGGGCCTGAAGGGAGCTGTCGAGAGGCCCCTGGGGCCTGTGATATGGCTGTGATACAAAGATGAAGGCTTAGGAGGCCCTTCTGAGAGGAGCGGGGTTGGATCTTCTGAAGGACTAAGGGACCTGTCCATGTTCAGCCGCCACATAAAGGTCAGGGTTCTGCGTTGGAATAAACAAATTTCCACTCGCTGGGCTGAGGGGCCAGATCTCATCCTTTGGAGCTGACTAGGAAACAAGGCACAGTCCTAAGCCTGGCTGAACCAGCCACAACAGGACCGTGTTGGTTGGGACAAGCTTGGCACTTCCGCAGAAAAAGGCCCAGGGGCTGGGGCTCTCAAAGGTCAGGATGAGTCAACAGCGAAAGAGCCAAGAAAGCGCAGGGTACAGACCCAAGGGTGACAGGGCAGTTTTGTCCTTGGCCCTTGGGGGCATGTTTGGGGAAGGACTTCGAAAAGCTGGAATTCATCTATCAGAAAAGCTGGGCACGCAAAGGTCACTGGAAGGAATGGAAGAGAAAAGGTGCTCCTGAAGGGCCAAGAAGAGACATTTGACCCGCTTTCCTTGGTACCAGCTCGTTCCAGTGAAGAATCTGGAGAGGACTTGGCCTTTGCCAAAGTGGGATGGACGGTGTGGAGGAGCAGGAGGCTTCCCCCAGGGTGGGGCCAGAAGATCCCTGACTGAGACGTCCTGAGTAGGCCTGGGGACGGCTGGATACCCTGTCTGATCCCTTCCCTCTCCACTGTTCTTTTTGGCACTTGAAGCAGAGTGAATTCACAAAGGCGGGAAAGCACAGTCTGTTTGAAAACTGGCACATGGTCCACTTAGTCCTAGATGTGGGAAAGGAAAGAGGATGAGCCAGGGTGAAGATACAGGCTGGGGCTGGGATGGCAGGAAACTATTGCAGGTTTTTAAGGAGGGGCACACAATTAAAGCTACTTTTAGGGAAAGCGGGCAGGCACCAGCGAGGCTGGGGAGGATGCAGGAGAAGAGTGAATGGGGGTGGCACAGAAAGCAGAGGGCAGGCTGGTGATAGACTCGAGAGGCTCTGCAGGCTGGGGAGTGGCAGACACGACATCCCCATCTCAAGCCTGGGAGATGGTGGTACCCCAGCAGAAACAGGATCAGAGGGAAGAATATGCTCATGGGCAGAGTCAAGCTTGGTCTGAGATGCCCCTGGAAAAGCAGGGCAGGTGGGGTCTCTGATGTAGAACTGGGAGTCGCCCCAAAAGACACCGTTAGTAAAAACCATGGGAATGAATGTAATCCTGAAAGGGAATAGGGAAGGAGCAGGACTAAGAGAATGCCCTCCAGGAGGGTGGGTCAAATGCCAAGTGCCACCAAGTACTGCCAAGAAGTCAAGGAGGATAGAGCTTGAGAAAAGACCATGAGGCTGGGTGAGCAAGAGGATGTCATTAGTGACCTCTGAAGGAGAGAGACAGGGAGAGGGAGAGGGAGAGGGAGAGAGGAGGCCGGATGGCAAGGAAACGAGCAGATGGTGAGAAAGCCGAGGCAGCAAGTTCAGGCTCCCCTTGGGCAATCCAGTGATTAGCAGAAGGAGGGAGAAGGCGGATGTATGGAGGGCACTCCTGTGTTACAGGAGGGGACGCAGGCATGGCTGCTAGAGGATGAGAGAGCCCGCCAGAGAAGAGCAGGTACTCAAGTACCGGATGCAGAGGAGGATGAGAGTTGGAGCAGGGCCTGGAACAGACAAGAAGGGATTTCAAGGAGGAAGAAAGGAGGCAGTAGTCTCAAAGGAAGGGAGGGTCCTTCCTCTTGGTGACCTGGGTGAAGTCTTGAGGGCGGCAAAGATGGGTCCGATGGCCATGGTCCTGATTGAAGGTGTGACGAGGCATTTTTTTTTGGAGGGTGGAAGGCAGGGCAATTAGGGCTAAGTGACTTGCCCAAGGTCACACAGCTAGTAAGCACGTCAAGTGTCTGAGTCCAGATTTGAACTCAGGACCTCATGACTCTAGGGCCGGTGCTCTACTCACTGCACCACCTAGCTGCCCCTGACAAGGCATTTCTTAGGTGCTCAATGGGTACAAGGCGAAGTGGAGGGCTTGGGTGGGTGGTGAGCAGTTAGCAGAGTTACTCTGAGGAATACAGCAGAGAGGATGCCACGGTAGCATGGAAGGAGATTAGATCAGCCAACCTGAGGTGGGAAGCATGGGCTGGGTGGTCTGCATGAGGTGAGAGACAAGCCCCAGCACCCAGGGGCTGATGGCCTGGGAGATGACAGAGAAGGGAACTTGAGGTGGTGACCGGGACAATGGGGCTTGTCACAATCAAACACTGGTACAGCTTGAAGGTTTGCTGTCTTATCAACAGCCTTGTGATGAAGGCAGAGGAAGCATCATCTCCATTTGAAAGACTGGAAAGCATGGCTTGGAGAGCCCATGACCACCTGACCGTGAAGCTCGGGATCCCCTGATTCCAAATCCAGTGCACTAACTATGAGGCCACACCACCTCTCCTCCTGATGGCACAGTTCTGAGGGGTGCAGCTGCACTGGGGAGTACAAGACGTGGGGAGGCGAGGACAATAACGGGCTTGGGAGCTTAGCCCAGGATGTCAAAAAAGCTCCCAGCACAGACACACAAGGACAGCGGGAGATCGACTTTGATGGGTGCTAAATCCCTGGGAAAACTGGACCTCCATGACAACAAAGATGGGGAGACAGCAATATGGGTGGATGGCAGAGACTTCGTGATGGCTCCTGTTTGGAGGCAATGAAGTGGCCCTTTGGACAGAGGATTGGCCTTCCTGGGCACAGAGAATACCTGAGTTCAAATCCTGTCTTAAGTACTTGAGTGACCCTGGGCAAATCATTTAACCTCTCTCAGACTCAGTTTCTTCATCTGTAAAATGGGAATACTAGACTGTCTCTTCCAGGACTGTTGGGAGGGCCAAATGAAATTTTAAAAATCACAATACGAATGCTAACAATTTTAGCGTTGTTGCTGTTAAGGGATTGTGGGAACAACTATCTGGAGGAGCAGGGGGACCAAGGAGTTTTGTAAAGCCTCTTGCTCGACCTGTGAGCTGGCAGAATTGTCATCCAGAACCCTTTCAGCGGGAGAGGGCTGTGGGAGAAGCGTTCTCTGTCACCCAGGGACCACCGGGCTTCAGATACAGTGACCAGAATCCACGGAAATGGGTGAGATCTTTGGCGGGATAGGTGGTGGGAAGAGAGCCAGAGGCTGGGCAGTGAGTGTGGCAGGGGCGGGAGGCCCAGGCCTGGAGTGAAAACAGTGACTAGGGAGCAAAGGAGAAACTAACAACAAAGGAGAAACCATGATGTGAGTGAGAGGGAAGCAGGGAGGGAGAAGATGCTAGGCCTGAACTTGGCTGCTCTAGGACAGGGGAGAATGCACCGGGCTTCTGGCGCCTCCTGGGGACCTTGGTACAAAGTTGGGCTGGGCTGGCGCAGATCATAGTGATCATTCCTCCGGAGGTGTGGTCTGTTTGGTGGCAGAGCTGTCTGCTGGGAATCCTGCCTTTAGGGTACAGGAGCCTCTCAAAATGTGACCCAAGTGGGGCTGCTCACCCGGCAGGCCCGGTCTCTCCCTCAGGGCTGAAGAGCCTGCTCCGTCTCCCCCATCTTACTGTAACACCCCTAACCCTACCCTGGCCCCTCCTCAGAAGGCTTCCGGGAGCCTCAGCTGGCCCTTCCATGCAATGGGGGTCTCAGCTCTCCTCTCCAGAGCCTCTCTCCCCCAGAACGATCCCTCCTCGGTACTGGATGAGCACAGCTGAGCCTTATCTCCTCTCTGGCTGACTGCAGGAGGTTGCCACTTAGCTTTCCTGCTAACAACACAAACCAACAACCTCAGGCCTCGCTTCATCACTTTTTTCCTCGGGCACCTTTGCCATCTCTAGACAGTTTCACGATCTTCTGCCCAGGGCTGGCTCTGAGTCTCCGATTGGGCCTGGATAAGAGGCTTGGGACAGACCCTTCCCGAGCCGGCTCCACCCCACCTTTTCAACTTCATGTCCAGCTCCTCTGCCAGAGCTAGCCTCTTTTCCTCAGCCAGGCCATCGCTTCCCCGCTCCAAACTTTTGTTCATGGTACTCTAGACACCTGAAATCTTGGGCAAGTCCTGCTCACATGACAGCCCAGGTTCAGTCCCATTTCTTTCATGAGCCAGGCACAGCACACGGTAGGGAGTGCTGGATGTGCTTACTACACGCAGAGCACTGGAAGGACTAGGCCTCCGGTCAGAATGACTTTGTTTCCCTCTTTTTCTTTTCAGTGAGGTTAGTGGGAGGGAGAAAAAACAAAAGCTGCTAATTAAACAATAGAATTCAATTATAAACTAAACCACGCTACTGGGGGAGCCGACCAGCCCCTTCAGCTTTTCCCAAGTTAGCAGCAAGGCCTCCACAGGCAGAGTGGACACTGCCCAGAACCAGAGGCTTGGGGTTTTTCAGACACCCATGCAAAGTCTGCAAACACAGGCTGAAGTAAAAATAAAAATAAACATATTCGGTTGACACCATCTGAGAGGGTCTGGTGTGTCTGACACGGCCTTAAGAATGAGGATGCAAACAGGCCCGAGCTGCTCTGTGCCTGCTAGGGCTAAACAGTGCTTCTAGAGTCCATTGCGGGAAGCCTAGGAAGCTTGGTCCTGACTAATTCTGGCCCAGGGGCCCCAACATTTCTTAGCCAAACCAGGATGATTGCCGCCCTCCCTCTTCCCATGCCCCGATGACAACTTAAAAATACTTACTCTGCAGCCACCTTGCTTTTAGGATGCATGAGCGTATAAATCCAGCCCCAACTTTGGGAAATGGGAGGCTGATCTTTAAGACGGCCTTCATGTGGGCTCCAGAGCCCATGCTGAATTAAAGGGGGTCTTAAGCCTGTTTCCCCTCCATGTCTGTAGCGGCAAGATCCCACAAAGCCCTGGTGTTACCCTCCTCATGGCTTCTGCCCCAGACATCTTACAGCTATTGGCCATTTTTAAGGAGCCGGTAATTAACAGGCCTTGGTTAAATAAGTTTGAGCGCATCGAATGACGTTAAGAAGCTCGAAGGTGAAAAAAAGTGCGGATTGAGAAAAAAACAAAACAGCCAGTTAGCAGAAATAACCGCGGTGCAGAAGAAACGATTCCTGCTTCTCCGACACGGGCTTTTGCTGAGGAATTAGTTTTGTTGGTGATTAATTCACCTCGAGTCATGTTAGGCCTCTCCTTCATTCCAAGCACCACCAGCCCCCACCGCAAGTTCTGTAGTGCAGATAGCGGAGCCTGTGGTTCGAAGAGCGAGTCATCGAGGAGGCGAGGAGGCCAAGAGAACCTGCCGAGCACACACAAGGCCTACTGGAGCCTGCGCTCGCTCAATGATAAAAATGATCCTACAGCTTTATAGCTGGTTTACAAGCCCTTTTCTTGGGAAAGCAGTGCAGCCCAGTGGCTGATGCTCCACACAGGAGTTAGGAAGACTAGAATTCAGATTCTACCCCATGGGGGGGGGTGATCTTAAGCAAAGAACTCACTTAACTGGTCTGGGACTCTGTTTGCCGACCTGTACAATGGGGGTAATAGTAGCACCCACATCCTAGGGCTTTCGGGACAATCACACAAGAAAACACAAGTAAAGTGCTCTGCAAACCTCAAAGCCCCACCTAAGTATCGTCATCAGTATTTACAGAAACCCTGTAAGAGGGCGGACAAAGAATTCTTGTGCCTATTGTATAGACACAGTAAGAGGCAGAGATGGGACTTGAACCCAGACCCGGCTCTTCCCATGGGCCACTTCTCCAAAGTTCAGAGGAACAAGTCTTTTGGGCCTTCGTGTCCAGAGATGCTGTGGCTCTTTCTGTCCTAAGGAGGACTCTTTCTTTTCTCTCCATGCAGGCCTCTTGCTCGGAGTAGACGAGTGAAAAGGGGAAGCGGCTCACCTCGCTCTCGCCAATGTGTCCCTCAAGAGGCGGTTCACACGCCTGTCCGAGCTTTGGTCTCGGACGGTCTTTGGGCCCTTGATCGGACGTGGCACTTTTTGAAGCATCGGGGCTGGCTCGCCCCCAGGGAGAGCCCTCCCGCTCCAAAGGAATACTGCACAGTTCTCTTCAAATAAGTCACCTGAGGATATCCCCATCCTGGGACCCCGACTGCCCCAAGAGCGCGAGAAGCTCTGAGGAGAATCTTATTCCTGAAAACAGGCCTTGTCTGCCATCCTCGCTCAGGAAGGTGAGGACGGGGTGGGAGACCCCGCATGTGGTGGAGTAGTACCTCACAGGAATTTGGAACTGCTGGTTTCTGAAGCACGTCAGGTTCTGAGCCCTCAACGACTGACCCCAGGACTTCTTATACACTGTTAGCGGCAATCCGCCACAGAAGTCTGGAGTAATGGGTCAGGCAGCTTCTCAGACCCCTTCCAGACCTTCCAGAAAGATCCTGCCTGAAGGGAGCTCACTGGGCCGAGCTCCTCCAAACTCAAAAAAACAGTTGGTGCCAGGGCCAGGGAAAGGGACACCAGGAAATGCCCAAATTTGTGACTCCTCTTCTCAGCAAGGTCAGAGAAACGACCCCACAGAAAAGAAACCTGCTATGGGGAGGAAGTAATGCTGCCCTCTGGGTCAAGGCTTACTGAGCTGCCCCAGGGGAAGGTGGGGAAGATTTCCATGTTTATTCCCAAAAATGATCCAAAGGCCAAGGGGGAGCTGGGAAAGAAGTGTGTGGGCATCCAGGCTAGCCCATAGGGATGAGTAATTCTGGCTTTGTAAAGGACACGAGTGACCTTGAGAGCATGATAGCAAAAGGAGGAGATGTGATAGAATGAAATCTGCCGAGACAAAGTGGAGTGAGTTATGACCAGCAAGGGCACAAAAACCCCGGGGGAGTGGGCCGTTGCTGACCCAGATCTGGGCCCGCCTTACCTCGATGTGCAGCATGGCCTTCTGCCACACGGACTGCTTCTCCTCCGGGCTGTGCCCAGGAATGGACAAGATGTTATGAATGTAGTTAAAGACCTCTTCCTGAAAGTGTACAAAGAACTCGCTCAGTTCCTATTAAATACCTGCCAAAGCTTAGCTTATGGTCCCCTTTGGTGACTGGTCTCTCCCCCGCTGCCACCAAAGGATTTCCAGGAAGGGGAGATCTGACTGTGACACCCTCCCAAACACCAGCAGCTCCCACCATCTCCAGGATCAAACACAAACTCGTCTTCACCACTTGGCCCCCCTTCCTTCTTTTCTGGGATTATTGTGTTCCCCTTCCCCCACACTACCTTTCTACCTCTTCCTCATCTGCAAGGCTCCATCTCTGCCTCTAGGACTTTCCCTTGCTGGCTCTCCATACCAGGAATGGAGCCCTTGTATGGCACACCTCCGGCCAGAGCAGTCAGAGGCCTGGGGGCCATCGAGAGAGGCTTTTGGCAGGAGCCTGGGCATGGAAAACTTACGTGTCTGACAGCCAAGGACCAGCCTGGGCCTGATCATCGGCAGGGCTGCAAAGAATGAGGAACTGCCTGGGCCACAGAACACACTTAGACTGTCTATGGAGGGGCTACAATCAGTGTCATGGGGAGCACCCTTGTTAAGGAACTCCTGGAGCCTGAAGTATGGCAGGAGATGGGTGTGACATGGGAAATTCTGTTCCATGTTTGATGAACAACCCAAGGCCCTGAGGAAGTCCTGATGACTGAATGACTCTACCTGCCTGAGTATGAAGGTGACATCGTCTGGGGACATAAAGGCCTCTGAGGAGAAGAAAGCCCAGCACCCTCTCTGCTCACCTCTCTCAGCGGGTCCCGGAGATAACAGTCAATAATCTTGTCATACTGGTGTCCTCGTTCATACATAAATTCACAAATTTGGTAGCTGAAGACAAGAAGAGAGGCAAGTGGGTCCAGTGAACACTCGCTGCCTAGGGTGAGGCAAGTGACAGAGGGAAAGTGGGGAGAAGGGGGGGGATTTCTTTGGATGAATGCAGGAATGGCTGTCATCAGAGGGCCCTGCTCACTCCTACTGGAAGGGCAACACGTGGCCTTGGAAAGGAGACCTCTATAGGGATCGGTGAAATGTTGGGCAGAAGCAGCTGGACAGGTCTCAGGAAAAGTGCACACAGTTCCTCCACTAACAGCACTCAGAGCTCCCAATAAGCCTCCTCTTCTCAAAAGATTAAAGCTGGGGAAAGGCAACACTTTACGACTGAGGCAGATATAAACGGTAGGATAAGAACGTCTGCCCCATGGTCTGCTTCATTAGCAGCATGGTCCTTGGACAGACGGACAGCCTTGGAGTGTTCCAGAAGACCTGGGTTCAAAGCCTGTTTTTGATAAAATGGCCAATAGTGTGTTGAAGGATAAAAAGATCTGTAACCCCAGGCAGATCTCTCAGGCCCCCAAGTGGGTCTCCAAGATTATAAACTATGGATGACTTACTCAGCTACATTAGGGAAGGGAGGTTCTGTACCGGGGCTCCCAGTGCTGATGAAACCACAGATCTGAACCCCTCCTTGCCAAAATTAAGTTGGGGTCACTCCTGAGAGCGATCGTGGAATTTATGGTAAATGCCAAGGAAACATAGGGCAGAGATTTTACTTAACAGAGGCCCATGCAGATGTGCCCAGGGCCCTTGGCTCTGTGGCCATATTTGAGGCCAGGAACTTCACATGCTGGGACGATTCTGAACAAAGGGCCTGCTGCCTCAGACTTATTGTGATTATTCTGATGGTCTCATCGTCTAAACAATCATCTCTTCCAAAATCAAAGGAGTCGGCAGGGCATCGATAGAATGTGCTTCAAACCAGGGAATGGGTGCTGATGCCACCTTGGCATGACTCACAACTCGGCTCTCTCGGCCATCCGGATGAGCCGGCTCTCCTCAAACTGCACGATCCCTCCAGCCTGGAGCAATTCAAGGAGGACCTGGAGATGTTGCAAAGAACAGTCAACATTTTCACTTTGATTTTTACTCCTTCCTCCCTCCCCCCAAGCTCTGAAGAGGAGGGCAGACCATGGAAATGATCATGAATCCAGGAAGGGCCACAGAAGGAGAAAGTTCATTTGGCTTCTGGCTTGCTTTTACAGACACAAGGGAAAAGACATCTCAGGCCTAACACCATAGTGCTGACAGTATGATATTTCAGTTAAAAATTCTAAAACTGAAATGAGCACCTCCTTTGGTTTGTAGGGAGCTAACTTGTGGGGAAGGCCCAGCTGGATAGATTTGCACACTTGAGACGTGACCCTGGCTGCAAATGACTCCGTCCTAGCCAGCCCATGAGGGCAGCACTCCACCAGACTGGCTCTCCAGGGAACTAAAAATACCACTAGACACCATATTCTTCCAAAAGGCAGTTATTTCAAGTGTTTTTCTGCCTTCTTGTGACCCAGCATGCCTTTGGTGAGTGTGGACTCTGCTTTCTAGAAAGATGGGATGCAAAGACTCCAATGCAGTCCTCAGTATGAGAATTAAGAAGGTACTAAGAGTGGGTGCCAACCCACTGCCTAATGAAGAGCTGTCTTTAAACAGGCCTCATAAAGTACAATTAACAAGCATTAGGCCAGGATTTTGCAGGTGAGGAAGTCACTGCTTGGGTCTCAGACACTGCACCTTTTGCGACATGGTACCATCATCTGTGGGGATGTGGCACCATCATCCATGGCAGACATGAAGCACGCTCCAAACAATTCTCTGAAGCCCCTCCCCTCTTGGATTAACCATGCAGCCCCATGCTGGCTGGCTATGACACCTATCACAGGTGATGCCCTAAAAGACTGTGTGGGAAGCCTGTGCCCTGGGAGGCATCCAAGGATCTGGGTGCCAGTTCTGGCCACCACTTACTAGTTTTATGACCTTGGGTCAGATAAGATGGCCCTTGCAGTGGTCACATTTCCTGAGTCTGTGAATCTTTTTCCAGGCTAGCTTCATGTTTCCTGTTTGTCATTTTTTCCCATGCTGCTTTCTCCAAAGTGCCTGAGCTCCCCACTCCTCAAGCCCCACATCTCCCTAAGGAGGCTGCAAGGGAGCCTTAGGCTGGGCATGTGAAGAGGTGTAGCTCTAGGCCTTGTGGGTATCCTTATCCCTCAGCTCATTGTTGGCTTCATGGGCCCTCACAGAAGATCTCCATTTAACACAAAAAGTTCTTTGTTCACTTCTTTTGAGTGAGACAAGCTGTTCTGCATTGGTGGTGGGAGTTTCCATCCTAGGAACTCCCCACAATGAAGAAATCACAGATCTGGATCAAAAATTCAAAGGCAAAAAGCAGAGCATGTGGCCTGCAGAGCTGACTATCAGAGGCCTGCTGAGCTCTGCCCTTCCAGAGGCTTGGGGACTGGAATGACCCAAGTCTCTTGAATTCCAAGGTTGACCTTGGGATACCAGCAACATGGACCCCTAGGCACTTCCCTCCCTCTCAGTGCCCTCAGCTAAAGCCACGACTGCCTCTAGTTATGTCATCTTACTTCCCAAAGTTCAGTTAGAGAATATTCTAGAGTCCTACCTGCTGCCTCTCCGAGTGCCGGGAGTCGTCATCGGGGCTGCAGAGGAATTCAAGGACCTGGCCCAAAAGAAGACACCTTCACTGCAGCCTGGCCCACGATGCCACAGCCACAGGAGTCACTTCCCGCTGGCCTCCAGCTCCCCTCCCCTCCTGCCAGCCTCTGCTCCTGGGTACCCCCATGCCCGGCTGGAAGGACAGACTCTCTACGTAAACCCTGAGAGGAGCTGTCGGCCTGAGCAGGCCCTATTCATGCTGACAACTTAATTTCTGCCTGAACTGTGTTTTCCCTGCAGTTTGGAAATGCCCTGAGTAGTGATACGAGCAAAGGCTTCTCGAATCTAACTGTCAGGCTCTGGGCCTCCTCAGGGATGTGAGGGGCTGCCCAAGAGCCTGTCTCTGACATGGCTCCTCTTTTCCCATTTCTTCCCCAAATGAGATAAGACTTTTTTATGTCTCTGAAAAGCTCAGGCCAGAAGAACTCCATTGACCAGGACCTAGTTCCACCAGGATGGGCAACCAAGAAGAAAAGCTCCTGTTCTCAGAAGTACAATTTCCAACTCTGGGACTGATCTATACTAGAAAGATCCTCTTTGTCCAGTCTCACAACACATTAAGGAATATGGCCCACTGAGCAATTCTGAAAGCCAAGAAACAGGAAAAATGCCAGGGCCCAGCTGGCTCTAGCAGTCAGACTCACGCACCTGGTCAAAAAGCGTCCTGTTCACAAAAAGCGTATTGTCGGGCTTGGCAAGCTGTCGGGCGAGGAAGGTGAAGAGACACCCAACTTGGGAAGGAGTAAAATCTGAATTTTCCACCATGACCTGATGAGTGAAAGGACCACAGATGTTCACTGTAACACCTGACTCGCCACAAATAACACACATTCGAAAGGGAAGACTGCCTCACTGCTACAGGTCTGCGATGACATTTTTTATTAACTATGTGAAGACTGAGCTGACCACCAGGATGGAAAGGGGCCCGAGTAGAGTAAGGCTGCATCGGCTAAGTGCCACAAATGTTTTTAGCCCTAAATCTATGACCCCGTGAACAGAAGGCAGCCAACCCAAACAAGCAACAGGGAAGGACCTTAAAGCGAGTAGGTGCACACCAGCCCCGTAGCCACTCTTTCTGTTCATTGGCTGGCCAAGGGCCCAGACCGTATGTTGGCTTCTCCAGTCACCTCATCATCGGCCAGCCTCTGGGGGCAGCTGTAGGCTACCATCATCAGTCCGAGTGGGCCGCCACGTCTCATCCACCAAATGTCTCCAATTCCCTCTTTGCAGCCATGACCCAAAGGTAAAACAGAGGCAATGTTCTTCCACCAAGGCCCGTATGTGTGGGCCCCGGCCTCCCCCACTTTCTTCCTTCTCCACTGATACCCTCTTTTCTCAGCAAGAAGCATCAATGGGATACACTCAGCTTTGCTTCTAGTTGGGTTATCTGAATGCCTTTCTTTATTAAACAGAGCATTGGCGGGTTGGCTAATTACTCCCAATAGAAGCCTGACATTGCCGAGCTTGGGGGGAAGAAGGGGAGAGGCTTCTAAGCCTCTCACTTGCCTTTCTAACTCACTAAGACAATTTAACAGAGAGAACCCAAGATATTCTAGTCCTGGGCCTGGCCACTAACTAGCAATGTCATTTTTGGCAATCACTGAACATCTGAACCTTGGTTTTCTCATCTATAAAATGAGGGGTTAGATTCGACAAACCTCATGATCCCTGCCAACCATAAGGCCTGTGATTGCTGTGAAGGTTCATGCTCTGGCTGCCTTTCTCTCCTCTTCTTCTGCTCTCTGAATGGTGGGGAGCATGAGGGGAATGAGGGTTGGACCTAGGAGTCATGGGGCCTAGGTTCAAATCCGGGTTCTGCCATTTCCTCCCTGGGTGACTCTGGGCCAGTCACTGGACCTCTCTGGGCCTCAGTTTTTTCATATGTAAAATGAGAAGACTGGACTTAACAGTCTCTGAGCTCCCTCCTAGCTCTACAACAGTGACCCTCTGATCTAAGTTCAGTTTTAGGCCTTCCAGGGGTCTATCACTGACCTGGTTCCAAAGAGTTCCTGGCATTTCCATCTGTCCTCAAGGGTCTCCCAGGCCTAGTCATATCTATTATACACATGTGTGAGAAATGATCATTAATAACCCCAGCTTGCAAGGAATTTAATCTAGGGTAGGCAAGACCATTGTGCTCTACTCAAGCTTGGGTGAACACAGATCCTTTTGTCTAGATAGGCTGGGAGTAGTCTGGCATAACGGGGTAGTCTGAGTAGAAATAATTTCTCTGTGTAAGGGTCACTCTCAGCCTCACTGATCACCTGCTGTTTCACCACATGATGGTCTTTGGGCTAAGAGAGACAGCCAAATGACCTTCCTTTTATTAATAACCTGCTGGCCTTATTAATACAATGATTAAATTACCCAGAAACTAGGTCTCTTAAACCTTTTTTAATGTCACATATGGGTCTTTCCAGATGATTCTCTTTCCTTAAAAAAAAAATAAGCAAAAAAGTAGGAAACTTCCACCTGCCTGAGGCTTCCCTCTTCCTTCTAGCCTGAATGATTCTCTTTAAAATATTCTTATTCAGAAATTCCTAACAAACACTGGCATTTCCAAGGCAATTTCCCACTGGCTCTCAACAAACACTGCAAAGTACTAAAGATGATGCTTTTCTTGCTGGTATGGACGCTCCTTAAAAGCAGGAATTGAAAAAACCAAAAAAAACCACCCAACCAAAATCCTTTCTCCTTCACGCACAGCAGGTATTTGATAAATGCTTGTTGAATTTAGTTTTAACCCAGAAATCTGCCGTCTCCACAGGGGCTCCTCTATTCAGAGACCCTCTGAGATGGAAGAAGCCTCAGAAGCCACCACTTCTGACCTGCTTCTCACCCAGAATCCACAGCCAGTGATGACAGTTTTTGTGGTTGGCCATATCTGCTAGATTCCCTATAGGGCAACTTCAAGGTAGAGGCTTATTTCTCAGGAAATCCAGCACATGACTACATTCTTAGGTTCTTCCTCACATCTAATTTGCATTCCTGCTCTGCCAACTCATTTTCTCCTAAAATATCCCTAATAGAGACAAAAAATTACCTGCTTGCCCTATAACGATGCAGCTTTCTCTCTCCCAGGTACCTAAGTCCGGGTCTTTTCCCTTCCCCAGAGGGTCTGATTTCCTCAATCTCATCATCTCCTGTGGCCTTCTTCCAGCTGATTCAAATATCCAAAATGAGAAGGCCCTTCTGCCTTCTAGGATTTCCAGGGACACAGACAGTGCTGCTACTCATCAGCTGGGTGATGAGTTCCCTGCCCCAGCCCTCAGCTAGAAAGGAGCAGGTTGGACCTGATGACCTAGGAAGACCCTTCCAGCTGAGAATGGATGCCCCTACGTTGGCTACTTTTTACTTGCAAGGCTGACTTGCAGCAAGCATAGGGCACATGACCCGACCACCTGGTGGTTCATCTCCAGAGCTATGTGGTTATTGATTCTTCTGTCTGGCCTGTGACCTCCACTGCACTGAGCTGACCCATGCATGTCTGGCTTTCTCACCAATGGATGGTGCTCAATCAGTGCAAATCTGGGGAAGCCACTCCCAGGGTCCATACTGGAGCTGCCAAATAAAGCAGCAGCAGCAACATCTCTTAGGATGGCATGCCAGTGGTGGTACTCGCTGGTGTGCATTATCATGGGAATGCTGTTGAGTTTGGCTCTCTCTGGCTTCCCTAGATGGTAAGGAATTTGCACTGATTGACTATATTCACTCTGACCATTTTCCCCAGCTAATCACGGCCATTTTAAACTCCAGGTATCTCAAATTTGTGAGTCAACTATCTCTGACTCGGGGTTAGTTATGAAATCGCCACCATTTTCCATTTCAATCCTCAACTCACTGATGATGATAATGCGTCCAGAACCCAAGGTCACAAATATCACCCAATCTGTCCTAGAATCAATAAGGAAAGGGACTGAAGGAAGCTCCCCAGGCTGCACAAAGTCAGTGCTTTATGTAAAACCAAGGAGCTCTTGGTAAGTGAACGCTACGTGCCCAGCACTGGCTCAGACACTCCAGAGGAGGTGGCTTCATCCTCTTCCAGAACAAGTAGAGCTATTGGGACAAACCTCGAAAATAAGCATTTAAAACCCCCCAAATCACAGGCTTGCTGGGAGGCTGCCATGCTCCCATTCCACAGAAGAAATTTCTGCCCAAAAGGGGCAGAGGCTTTGCCTCCTCAGTGCAAAGTGACAAAGCACATCTCTTTCCTCTCCCGCTTCCTGCACCCCTTTCTCAGGCTGTCTGGCATCTCCAGGCCTCCTCAAATCTGGGCCTTCCTTTAAAAGCCAGTTCAAGGCTCATCTTCCACATGAGGTTCTTCCTGCTTTCCCCAGCTGCTAGGGCCCTTCTCCTTCCCAATGACCTTGTATTTGTTTCTGCATCCATTCTGGATATATTTATAAATGAACAGGAGAGAATGTAAGCTCCTTTTTTGAATAGTGGGGTCTAGCACATGGATTCATAATGTGGTTTTGTGGAAAGAGCACCAGCCCATGAGTCATAGAGACTGGATTCTAATCTGGCTCTGCCATTTTCTAGCACATGAATGTAGGCAAACCATTTAATTCAAGACACTGTTTTCTCATCTGAAAAATGGGGAGAATGATTCCTGACTCACTCACTTAACACTAGTGAGCATTTATAGAGCATCTGAAGGCTTGAAAAATGCTATACAAATATTATCTCATTTGATCCTCAGAGCAACTGTGGGAAGTGGGTGCTATTATGGGCCCCTTTTATAGAAAACTGAGGCAGAGAGAGGTTAAGTAACTTGTCCAGGGTCACCAGCTAGTTTGAGGTGAGATATGAACTCTGCCTTATTGACAACAGGCCTGGCGTTCTATTCATGGCACCTCCCAGCTGCCTCTGTTTTCATGAGGATCAAACGAGAAAATGCTTGTGGGGAGCCCTCTGAAAATGGAAAATCTCTGTGGCCAAACTAGGGCATTATGAGGTTAATGGGAAGCAGGTCTGGTCTCTTCCCATGGCAGGGTCAAGCAGACAGACTACTCATCCCCTTCGTACAAAATCATTTCTAATCCTTCTGGACGTGGGGGAAGTTCATTCTGTTGCAAAGGGACGAGCATCTAAAAAAAGCCCTGGCCCCCACGGGATTATTAGCCAATGGCCCGGTGGGGACCGGGCAGATGGAAGGTGAGGAAGTTGTCTGTGGAGGGACTAGAGGGACAGCTCAGTTCTCAGAATAGCTCCTCACCCAGCTCCAGGCAGACCTGGACGGGGATGGTCATTTCGTTTCCTTCCTAATCAGCCAGCACACGTCATCTGGGAGCCTTGGAGAATGGGAGGACGGCGTCACTCCTGACAACCGCAGAGACTGGCTCGGCAGGGATGTTATCGGCGCCTAATCGGGTTCCTCCAGAGTAAACCTGAGTGAGCGGATGGGCTTGCCAGACCCAGCGGCGGCCAGCACCGACTCCAGACCTCGCAGGTGGACGCTCACCTGCAGCATCATCAGATACATCCCAAACCTACTCGCCTTCAGCAAGATGTCCACGATCCGCTGCTGGTATTCCAGAGCTTGCTTGTCATTTTTAAAGTCTTCAAAAGTCTACAAAGGAGAAGGAACGTTCTCCATTACAAATCGCTAATTACACATTTCCTAGGCAGCCCCACATCATTCCCTGGAATAACTATAAATAAACGGCAAATAAGTTCACAGACAAGATAATTATCCCTCTATGCAGCTTCTCTTTGTAAACAGGCTTAATGAGCATCCACTGACACGGATGGCACGGGAAAGTCTGGAGCACGTGATTCTGCATGAAATTCTAGGACTTTTCCTAGTAAATAAAACTATAAAAAAGAGGGCAGAGAAAAGTACTAAGCAGAAGGAAGCAAGAGTAAGAAAACCATCCCCAGGGAGAGACGGAAGCTGGGACGATGGGGGCATCACCGTCCCCTCCCTCCTGAGCTGCCTTTGTAGAACCAATGTGTACATAGGTCCCTTTTCAAAGGCTGCCACCTATTCTCTATGTAGGGCCACTAGAGGGGCACCACAGTGCACAGAACGCCAGGCCTGGAGTCAGGAGGACTCAAGTTCAAATCTGGCAGTCAGACACTTATTAGCTGGGTGACCCTGGGCAAGTCACTTCACCCTGTTTGCCTCAGTTTCCTCATTTGTAAAATAAGTTGGAGGAGGGAATGGCCAACTGCTCCAGTACCTCTGCCAAGAAAAAGCCAAGTGGGGTCAAGGAGAGTAGAAGAGGACTGAACAACAAAATTCTCCGTTATCTTGGACTCCTAGCTCTTTGCATATTGTCTCCTCCATTAGAAGGGGATCTTTTTGAGGGCAAGGCTTTGTTTTTGTTTTTATCTGGATCCCCAGAACTTAGCTCACAGCTTGATACACAGTAAGCACTTAATAAACGCACGTAATTTTTTCTCTTATTTTTCTTGCTTTTTTCTCCAGAACATGGCTAAAGCAGAAATAAGTTTTGCATGACTTCATATGTATAATGGGTATAATTCTTGACTTCTCAATGGGTGGGGGATGGGGTAGAGGGAAGGAGACAATTAGGAAATCAAAATCAAAATTAAATTAAAAAAGTACATGTTGTATGACCTTCCTCTCCTGCACTCCTGGCCCCATCTCAGGATGTCAGCTCCTTGAGGTGGAGGATTGTTTTTCATTTGGTTTCTGTATCTTCAGAGCCTTTCACACGCGAGGAGATTAGTAAAAGTTTGTTAAAATGAGCTGAATTAGATGGTGCACAATTTGGGAGGATTTGGGGAGAGATAGAAGAGGTACATGCCCAGCAGGCATCCAGGCTCCACAAGTTAAGGGTGATTATGGCCATTAAATACAGCACATTAATTGTCAGGGACAATGACTTCTGTAATGACTTCTGTGATTTCCATGACAACCAAGAAAAGGTGACACTGGAGACATTCCCCAAAGTTGCCATGGTGAAACTGTCCAGGTTCTAAAAATCTTCTGTCTAGAGCACGGTTCTGATTCTCAACCCCTGCCAAGCCCTTTTTCCTTGAATGTGGCCCTCAAGTAGATTCCACCTGTGTTAAAGACATCACCTGCCCCTGACCCAAAGTACTGATGGGGTGAAGAGGAAGCGGGGCCATCCAGGTGATGGGATGGGTTGAGGGTGAGGCGGGGCCATCTAGGTGATGCAGCGGGGTGAGGAGGAGGCGGGGCCATCCAAGGGACAGTCTAACAAGGCCCAGGCAACTTGCTCTTATCCTCGTAGGCTTTGAACCCTAATTCCAAGCAGAGGAGGTGCTATGTCCACTGCCCAAGCTGCCTCCTAGGTTGCAGTGAACATGTTCATCTATGAAGGAAGACTGACATGACCCCTGAAGATGGCTGAAGCTCAGCTCTGAGAGAAAGGCCTTTGCATTTGCACACAGAAACGTGGAAGGAATTCTTTATGCCTTGGCAGGTGAAAAGGCAGCTGAAGACCTCACTCTGGGTGAGAAATGGGATTACTCCAAAAGGCATAACAGACAGATTGATGGAAGAAACCCAGCGATCTTCTCTTAGAAGGGCTTGTGGCCTCAGAGGGAGCATTACCAAGGGAGACAGGAGGGTTCTCCCATTTGTTGGGTTTTCCCAGGAGGAGAGATTCTGCTCAGTTCCAAAGGCCACCCTGCCTGGAAGCAGAGGGATGGACTGGATGGTGTCACCATCTCATCCTTTCCAGGTGCTGGTGGGAGCCATGAGTCGGCAGGTGCAGACAGAGGCAGAGCCCTCCTGGAGGCACACACATTCCTCGAGTCCAAATGCACTAAGCATTACAGTGACACACGGAGGAAGGGGCTGCCGCAGCAGGCGCCAGTGGCTTTCTTTATCCATCCTTCCCTTTGGCAGCGTGCATTCATGGCTTTGAAACGGATCCTGAAAGCGTATTTCTGTAAACATTATTAAGTGGTAATGCCTCACAGTGTGAATACCGTGGTACAAATAATGGCATATTTTGGTGGTGGTGAACAACTGTCACTGAAATGACTGAGCGCTACGAGATCGTAATCTGCCGTCAATGTTTCCTCTAATTAGAAAATCGCTCTTGCTGGAGGGAGGCACGACGCATCAAAGCAGATTGGTGGAGGTGAAGGGGCTCGCACGAGGGCAGGGGTGGGGGGTGGGGATGCTCAGCCCTTCCCTCAGCTCAGCCAAGTGGGAGAAGCCTTGGAGTGCAGCCCCAGTAATGGCTTGGAGTCTATCATTACCTTTATCATTGTTATTAATGATGGCGATGACAACAATAATGGGCATTTCCATAGAACTTTAAGGTTTGTGGAGTGTCTGACACACGGTACCTCATTTTATACTCACAACCACCTTGGGAGTTACAGCTGATGAAACCGAGGCACACAGAGTTGAAGGGACTTGCTCAAAGTCACTCAGCTAGGAAGCGTCGGCAGCTGAATTTGAACTCAGGTCTTTCTGACTCTAGGCCCAATGGTGGCCATGAGAGCAAGCTCAGCTCCCTTTGGAGAGGCTCCTTCCCAAACCATTGAGTGACAATGACTGGGATGGGCCAGAATGAGACTTTTACTACCCTGGGATGCCCTCATCCAGGATCTATTCCCTTCTCACCAAAGAGGAAAGTGAGAAAAGAGCAGGACGAGCATCTCTGAAGCAAGGTCAAGGTCCTTCCATCAGCTAGGCTGGGCCCCTGTACCCTGTGGCCAAGGGCAAGCCGGGCTGCCGGTCACCTCTGGGGGATGGTCCTGCAGTATGCCTCCCTCTCTGTCCTCAGGCCTTCACCCACTCCCTCTCTCTCCCTTCTCTGGTGAGGGTGGTGAGGGTGGTGCGGATGATGAGGATTGTGAGGGTGGTGTAGATGGTGTGGATGGTGTGGGTGGTGTGGATGGGCAGGTGGTTTATGTATTCCCCCCTCCCCTGGCTGTCTCAGCTGCTGAGGCATGGCTGTCTCAGCTTCTCTCATCTTGTAGCTCATGGACTGACTTCCAGCATCCTCCTCCTGCTCACATGTCCAGCTGAAGCTGATGCTAGAAGGGCCGTCAATGTTCATTCTGTGGCTGGAGAAGAATTCATTTATAAAGCACCTGCTGTATACAACGCTTGCTAATTCCTCAGGAAAACTGGTCTGCCTAAGAAAGTTACAGAAAAAAAATGAAAAATGATAATTCTAAATGATGTAGAAAATGAAGAAAAAGGAAGGAAAGATGGAAAGGAAAGAGAAGGCAATTAATTGGTCAGTGAGTAATGGAAATAGTAATTTTTAAATTCCCCATTCATCTTAAATGGGTGCATTCCCACCTTCCAAACCAATTAAAGGATGTGCAAAGTTAGTTGGTTTTCAACAGAAGACACAGAAAGTTTGTTTTGCTTAAATTTATTTTTATTTAGATTTTTAAAAATCAACTAATGAGTAAGTTTATTTTGTTGAGTGGTGGACAGCTTTTAGTACATGATGTGTGGTTCTTTTCTTCCTTCCACGACAGCTAAGTTGAATTTTCCAGTTTTGCTAGGGAAGTATTTCCAGAAAGTGGTGCCACCAGTACCAGGCTGGTGAAATATATTTCCAGAAAGTGGTGCCACCAGTACCAGGCTGGTGAAATGAATACACGTTCCACTGTCATGCTGTTTGTAAACTACCTCTCATTACAAGCTTTCCTTTCCAGAAAAACTTAGCACATGTTATTCTACTTCGTGCTACTCCTGAATCTGAAAATTCATCTGTCCAGTTTGATGTGAGTTTTACCAATATTTGGCCTGGTGCATTATTTTCATAAACAAATGGCATGACTGCACGTGATGTCTGCTTGTTTGGCCCACATTCTTCCCGATGGGTAGATTGGTCCTGGGTTGTCTCCTCCAGTCCATGGAGCAGACATGTTGACCAAGACATTTCTTAGGAGTCTGTCCTCTCCTGCTGCTGGTGCGTCCTAGCCTCTGGCCTGTGCCTAGGATTCCCTATCCTCCGGTGGCTGGTTTTTCAAACAGTCATGTTCTAGTCTCCATTTAACTACCTTGCTTCTGTGGTTGTACTCACAGATTATTCTTCATGGGTTGTTGGAATCTACATATACATTCCCCTTTTCTGTCCCTGCTGGTCCTGAGTGCATGGCTGGCCCCTTCTCCCTGTCACCAATGAGTATTCCGGAAATTGGAGTCCTGATGTAAATTCTTTTTGTCCGTACACTTCACGGTAAGTGAAGTTTTCAGTTATTCCCCCCACTTTCCAGCCTTGTTTTGGGGTGATTTCTGCTCCTCGTCCTTCACAGAGGTCTGCTTTCATTTGTGCTGCCCTTCTTAATTGTCTGGCATCCCGCCATATTTTTGTTAGTCTGGTTGGCTTAGTTTTAAAGTGGTATTTTCCTGTTGGGAAGCAGTCTCCAGTTCTCATCATTTCTACTAGTACTGTGTGCTCTATAGGTAGAAAGGGTGAGTCCATGCCTAGTCTGGAGGCTGGTTCTCTTTGACCTTCTCCTTGGCTGAATATGTTGGGAAAGTCCAGAGAGTAAGCCCAGCTGCTTAGTTCTCCATGGGATCCAAACTAGTGGGTCTCGTGTTGGGCTATCTGGACCCCATGGCATTACCTTGTTGGTGTCTTCTGCTACTTGTGACGTGGCTGTCAGGCTGTTGTTGTACTGTCTGATTTTCTGTCCTTCTGGACCTGTCTCTTTTACTGTTTTTATTGCTAGCTTGAAAATTTCTTGCTCTAGACTTTCTAGGTTTAAGTCTGAACAGATGGTCGTTAGGTAGTGGAAATCTGCTGGACTTAACCAGACACCCCAGGCATTTGCATTAATCACCAATCAGGGTGTTAGTACTTGTGCCCATGTGTTCTCTTCCTGCATTGTTCTTATGGCTGGGAATGCTGTCTCTGCTCTGATAATGATAGGATTCACTTTCTGGCACATTGAAATGTATCTGCCTGTCCGCATGACATGTTCATGACATGGTCTCCCTCCAATTTCCATTCAGTTGTATTAGAGAAGGCCCCAATACTCATGCCTAGCTCCCCTCCGAGTTTGCCCTCCCCCTTCTTGGCCAATGCCTGCAGCTGCCGACTCACTCGTGGCTGATGCTGCCCGGCCTTTGGCTCTTGCTCTGAAGCTCCTTGCTGCTGGAAGCATTCTCTTGCTTGGTTACTGAATCTATGTTTTGGTGGCTGTCTTCCAACTTTACTTGGTTAGGTTAGTTTCTTTCTAACTTTTAGAATGTTCAGTTAGTAAAGATTGTCTTTTACCTTTTTTTGGCGTGGACGCCATGGGAAATGGCGCTCTTTCTGCTTCAAACACTTTGTTCTCATCCACCCTCCAAAGTCTTTTGTGGTTTCTGTTGCTTCGATGAATCTGTCCTCTGCCGGATTGCGAAAGACAGTTGGATTTATTCCTCTTTCTGATGGTTCGCTGTATTCGTCATGTTGCTTTGCTGCAGAGTCTGACAGATTTGTTGGTTCTTTGCCACAAAGAGATTCCCGGTCCTGGGGAGTTGCATCCAGGTAGCATGAATCCTGTAATGTGAGAGAGTGGTTAGCATTTTGCTTTTATGTGTGGTTGGTTAATTTAGAAGAGGCTTGATGTAGATGAGGCTAAATGCTTACCTTCTCTCAGTCTTTTTATGCCAGGCATCAAGGGGCTCTTTGAAGAATGTTTCCCAGGGTATAAATCATCTGTTGTACTTTCTTAGCTGTTCTCTTGATGTTTAAATGTGAATAGTTTGTTAATATGGCTGTAAAGTGTCCTATTGTATGATTCGCAGGCAGAACACACGTCATTTTATTATACTGTCATCTTATAATATATTAAACTAATGCTTTATCTAAGAAAAAAAAAAAGAATGTTTCCCAGGCGAAGTCTGGTTCCAAGGTGAGTGTCTTCTGTACCTTGTGATGGGTCAGTCGATGGCTCTGGTGCTGAGCTGTCCCCTCCATCTTCAGCGAAGGCCGGCAGTCTCCCTGCTTTTACAGCACCGTCTCTGCCTCCTTTTCAATTCTCCTCCCACTCTGGCACTGCCTTCCACCACTTGCCACAGCTTTGCATCATTGGTTCCAGGCCTTTACTAACCAAGTATCTGAACCATCATCGTCTATTGGTCTGAAGCCTGCAAAGATTTAACTGTCTACCTTTATGGGCTGTGTGCGCTCCAGCCTCGGCTCACGAGCAGCTCTTACTTTTGGTGTGTCTTCATCAGTTCTCATTATTATTCGTGTCTGTTCAGTTGGTTTTGATCCTTTTCCTTTTTGGTCAGTTCTAACTGACTGATGGACACGAATCATCCACGCTGGTTGTGCTGCTTCTTCAGCCCGTGTAATGTGTGTGTGTGGGCATTCACTGAACGGGAAGCCGATATGTGCTGGGCTGTGGCATCCCACGTTTCTCACTCAAACAACCTTCATCTTCCAAAACACCCATGTGCCCTCACCACCCATACTGACCTCACTGCACATCATCCAGACCACCCACACCACCTACACTATACTAGACATACTCACCATCCACACCACTTTCACCATCTACACCTCCATCACCACCCACACCATCCAGACAATCTTTATCATCCACACTACCCTCACTCCCCACACCGACCTCACTGCACAACATCCAGACCACCCACATCACCTACACTATCCTTAACACACTCACCATCCACACCACCCTCATTATACACCAAGGCAGGCTTGCTTGGTTACAGAGTCAAAACTCTTTGCAAAGCACCAGGAACACAATATACTGAGTGTGTTCAAACTGCAATTCAACGTTTATTAAGTACCTACTGAGTGCAGAGAGCCATCCGCCATCTGAGGCAGGAGAGGAGACACTCTTTACTATCATTCTCACTCTTATTAACGACAACTTCTATATTGTGCTTTAGAGCTTTCTGGGTGTTTTACAGAGAAACTGGGCGGGGGCCTCTTGGGGAGTGTTATCAGAGGCTCAGTGAGAGCAGAGGTGTGTGCAGAGGCCCCAGCTTGTGGCTGCAGAGGCTGCTTGGGGTGAGGCCGCTCCTGCCTTCACAATGCTCATGGCTTAGGATAAGACGTGAGAAGAGCAAACACTTACATGGTGCTTTAAGACTAGCAGAGCCTTTGCTTATCTGACCTCCCGTGATCCACACGACAACTTTGGGACAGAGGCGCTGTTATTATTCTTGTTTTATAGATGAGGAAACTGAGGCAGACAAAGGAGGCCAGATTGGGGCTCGGGGCCTCCCTGCCTCCAGGTCTAGAGCTCTGGCCACTTCACTGCCTCTAATCCCTGACAACCCTGAGTGCTTCGGTGCCTTCACTTCCTCATGCATCCCCAGATTCTCAGAGCTGCCCTGGGCCATCAGCCCTCTGCTCCCCTCTGCAGTGCTGAGCTCTGAGCTCCTCCTCTGTGATGCTTCCATTCTCCTGTCTGACCACCTTCTCCCGAGCACCGACCCACAGGTCCTCGATCCCCTCCTGCTCCCCCTGGCTCAGGCCTCACCATACGGTTCAGGGCCTTGTCACCCTGTCTGAGTCTCAGACCCCACCCCTTAGACAGTCTGGTGATGCCTGTGTCTCCCTTAGCAGAATGGTGGTTTTGTTTTTTTAAAAATGGATAATTGAAGGAAATGAAAATTTTCAGTCAGAAGTTAAAGAAAATAAAGATGTAACTTTTCCCCAGCTCCAAATCCCCCTGGAGCCTAGGCACAGACGAGCCCTTCCCCTTCTGGGCACAGTTGGGCTCTGGCCATGAGGCCAAGCTCCATGGCAGCGGCTGCAATGTAGTGGAAAGAGCACCAAGGGTGAAGTCCCCAAAGCCTAGTTCAAATCCTGGTTCTGACCATGTGACCTTTGATAAATCACTCACCCTGAGCTCTGTTCCTCCTCTGGGAATCTCCAAGGTGGATCTCAGGCCCTATGAGCCTAGAAAGGTGCCACTTACCAGGGCGAGGACATTCAGGAACTCTCTGGTATCGAAGTGAAGCAAGGTGCAGATATAAGGGTAGATCTCTTCCTCAGAGGAGGCCTCAGCAGAATGCAGACGGATCAGAAACTCAAAGACCTGCAAATGGAGAGGGGGTGATGTCTGTCAGCAGCCCTGACCCCACTGGGGTCTGCAGAGGTCGGCTGAGGGGCTGTCATGGTTCTCTCAGCCCCTTCAGGGACACCGTGATGGACATTAGCAATGGGCCTGTGGAGGCTTTCCAGGAATCTCCAGTCACAGCGGATGGCGTGGCACCTACCTGGTTTTTAACCAAGGGCACCAGGTCTTCGGGGATGTCACCCAGGGGATAAGCACGACCTGCCAAGCAGCAGCTGCAGAAGAAGAATAGGGTCTGGGTGAGAACACATAGAGCCCCTGGCCCAGCCCAAGTCTGGAAGCTGCTCTGGCTCTGGCCCAGGCCTGGCCAGCCCAGCCACAGACCAGGATCATTTGAAGACTCGTTCTTAGGGACTTATCTGGGTTCAGTTCTTGGAGAGAGCCCAAAGTTTGGGAGGGTGAAGGGAAGGGGCTCACCCTGAAGTTTTCAGGATATCTAGGGGGGTCCTAGATACAAATAGGGCCTGGTTCTGAGCTCACATGGGTTAGTCTGGTTCTCGCTTGGTCACCAACCAAAGTGGTCTGGGCAAGTCCCTTAGTCTCGCCTGGAAAACCAGGGCAGTCAGTCTGTCTCACAGGGTTGCTGTGAGATGAGCAAGGAGAGCTTCTCTGGGTGGCCCTGGCTGGGGAGAAAGTGGTCAGAAGTGATGTCAATCAATCTTTTATTTAGGACAAAAGCCAGCCCTGCCCACTACATGTAGGTGTGTTGGGGCTAGATGGTGGCGGGGGGGGGTGGCACGGGGGAGGGAAAGTCACTGTTGCCTCAGGCGAGTCACTTGGGTATGTGGGCCTCGGTTTCCTCATCTGTAAAAGGAGAGGGTTTGGCTTAGGGGGCCTCCGAGGCCAGGGTCTGACTTCTGGGTCTCAATCAGTGATCTACACAAAAGGCAATCTAAAGATGTGGCCTAGCATCTCCATCTAGGGGCTCAGGGAGGGCATTCCATCCTGCCATTTACCTTATGTAGACGAGAAGCTTGTTGCCCATAATAACCTGTTCATCTGCAACAAAAAGAAAACAGTTCTAGCAATTCTCCCTCTGTTCCTGTAGGCAGTTAAGCTGGCAGGGAGGGGGGAGCCCAAGGGAAGGGAGTCTGAGCCCTGGCATTACTGCTCAGCACTTCCCTGCTTACAGCCCTAACTGGGGCACAGTGGGCTTGGCAGGGGATGGTTTCTGGGAAAAGGACCTAATCAGTGGAGAAGGCCTCCAGGGTTGTGCAGAAGAGGCACGACAATGGATGACTGCCACTAGCAAGGTCTTCCAGAGATGGGCAGTGGAATGAAGGGAAGCCTCCAGGGCTCTTAGGTTAAGTGATAATTGGCCGGGGGCCAAGTGGGCCTGGAGCTGAGGGAATCCTGGCCTCGGGGGGACTGCTGACTGGCTCTTGCTGGTCTTGGGGAGCACAACCAGGACCAATGGGGTGTGATGGCAGACTTTTTTTGGTCAGCACTGAGAAGTACACAAATGGGTGGATTGATTTCATAAAGCAGCACGTTCCTCATCCTTGGCTAGGACTGACTAGAGGTGGATCCCAAGGGACACTGGAGTGAGGAGCCATGCTGGATGCAGGCAATAAATGGATGCCCTCTACGGCCTTTCTCCAAGTCTACTTTGTTGATTCCAAGAGAACCAGGGGATATATCAGAGAAGGTAAGGGCTTGTGGAAGGGAAGCAAAGGCTGGAGAGAGGACGAGTGGCTTCTCCTTCTGATTTCACTGCTAAGGATCTCTGTCTACGTAGGCAGTGGGGAGCATTTCTGACTCAGCTTTCCTCTATGTAAAATGTGGTGGCCATCACACATCTCCCCTCTGTATCACAGGGCCTCCTAACCCCTGGCAGCCTGCCTTGAGCCCTTCCATTCCTATGTGTGCTGACTGTAGGGCAAAGGCACCTCAGGCCTTCCCTCACATTTAGGGTGCCCTCCTGTCCTCCCACCATCCTGCCTCCTCAGCTCCCCCCTTTCCTCCCTCTTTTCTGGGGGCCCTGGGGATCTGTGCCACTGTATCGAGCTCACACCGGATACTGCCTACCTGTGAGAGACTTCCCTGCACTCAGAGGAGGAGCGATGACCTTGAAAAGTTTCTGCATTTAAAATGAACAGAAGAATGATTTCAGAAGGTAAGAGGTAAACCAGGTCCCTGCCTACAGCCTCCATGTCTGAGGCAACAGAACTGGGGCTGGCATGTGTCCCAGGCCTGGCTCCAAAGACACATCCTTTCAGGGTCACTGACAAGAAAACACTTAGATTGGGTAATTCCACCTCCCTCAAGTACAACATTTCCCTCTTTAGGAGTGTGAATGTCACCTCGACTAAGATACAGGCCCAGGGTTGGGGGCATCATGGTCAAGTGTATGCTGCAATATCCTTCTTGTCCTGAGAGCTGTCCAGCGGTCAGCCAAGAACACATGTGGTGATCAGACATGAGAGGAAAGAAGGGACGCTCTCTCTCTCTCTCTCTCGAGAGCCAGGGCTCATTCCCCAGTGAGCTGCTCTTCCAGGCCTTTTCTGCCAGGGTACCTTCCTGTGCACCACCCTGCTTTACGGCTTTCTTTTTGTGTGTTGTCTCCTTTACTGGACTGGAAGCTCCTTGAGGACAGGGACTCTCAGGTTTTTTTTTTCTTATTTGTATCCCCAGCACTTAGCACATAGTAGGTGCTTAATAACTGCTAACTGGTGTGGCTGGAAGAGCAAAGAATGAACAGGAGATGATGACTGGGGGAAGGCGCTGGCATTAAGAGAGGCCGGGGAAGGCTTCTTCCAAAGGAGGGTTTTAGCTGGGATGTGAAGGAAGCCAAGAGACATAGACAAGGAGGAGGGAAATGCCGGGGGTGGGGAGGGCAGATGGAGTACGTGGTACCAGTGCTTAAGTGTATACACCTCCTGGTGTATGAGGCAGGGAGGGGTCTAAGACTTGGTATCTGATCCTAGGGGCAACAGTGAGCCTGGGTCATCCCAACGCTCAAGCGAGCTCCACATCCTTTAGAGTGAACGCTCAGGATCGTTAGCCATCTCCTTGTCAGAAAAGCTGCGAAGGCCAGGAAAGGGGCTCCCACGTGGGCCATCTCCACACGTCCACAGAGGTTGGAAGGAGAAACCAAAGGATGTTATGTGGAAATCTCCAGGAGGCATTTTTCTCCAAGGAGATGGTGTTGAATCAATGTCTATTTTCAGAATGCGATTCGATGGTAACTAGAAGTTCTGTTCCCAACCATAAGCAGTGTGGGCTGAGGTCTGGGGTGCCCAGGGAGGCAGGAGGTGCCTGGGCTGAGGCCTGTGGGACAGTCACTAAACAATGAGGCCATCTCAGCCTGGCCCTGACCCTTCCCAAGGTGCCAGGTAAAATTCATCCAGGACACAGTTCAAGGAAGGCAAGGGACCACTTGGGGGACAGCTTTCCCTCAACCCCCATCTGACTTTACCTAGGTATGAGTGGGGGCTGGGGCACAAGGTAGGTGTGGACAAAGTTTAGATGAGCTTGCCTGCCTCAATACCACTGAAAGGTCCAGTGAGACTCTGGGGCCTCTCCCCTCTTCCATCCCAGGGCTAAAGTCAGTCCTGTTCTTCTGGGAGAGGCCACCTGGGGCACCTTTCACACCTGACGTGCCACCATCAACTCCATTATTCAGGGCATGTAGTGAGGAAGGCTAGAGTGACCCCCTGGCAGTCTGGGGCTGTGTTGTTAACCCCCTCTGTCCCTTTCTCCTCTCTATGTCCCTGGTAAAACTAGCAATAGATTCTCAAATGCTCACTTCTGGATGTGAGCAGACCATTTAAGGCAAAATTAATGTTGCCGATGCTGGGCAGGCAAGACTCTCACAGGCCTTTCTCCCTGTTCCCTGGCTCCCTTCCCCAGTGGCTAACTCTCACCTTCTTTGACAAAGTTTTTGGAAAGGCAATTGTCACGAGCTACTCCTAAGGGTTACCCAGACAAGGGCTGCTCCTAAAGCTTCGAAATAGGACCTGGAATGTTTTTAGCTGTTTATCCAAATAGGGAAAGGAAGGATAACTGACATAGGACAAAATGATGATTTAAAATCCCAAGCTCAACCCACATAACTAGCTCCAGGGCCCAGAAATCTCCTGTGGCGATCCAGAAGTGACTGGGAGAAAACAATGGAGAATCTTTAAAACCCAATGAAGAACAGCCGAGCAATGCCAGCGAGGGCCGCCACTGGAAGCCAGCAAGCTCACCTCCATCGGACTTATGAATTCATTCATGCCCCTGTTGTACACGTAGATCATGGCATCGTAAAGGCGATTCTCCCAGCACATGAGAACGACCTGAAAAAGGAGCAGATGACCCTGAGTGGCCAAGCCAGGGGCGCCTGCATGGGAGACAGCGGCTCCAAAGGAAGGGACATCAAGCAGCAAGCATTTAGTAAGCGACTACTGTGTGCCAAGTCCTATGTGCTGGCGAGACAAAGAAAAATGCAGAAATGGCCCCAAGGAGCTGACACTCCAGTAAGGGAGATTACATGAACACAGGGCAGGCAGCAACCAGTTAGTGCATGCGCTCTCCACCGGAGGAGACAATGGAGGAGCAGGAGGTGGCCAGACCTGAAGGCACACAGCTGTAAGACTAAGGTGTGACAGGAAGGGGGATGAAGGCGCAGCTGGAAGGGGCCAGACTGGGGAGTCTTCAATGATACACAGAGGCCCCACAGCTGCAGCCATCAGAGCTGGCTGGGCATGGGAGTGCCGTGCGCTTTGGGAAGTTCACAGTGGCAAAGTGGGAATAGGAGAGATGAGGAGACCCCCAGGAAGCCTCCGGAGAGGGGGACGAGTGCCTGCACCAGCCTGGGGTGGGGTTAGAGGAGAGCAAGGGGTGTGTGCAGGAGCGGCCCCAGGTAGGAGATGCTGACTCCATTTGAGGCCTTGGCCGCCCCCCTTCACATCCCAACCCCCATCCCAGATTTAGAGCAGGAAGGGGCTTCAGGGTCTGGTCTAACCGCAAAGGTTTAAGGTAAATAGAGGCATTTGGGAGGCACTGCAGTGCACAGAGTGCCAGGCCTTGAGTCAGGGAGACCTGAGTTCAAATCCAGTTCAGACACTAGCTGCTGACCCTGGCTAAGTCCTTTCACCTCCACTTGCCTCAGTTTCCTCATCTGTAAAAATGGAGATCATAATAGCCCCTCCCTCCCTGGGTGTTGTGAGGGTCCAATGACCTAGTATTTGTAAAGCACTTCAGCACAGTGCCCGCCTGGCACAGGGTGGGCATTCTCCAAAGGTCAGCTGTCATCAGTGTGTGTGACAGAGCCAGGCTGCCAAGGCATCACGCTGGGGTCACACCTAGTGACAAAGACACAGCACTGTCACAAGTCAGCTGTGGGGACTCTCTTCTGAGGCCGCTGATCAATCCTATTGGAGCCATCAAGCCTCGCCCTAGCTTCTTCCTATACTTAAGACCAAGCATTCCCAGAGAGAGTTTGGTGATCAAAGCGAAGTGTTCCACGGTGAAGGGAGTGCTCCACAGTGGGCTAAGACTCCTCATAAGACACGGGTCAGCTCGTGCAACTTGCACACCCGAGCCTATGTGACCCATACTGTGCTTGGTGACACGATGGAAGACAAGACAAGGTACTCTGGGCTCTGCCCTCATGAGCTTACAGACAGAGCCAGCAGGAAACAAGGTGGTCATACTGCAGGGAACAGAACCCTCACTCAGGGTCCATGGCGCCTGGAGGTTTCCTTGGTGCGGTCCTCACAAGCCCGGGAAGGGTGGGAGTGCAGCATCATTAGTTTCATTTTATAGACGAGGAAGCCAGAGACTTCCAGAGAGGAGTCACTCTCGGGCGGGACTCAGGACTCGGCTTTCTTCTCTCCCTGGCCCTGAGGTGCTAGACGGTCTTAGGAAGGTCACTTGACGGGTCGGGGCCTCAGTCTCCTCACTGGTAAAATGCAGGGCCTGGGCAGGGTGATGGTGCAAAACTCTGCCCCTCCCGCAGTCTGGAGCGTTTGAGGCTTGCCCAGGGTCTAGGACTCCAAGGGCAGCATTTTTTCCAATGGCTTCCCTTCCCCAATTCTCCTGCCCCTGAATGGTACAAACTGAGAATGTAGATGCAGGAGGGCAGGGGCACACCCAGAGTGCTCCCGCCTCCAGGATCCAGGGCCATGCCACTCCCCTCTTGGACAATACCTGCTTGGCCCTCCACTTCACGACTTGGAAACCTAGGCTTCTTCCTGATCACCAGGCCCTCCAGCTCTCGGGCCTCCCAATCTGACTCTATGGCTGGCCGGGTCCAATAATACTCCTGGCTTCTTCAGCACCTTGTCCAGTTGGTGCTCCTTCTTTGGCATCTGCCAACTAGGGGTTACCAACGTATGCCTTCTCCATGACCATCCGTGGCCTGCTAAGTGCTGCTGGAGGACAGCACAATTGTGCCAACTCAGGCCACGGCAGCATCCCCTCCATGCGCCTCCTCCTCCACCCTCTCTGTAGAAACTAAACCCCTCTTTTACTGGAGGGAGCTCCCTCACCTCCCCTTGCCAACAGCTCTAAACCCCTCTGTGTTGCTCCCCCCACCCCACATCTTCTCCTCCTTCACATCAGGCTCTGACAAAAAGACAGCCAAGGCCTGCTCAGAGGAGGGCCTTGGCCCTGATCCCCTCCCTCCCCTTTCCTTTGAGAGCATCCCCCTTCGACCAAGCCCTCTGTTTCCCTTATGATCCAGTAGTTTCCTCCCTGTTGCCTACAAACAGGCCCAGGCCTCACCAGTCCTAAAACACCTTCTATTGCAAGAGTTCTCCACTTTCCCTTTGACCCTTCTGGCAGGCTGGTGAGGACTTGAGACCCTTCCTCAGAATCATGTTTTTAAATGCATAAAATAAGATACATGGGAAATCAACCATATAAAAATACAGTTATTAAAGTATTTTTAAAAACAAAACACACGGTTCCTGGATCCCAGGTTAATAAGTAAGCTCGCTCTACAGAAGCCTTTCTGGACGCTGCCAGTGCCTGTCACAGACCCATTCCCCCTCCCCAACACACACACACTGAGCTCCTGTTTATTTTGTAGAATCTTGTACATACTAATTGTGTAAATACCACACTCTTGCTAGAATGTGAGCTCTCCTCAAAGGCAGGGATTGTTTCTTTTTGTCTCTGTAGCCCCAAGGCCTAGCACTGGCCTGGCAAATAGGAGGCACTCAGTAGATACGGATGTGTCCATGCTATACCTCCAGTGGCCTATCAGCCCTTGAGGGCACAAACTGCCTTGTGTTTGCTTTGGGTCTATGGCGTGGTCCCAGGCATTCAAGATGGCGGAACTCACCTGTTGTATGTCCAGGCTGGTGATGTCCATGTGTACGATCAGTGCCTCCACATTCTCCATCAACTTTTTATCTTGAAAGTGAATGAGCAAATCTTTCATCACCTGGGCTGTGATTCCCACCAGCTGGTCACTTAAAATGTAAGGCTCCAGGCACTCCAAGAAGACCCCCTTGGCCACAGAATTCTCACCGAACTTGTCATACATCTGGCTAAATAAAAGATCCCTGTAACAAAAGGGGAGAAACAATGGTTCTCATCAGGGACCACCAACAGCCGCTCCCTGTACGGTAAGCCCCTCCCACTTTCCCACGTAGGCCCCTTCCCACTCTCCTTGGCCTTGGGGAACCCCGACTTGCTACAACGCAAGGCCTTTCCCAGATTCCCCCCTGCCCCCCAATTACTTTGCATTTATCTTGTATCCATCCCACATTCACTGATCTGTGCCTGTTACACTCCTCCAGTAGAATGGAAACTCCTGGAGGGCAGGCCCAGCTTTTGTTTTGGTAGCTTATGGACACATAGTAGGCATTTGACCTACCAATGACCGCCAAACCTTCCAAGGAGCTCCTGTCCTTTAGAAAGAGTTTTACTCTCCCTGATGAGTCATGGCGCCCCCTCTGCCATCTCCCCCCGACCCTGCCATGCAATGCAGTATAGTCAACTTCCTCCAGGAAGCCCTCCCTCCTGACTTCTCTGCTCTGTTAGCATTTTCTCCCCTAGATGACCCACTTTGCCTTTATATATCAGTGCACTTGTCTCTCCTTGAGCCCTGAGATTGTTTGCCTTTTGTCTTTGTTTTCCCAGAGCCCAGCAGGTACTTAATAAATGCTTTTTGAATATGTCTATCTGTGAACATAAAAGTCCAACTGCTTTTAGATTGAGCCTGTGATCTCATGGGTAAGGGATGTCCAGGCGATCACCGACCCTCCCTCTATGAATGCAGGCAGGGACCTGCTCGTCAGCTGAAAACCTTGGGGGGCTGCAGGGGTCCCCCAGTCAGGATGGGTCTAAGGCGGGCCTGGAGCCCACGTTCTCCTGACTCCAAGGCTGGTACCTTCTCCACTGTCCTGTGCTGTTCCTCTGAATATACTGAATAAATGAAAGAATCAATGTCTTCAGGAGAAAAATCCATCCATTTTTCCTAAGATGCACAGATAGAACTTTGGAATTCACTATTGATTTGCTTCATACTTAAAGGGGAACTTTCCCTGATAGTTTAGTTTTTAATCAGAACAGTCTTGGCCCATGGGCAGTGGGCCCACACCGGCGAGGTGAGGCTCCTAAAGGGGCTGGGGGCGCCCAGGAGAACCCGAAGAGTAATGAGCAGCCAGAAACTGAAAGGCGATGCTAGACTGGTTCGCTTTGGGGATGGAGAGCACGTGGTGAAAAAAATGAGCTGGGGAAGTTAATGACATCTTTTAGCAGAGAGCACAAAGCCTCGGGGAGGGGAATGAAACAGGAGGCGAGAGATTCAGAAAATAGAGGAAACAAGGCGACCCAGAAAGCATCTTTGTGAGAAACAAAAGCCCACAGTGGCGGCAAAGATAAAGAGGAGACCTGGGCTCCAGCAGTCAAATGCTACCATAAAGGAAAAAGGGAAGGAAGAGTCCGAGTCATTCCAAGGCACCTTCTTCCCTCATTCTGAGTATGTTGGAAAACAGATTGGCTTTAATACTTGGGGGCTAAAAAAGCATCAATGGCCACCACTGACCGCCCCCTTCTGCCTCTCCTCCCTTAGATCCTACTGCCCGAGCTTGGAGAGCCACCCGACCATGCACATCTGCCCTCAGACTGGTGCCCCAGGCAATCAGGCCTGAACCCTACGGGCCTGGCAGGAACTGTCTTCTTGAGGACTCCCGCCCTCTCTGCTAAGCCTCATTCTACTTAATCTCTCCATTTGAGACATTTCTATGCTCATGAGCTCACACAGTTAGAGACTGAGAAGGAAATGGCCAAATTCAAGCCAAGCGTATGTTACTTTCATACAAATTAGCAACATTCTGGAAAGAAGGCATTTGGGTATTGCTCACTAATTAGGCTAGAAGTTACTTAGTCCTCACTGTACACCTTGTCTGAGATTTATCCTGGGGAAGACACAGCCCCTGGCCCTCATGGAGCTTGCCATCTAGAAAAGGGTTAAGATATAAGGGAAGAGAACCACGACACACAAGAATGTAGGATAAGCACACAGAAAGGAATCAACAGGCTATGGGAGGTCCAGAGGAAGATGTGGAATTTTAAGCTGACTTCAAGGAATGAAGAGGAAAAATCAAAACCATCCTGAGGTTTCACCTCAAACACAACAAACAGCAAAGATAACAATAGACAGAAAAGGTCAATGCTGGAGAGATGTGGGAAAATCACTTGTGCATTGTTGGTGGAGCTGTGAATCAGGAGGAAAAATACGGAATTATGCAAACAAACTTGGTAAAATGTCTGTACCATTTGGCCCATAGATGCCACTAACAGGGTTATACCCCAAGGAGGGACATCCCCCCCATACACCAAAATATTTACAGGAGCGCTTCTGGGGGTAACAAAGAACTAGAAGCAAAGTGAATGCCTACTGATTGGCGAATGCTGAAATAAATGGTGGTCAGGACCGTGATTGTGTATTACTGTGTGTAAGTAACAGACATGAAGAATACAGAGAAGCTGATGTAGGATGAAGCAAAGGAAACACTATACGCAATGACTCCAACAATGTCACCACCAGACAGGGGAAAGGGAAAGTTAGAAAATCACCGAGAACCAGCCAGACCCCAGAGCTGAGAGAGAAGCACCCCGCTCTTCCCCCACCTTCACCCCACTCCGCCCCAGTCCTTGGCAGGAGTACAGCAGTGTACAGGTTTTCTTATTTTTTAAATATACCAACTGGTTTTTCTCTTCCTATTTTTCTTCTTGAAAGATATTCTTTGTTCTAGAGCAGAGCTGTCCAACCTTAGGTTTTTATAGACAATATATGTTGATTTGCCATTTTAGTGAGAGCTCTGGGGTAGCTTGCCTTCATTTACTGAAGCATTTATGTCAATTTCTATGCTTGTAGATGGCCGCATAAATCACACCGTGGGTGGCACGCTGCCCGTGGGCCGCATTTTGGACAGCCCTGGTATAGAGGATGGCTCTGTGGGAATGGGTGGGGGGAGAGGGAGTTGATGGTAAACAAAAGTTACCAATAAAACTTATTTTTAAAAGATCAAGAGGAATTTGATAGGTCATGAAGCGGGGAGGGAGAGCATTCCAGGCACTGGAAGCAATGTGAACAAAGGTATGGAGGTGGTAATGTGTGTTCAGAAGACAGGGCTGGAGCACAGAGCGCAAGGTTGGAGTGGAATAAAAAGAAGGAAGGCTGGAAGGAAGGGTGCTAGGAGGGACCCTGAATGCCCATCAAAGGAACTTTCCCTTTATGCAGGTAAACTAAGGATGGATTTTTAGCACAGGAATGTGACTATGGTTTACATTCACCAAGGAGGCAGAAATATTCGGGGGCCAGATGGGGCTTCCCCCTTAATACCGAGAAGCACATTTGTTGTTCAGTCCCTTCAGTCGTGTCCAACTCTTCACGACCCATGTGGGGTTTTCTTGGCAAAGATACTGCAGTGGTTGGCTATTTCCTTCTCCAGCTCATTGGACAGATGAAGAAACTGAGGCAAACAGGATTAAGTGACTTGCCCAGGGCCATCTATCTAGTCAGTGTCTGAGGCCAGATTTGAACTCATGAAGATGAGTCCTCCGGACTCCAGGCATGGCGCTCCATGCTCTATGGCACCCCCTGGCTGCTCATTCCCCCTCCCGTTCCTCATACCAACCTCACTTCACGTACGTCAAATAGCTGATGCAGATGTTTCCTATACACTTGCAACAGAAAAGCTCAGGTGAGGGTGAAAATGGAAACAGGAGAGAAAAAAAAAACCGATCGCTGTCTTAAGAACAACGGGAACTCAAGTCTCCCCTTCATTACAATGCCCCACCCCCGCACTGCCCATGTCAGGAAGGAAGCTGACTGCACAATGGAAAGGAGGAGTATAGATGTGTGCACACACAGGCATGTGTATACACACATGCACATGTACACACACATACACGAGTTTAATATCTTGGCTCTGTAGCTAAAAGGAAATGTATAAGAAGTGAAAACAAGAGGGGAGAAGGGAAAGGTGGACATTGTCCCCCACAGAGCCCTGTGTCCTTCTGCCGGCCAATAGGCCACAGCCGATGATGAGCTGGGGGCTGAGAACTGCATTCTGGGCTCGCCTAAGCCATAAGTTCCCTCTTTGCAGGGCTGCTGCTGGGCCTTTTTTCAGATCACCTGTCTGCGTGTGCCCTCCCCCGCTGGACTGTGAGGTCCTCGAGGGCAGGGGCCATTCTTTCCTTTTCTTTGTGCGGTCAGCACTCGGCACACTGCCCGGCATGGAGTAAGCTTAATAAATGCCCCCTGACTGATGGAGAGGAGCTCAGAAAGTGTTATCAAATAAAGGACAAAAGGAGAAACTGCTCTCTTGGGAGTGAGCTACCCCACACCCTGCCTTGCCACGAGCTGGTTTCCGATGCTAGATTTGGGCTCAGTCTGTGACTTTGTGGCATGCTGGGCTTGGTGCAGGGGAGGCTGTTTCAGGTCAATGACAGAGGGGACAAGGAGGCACGGGGCAGGGGTTGTGATGCCATCTGTAGCCGATATTCGAACTCAAGACTTCTTGCCCTGGGATTCACAGGTGACTCCATCTGAGGTTCTGGGCCAGTGAGAACACTCTCCCCGACACCCTTAAATCCCCTTGTGTCTGCTTGGCACCCATTTTGGAGAGACAATCTGTGTGTGAGCTGTTGCTCAGAGGAGACTGTAAGGCCCTGGGGGTAGGGATGGCTTCTGCTGATGGGTGAAGCCCCAGCCCCAAGCACTGGGCCTGCCACGTATGTGGGAGGTGCTGCAGGGCAGGTGGGGAAGGACCATAGCCCAAGGCAGAGGAAGGTGGGAGCCTCAACGCACCCAAGTGGCATCCAATGGGATTTGTTCAAATTAGATTCTATGACAAAATGACAGGTTTTCTCCTAGAGTGAGCTGTCAAAAATTGACTGCTCATGTTCTATTTGTGAAATATCTCCTCACTGTTAAGCATGAAGTCTTGTGCTTGTGGGAGGAGCAGAAGCATCTGCTAGGTGTTGGGGGTGCTCTGGACACCCCAGAAGAATGACTTTGGGGGGCGGTTAATCTGCATTAGCTGAATGGGCAGAAAATTATTCAAACCAGAAGTCGGGTAAATTCACCAGAATGGAAGCAGGGCAGGGGCCCTCGCAGGGTGCACAGGTAGGGCCTTTGTGGGGGTGCACAGGCAGGATGCAGCCTTACTCACCTGCGCTGCAGCCGAAGGCAATAATCAACGACGACCGGCACCGTGTCCTGTGGAGGGACCAGAGAACACATTAGACGGCCACCTCTGCTAGGAGACAGACACGCTGCCAGACCAGGGCATCTGAGGAAACCACCATCGGCCCATGATTGGCTGCAACCTCCTGCGCCAGCGCTCGTGAGCTGGCTCCATGTCCCAGAAAGACTATTGAAGGTGTAGATGCACTGTCTGGCCCCCCCTCCCCACCCCGCCCAGGAGGCCCTCACCTAGAAGAAGAGGAGCACCAGTCATAGCCCGCCACGTCTGGGTGTGCTACCTGATCAGCTACTCTGAAGCTGCTAGGAGGCAGCTATGGGCAGGACCCTGGACCAGGAAGTCAGAAAGACCTGAGTTCAAACCCTGCTTCAGAACCTTACTAGCTCCAGGAGGCTAGGTGAGCCGAGTTCCTTCTCTAGGTCCCTCCTGATGCCCCATCTAGGATGCCACCCTAATGGTTGACCAATTCTGATGGCCACTGAGCGGGAAGGAGAGGCCCCCGGAGCTCGTAGAGCATGGGAATGTCCTTTCGGTAGGGGGTTAGAACTGAGGATCCATGGACATTATGGGCTACAAGGGGTCTAATTAATGCCATAAAGGGGTGTACGTGTGAATGTGTGTGTGTGCTGTACGCATGTGCATGCATGTGTGTGTGTGTGTGTGTGCACAGAAACATTTGTCCGGTCACAGGGATGCCTTTAGTCACCTCTCCTCAGCCAAGGGAGTGTTCGTGGTCACTCCATTTTGGGGGGCCAGCTCTTCTTGGTGGTGTGAGGAGGGAAGAGAGGTCAGAGTGATCCGATTCTCCCGAGTGTGTCAGGCCATGCTCTGCGATTTATCCTCCACTAGGCAGCTTCCTCTCCCTTCTACTGCAACCCCTGCTATGGTAGGATCACTCTTGACACATGGCTCCTCCTAACAACCCTGGGCATTCTTCTATCCTCATTGTACAGATAAGAAAACAGAGGCTCCTTGAGGTAAAAGGGTTTGCTTGCCCACTGGGACATGTTTCCCCTGCCTCCACCAGGCCAAACTCCTCTGAACTCAAGGAAACCTCTGGTCCTGCTGATGGAAGGTGAAGGACCAATGTTCTGGGCTTCACTGGTTCCCGCTCTGCCTTCTCCAGGGCCATGGCTTCCAGGGCTTCCCTCCAGGGGCCCAGGGTTGGCGATAGTACAACAGGCCAAGGGGTTCAAGGAGAGAGGACAGTACAAAATGGAGCTGGTTCAACAGGAAGTGATAAGGAAAGCAGAAGAGTGTGGCCAGTGCCAACTACTGCCTGAGAGGAAAGGACTGGCCATCACTGGGAGCAGGAAGAAGAGGGTCATGGGTCCGAGGGCTTTGGGAAAGATGGACGATACGAGAGTAAGGTCAGAGGAAGGAAGGTCAGAGCTTGTAGCCAGAGAAGAGCATGGCCAGGGCCCTGTGTGAGCACAGAGAATGAGAAGATTGAAGAACATCCCCCTCGAAGAGCGTGGTCAGTGGTGTTCCAAGAAGACAGGGAACTGAGAAAGGGCTAGAACATGGTTCTCCAAAGGATGCCACCCAAGTGAGACAACAGCGGCAGCCAGGCTTCATTTTTTCCTGTCTTTGTCTGGGTTAGAAAAAGGGAGATGGGTTTGATTTTCACACTTTGACTCGATTCAGTCCCACAGGATTTCCAGTTTTCTTGTGTATACTGCAGCCTCCATAAACTCTGCTCTGGGCTTAGGGGTAAAGGATAGAGAAATGCCAATGCGAGCACACAAGGATGAAGGCAGAGGAAAGATGCTCCAAATAATAAAAACAAACATGCTCTGACTCCTGTCAGCTCAGGGCTATTTGTTCCAATCCCACCCAGAGGACGGGGAACGAGTCTGAAGGGTCTGGCACCTGCTCCAATTCAAGTTCGTGGTCTAGAATCCTTTAGGACCCAAGCTCGTCGATGACAACATGTGGGCGTCTGATGTGTCGTGGTTTTCAGACCTTCCCGCTAGATCATCATGGAAGCCCTCTGAGACGAGAGATGCAAGATTCAGGAAGGTCACAGAGGTCGTACAACTAGAACCTCCCATGGATCAATCCACAAACATTTTGATAAGTTCCTATTATTTTCGAGGCACAAAAGAAGCCTCCTTGTTTCTGAAGGGTAAGTTCTATCAGGGGAATAACATATACACATGTGAGTAAGTCCAAAGTACATAAAAGCATGTAAAAGCAGAGTAATATGTCAGGGCGCCACAGCTGGGTGGACCGGGAAAGGCTCGGGCCAGAAGGAGGAGGCCCAGGTGCTGCTCTCTAAGAGACCATGGGGAGGAGGGCAGGCAGCCTGGGCATGAGGCCAGGTGGCACAAAGGCATGTGGGGGGAGAAGAAATTGCGGATTAGGAACAGTGGCCAGGTCAGTTTGGCTGAGACAGCGCATAAAGGTGTACTGTGTGACTGGACTAGAAAGGGTGGTTTGGAGACAGATTATGAGGGGCCATTTGTGTTTTATTCTAGGGGCCATTGGGGGCTGCTGGCACAACAGGGTCCAATCTATGTTTTAGGACTATCAATCCAGCAGCTGCACAGTGGGTGGCCTGGAGGGGATTAGGACAAAAGGTGCATCAGTGGAGAGAAGGGGAAGGAGGTGGGAGATACCCTGGAGGCCCCATCAACTACACCTGGTGACTGGGGGGCTCAGTTTGTTCAGGGTTGGCACTCAGGAGAGAGATGTTCCCTCCTTGAGATGATGACAGGATCTGCAAGGGAGGGGGCAGAGGCCCCCAGCATTCCATCCACACAGTCAGGAAAGATCATAGGGATGATGGGCCAGCCGAGTGCAGCGCCCCCTCCACGCCTGTGGGGGTCCAGACTCGTAACTGCCTCAGTGGAGGGAACTCACAGTGTGGAAACACCTCTGAAACTTCAAGTCTCAGAGAACTGCTTGGGCCCAGAGAGCTTTGTAACTTTGCCCGGGGTTACACAGCCAACAGGTGTTAGGGGTAGGTCTTGAACCCAGGTCTTCGTGACTTGGAGGGACAGCAAAGGGCTGTCCCTCCACCAGTGATGCCCACCAATGAGGGGATGGCTACAAATTGTGGTACTGACTATAAGGGAACATTTCCACGCTGTAAGAAACAACCTGCGTGACGGATACGGAGAAGCGTGGAAAGATCTACACTGACTGACACAGAAGGAAGTCAGGAGAGCCAAGGAAAGAACACATGGCATCCACCACGTGGCAAATGAAGGAACCCCCACAGAAGAAGTGAAAGGTGAATGGTTCAAGACTACAAAGCCCAGACATGCCTCGAACGAGGAGCTGTGAGAAGATGGGGGGGCCCACAGGGTGGCACCGCCTCAGGTTTGAAGGTTTTTTCAATATGTCAATCATTTGTGTAGATTTTTTTTTCTCTTAAAAATGCTATTTGTTACATGGGAAGGGTCTCTGGAAGGGAGAAGGAGAGAGATTCACAGGTGATGTGAGAAAGTGAAGACAGAAATAAAAACTTATTTTTAAAAAGCTGCCTATCAGTTGCACTACTGAAAAAGGCACAGCATTTGAAAAAGACTGATGTGTTGAACGTTCCTAAGGAGCAGTGACTTTCTCCTGAGACTCGGAGTCCCTCTGAGGTCTGAGGGCTCAATTCCAAAGGCTTGGGTTTGCCAAGGTTTCTCCCCCATTCTGCCCCCACCCCCTGGAATCTGACCCGCCCTTTGGCCCTGAGACCTGAAAATCCTTGTGTTGTCCAGAAGCATTCCTAAATCACTCTGGGACTGACCCCCACGCCCACTCGCCTAGATCTTTCACCCTTCCGAGCTGTTAGGCACCAATCAGAAGTCAGTGGTTAAACAAAGTGAAGCCAAAAGCAGTTCCTTGAGGTGGGGGGCGGGGCACTGTTTACTTCCTGTCTTTGCCCCTCAGCACCTCAAAGTGCCTGGAATAGGGCAGGGGATTAACAAACGCTTGGTGAATTAAGGTGAATTCCTTCACACGCTTCAAAAGCAATTACTTCACAGAATTAGAAACTTGCTAAGCAACACTTGGTGTAACTATGGATACTTTTCTTAGTTACCTAGAGCTTGGATGATGAGAACTAGCTCAAACAGACTTTTTGGTTTCTCGAGGTTTAAATGGAAAAAGAGATATCTGCAGGAAGCATAAGAGCCTGCAAAGAGGACCTGAGGCTCAGAGTCCAGAGGCCCCAGGCTGAGCCTGCCAGGGACCCGCGTGGCTGAAGGGAGAAGCCAGGTTGGCACGCCTGAAGGGAGGCACTCGGCCTTGGCCTTCTGCCTCCTCAGCGGGCCAGGGTGAGAAGCCTGGGAGCGAAGAAGCAGAGATGTCTGAGCTTTCCAGAGCAAAGCGACCAATATTCCTTTCATATTTATCCAAAGAGTGGACAAGGTGAGTGGCAACTGTGGACTTCAACATTCTTACTGGCTTTCTTCACAGAAGTGCCCTGTCTCCTCCTGGAAAGCTTCAGGGCCCCAGGAACCACCTTGACCGAGCTCTCAGGAAGAATCCGAGAGAGGGGGATGGAAAGCCTGCTTCTGCACCTGGTCACTCTCAGCTCCAGGGCCTTGGGTGATGCTCCCGCTTCTGCCTTCATACTCCTCTGGCACCTGCCTGCTCAGTGGCGGGCACAGGCTTCTGGGAAACCATTTCTCCCAGGAAGGTGTTAACCAAAATAAAAAGCATTTTTTAAATGGTCCCAAAAGACTTTAGTGGTACTTTGTGTCTTTAAAATGCAACTGTTTAATCGACCAACTCAGAGACAGGTTTAGACTTCAGTAGAGTTCTCAGTCACTCAGGAATAATTAATCAGGTTATCCTGCTTACCCCCAGGCATTATTCTCTCTCCCTCTTCCATCTTGTGTCTCTTCCTTTACTCGTTCCTTCCCTGCTGCCTAAACACATGCCTAGGTCTCCTTCATCCTAAAAAACCTTCACTTAACCCTGCCATCCCGTCAAAAGAATGACCAACCTCTTTTCTCCCTTTTATTTCACTACCAGGATCCTGGAAGGAAGCTTCCACCTTCATTGCCTTCGTTTTTTCACGTTCCACTCACTGCTCGGCTCCTTGCAGGGTCAACACCTTCCAGGGCTCCTTAAACTCTCCGCTATCACATACTGGCACAAACATAGGCTTGTTTTTCCAAACTGTCACCCCAACAGAGGTCCAGATCTCCTACTTAAGAATCAACAATATAATTGAATAGAAAAAGTAATGGAGAAATCACTGGATTTGGACTCCTGGCTTCCTTTGTTACTTATTACTTGTGGGACCTTGGTCAAGTCACTTAACCTTGCTCTGCCTTAAATACCTGATCTGTAAAATGTGGATAATCTTAGCATCTACTTCTCGACTCCACAAGTTTGTTCTCAGGCTCAATACGCTCATAAGGTAGAGACAGGAGGCAGCAGAGCACTTCTATGAAGATGGCCAGTAAGAATGTTTAAGCTCATAGTTTCCACTCACCTTGTCCACTCTTTGGATAAATATAAAAGGAATATTGGTCACTTTCCTCTGGAAAGCTCAGACGTCTCTGCATCTCTGCTCCCAGGCTTGTCACCCTAGCCCATTGAGGAGCTTGAATCCCACCATGCACCTGGGCCACTCTCTCCGAGGTCACCAACAACTGGCTAACTGCTGAGCCCCAAAGCCCTTTCCAAGGCCTGTTTGAGCATCCATTCTGGTCTTTACCATTTCTGCCTCCTCTGCCCAGTCTCAAACCATGAAGACCCCAGGCTCTTTTCTTTTCTCTCTGCTTTCTTCCTTGGTGATTCCATTTGCTCCCTTGAGTTCTGGTACTGTCTCTCTTCAGATGACTCCCAAATCCAGTTGTTTCTTCACAAATCAAAGGCTCGATCCTGGAATTTGATCCCCAAGGGGTCCATGAACTTGGAGGGGAAAAAACTACATCTCTATTCCAACCGAATTGATTTCTTCCAGTTTATTTTGTGTTATGCATTTAAGAACACACTTGTGGGAAGGGCTACTCTGGCTTCTCCCCTGGCCTCCAGTCCTGGGTCTCCAAACGTCTCCTGGGCTTCTCAGAACCATCCTTTGGCCCTGGACTTGTGTGGAGGGCAATACCACCTATCCGGTCCCCCAGGCCTGTCCCTTACACCTAGCCTTGGCTCTCCACTTTCTCTCACCCTCCAGGTTACATTGTTTGCCAGCTGCTCCACAACATCCTCTCCAGGGAGTGGCCTGGTCTCGACATCAAAGGCCTGGTTTCAAATCATGGCTCTTACACTCACTAGCAATGAGACCTTGGGCGTGTCACTTAAGCTGGCTTGTAGCCTCAGTTTCTCTATGTGTAAATGAGGAGAATAAGGCTTATGCTGCCTGCCTCACAGGGTGCTTGCGCAAAAGCATCTTGTAAACCTTAAAAATGTTGTTTCAATCAATGTGACTTGCACTGTTACATTCCCTGGAAGACAGGGCAAAGAACACTTGATTTGCAGTCAAAAGCCACCTGTGCCACATTCGAGGTTCATCAGCCTGCTTCCTCACCTGTAACAAGAGGGAGGAAGTAGCTGGTCGTGAGGTCACACCCAGGCCTAAGTCTAGGAGCGCATGATCTCGGGCATCCATGCCCTTCTCTCTGCTCCCAGGGCTCCTGCCTCCACTCAGGACTCATCCTCTTGTCCAGAAGATCAGAAAGGCTTCAGACTAAACCTCCTTCTTCTGGCCTCTCCTCTCTCCAGCTTATGGTTATGGATCTTTCTCAGGCCTGAGGAGGACCACACCATACCGCTCCTCTGCTCAGAGATCCCCAGTGCTTCCCTCCCATCTCTGGGATCAAAGGACCACTCCTGAGCCTGGGATCTAAGGCCCCCCGGGATGTGGCACTGTTCTACTTTTATAGCACTTTTCAACATATTGTTTACATTCCAGACAAGCTGGACAACCTGCTGTTTCCTGAACTGACATGCCAAATGTCCCTCACACCTGGCATACATCTCATCTCTGCCTTTGGGGATCCTTTTCTTCCTTTGAGCTTGGCACCACCTACTCCAGGAAGCCTGCCCTGATGCACCAAGCAAAATGATTCAAGTGTCCTCAGCCTCCTCAGATTCTCCTGGAGTACATAGTCTGAATCTGTCTTTTGCTCTCATCACACACCATCCTGGAGGGAGCTTACTGGTCTATACATCCACCATCCCCCCAAAGAACACAAGCTCCATGATGCAGGGGCTGTTTCCGCCATTGAACACACGGCCTCACAGACACCAGGAGCCGGGCAAATACTTGCTGCATTTAACCGCAAGAGTCTACCTCCCTTTGTGGCATTGGGTTTTTTCGAAGTACCTTCCTTTTAGCATCCGCAAAAATCAGACAATATAGAACTACTGACTGCAATGTGGTCATTTTCTCTCTCAAGGAGAATGGCTCTAAAATTGGGAAAGACAGGTTTAAAAGAACAAGGAGGGAATCAAAACCAAGGTATTTAAGAAGGGAGTGAGAGAGCATTGGGCTTTTGAAATGAGTTCAAGTCCCCAGCCAGAGAAGCAGGTGTCCCTTCACAGAATTTATTTTCCTCCAGCTTTTAAAACTCAGCATTGTTTGTAAATGTGGGGCCCTCCCCTCCTCCAGTGCCCTATGCCAAGCCATCCCTGGCAACTAAGATGAAGGAAAAGAGCATCACTGCACAAGGGCAGACACCCTCCATAAGTGACTAAAGGCCCGAGAAGAGCCATTGGCTCAGTCCCTGGACTGGTGAGGTCCACTCTAGAAAGAACACTCTCGGTCGATTAGAGATGGGATTGGGTCTGCTCTAGAGGGACATCGGCCCCTGGTGCCAGTGAAGATCCCGGAGCTCAGTCAGCCCTTGTGCCCAGACTCACTGGGTCATGTCAGGTCTTGGCAGACTCTGCGCCAGCTTCTTTCCATGATACCTTCCAGCCTCTCACTTTGCTCCCCAAGCACAGCCCCTGCCTCCCTCATTTCATTTCTCTCTTTTCACCGGGTGCCTGGAGTGGCCCAGCAGGGCCATGACTAAGCAGCACACTGAATTTCACCACAAATCTCTCATTCCCTTGTGGGGACAAATCCAAGCAGAAGGACAGCTGGGCAGGGGATTTGTAACCAGGCCTCCCTCCCCCCACCCCACAGTTAAGGAGTGAGCTCATGGCAGCCTGATCCCACCTACTCTCTAGGCCTAGGTTTCCTCATCTGTAAGATGAAGGGGCTCTCCCCACCACATTCTTTTAGGGTTATTCAAGTATCTTATTTTTAAAAAGCAAAGGCCCCAGATTGACAAAAATGGAAACAGCCCTAAAGCCAAAGGAAATGAATTATCAATCAACACCTGGGGCGACATTTACTCAAGAATTTGAAGCAAACTTCAGAGAAACCATTTTCCCACCCCCCAAAGCCACCATGACAAGACAAAGGGCTGGGCCAGTGCAAGGCGAGGAGCGCCACCTGCAGGGCAATTGGGCAGGAGCTGTGCTTACATTCCCAGCTAGCCACCTGGGGTGATTTCCCGACTAAGCCCTTAATCCAAGTGAGATAAAGGCAGGGCCTCTCAGCCCTTTGATTCACTTCTCATCAGCCCTACAGCCTCTTCCGGGACCTGACAGTGTCCCTGACAAATGGCCAAACTGAAGATCTCCAGGGGTGGGGAAGGAAACAAACATTTATTGAGCACCAGCTATGTGCTACTCTGTGCACTGAGAGCTTTATAATTATGATCTTGTTTGGTTTTTCACAACTCTGGGAGGTGGGTGCTGTCATTATCCCCACTTTACAGATGAGGAAACTGAGGCAAACAGGTGAAGTGATTTGCCCAGGGTCACACAGCTACTAAGTGTCTGAGACAGGATCTGAACTTGGGAAGATGAGGAGAGAAGAGAAGGCTCTGAGCAGCCTCTGGGAGAAAGAGAATCGAGAAACAATCGGGAAGAAGAGAGGGCTTCCCGGGAGGGCCCGGTTAAGCTTAGATCACACATTTCCAGTGGACCCCTTTGGCCTGGCACTACCAGCCCTGCCAGGGGCCTGCTTCCATGGCCCTCTGCCATGGCTGCCCTCTGCCTGACTCCTCTGGACCCCTCTTCCCTTTGACCTCCTCCGAAGCCCCTGTTTTGCTGTTTCCACCTGCCTTCTCTCTTAGATTTTCAGTCTTCTCCTAAGGCTAAGCAAGCTGGTCCCACAAGCAAGGCCCCTCGAGCCCTCCCCACTTTTCCTCTGGCAGGAAGTTACCTAGTGTTGGAGCAGCTAGAAATGACTGTGGCCTCAAACAGGAAAACCAGCACTATTGTGGCTCCTTCCATGACCAAGCTGTAGCAGCAGGGGCCAGCAGGCCTTTGCTCCGGGAAGGAAAGCCCACTCCTGACGTTCCCTGGCAGCCTGGGACCCCACGGCCATTGAGCCCTTCTCCCTAGGCAAACTGTCCACGACCCAGCCCGTGAGGACCCGTGCCACGTGAGGTGCCCAGGGTCAGCAACAATGGGGGCAAATGCCAGCTTCAGGGGGTGTTAGGTGGGATTCTCCACTGGATTTTCCCTACACAAATTCTTTATGCATCTCTCCCCACCCCCAGCAAATAAATAAAAAAGAAAAACACCCTAGAGCTCTGCAGAACATCAAGTACAATTCCCAATACAGCTCCTTGCTGCCAGGGCCCACAGGTGCTTGGGCCTCAGGATAATGAACAAGCCTCCACAGCTGCCCCTGGAAACCACCTGTTCTCTCTGCTCTTGAGCAAAAAGCGATCCTGAGAAGTCTGTCCTCAAACCTTCTTGTAAGGGGCTCTTGAGAGCCTGATGAGCTGGGGAGTTGAGGCCCACGGACAGTCCCGTGGAAATAAGGAATTATCTGGGGCTACACAGTCTGCTCGGCTCCTTCTCCTCTGATAAGGCAGGCTGTGGACAGCACATGTCCCCTTTCCAAATAAGCACTGGATACGAGTTGTCCACGAGCTGTGATGCATGGCCCTGGGGGTCCTGATAGGCTTAGAGGAGCTTGCTTGCACCCAGAAATGAAGGCTAGTACTGCATAAAAATCCTGCTTGCTGTAACAACAAAGGGAGTTCCGAGTTCCTTCCATCTTGACTCCCACCTCAATCATTGCGTACTGAGATAGGTCCTTGCTGGTCAAGGACTACCAGGGGTGAGAGGACCCCAACATCTTCTCCCTTCCACGCCCACTCCTACCTGCTGATCTGTGGCATGCTGAGCTTCCCAATTAGTAAGCTCTCAAGCTAATCATTCATTGACTGCACCTCCTGCCCCTCCTGAATGTACACAAAGCTCCGAGACCTCCTGATGCCTCACAAGCATCTTCCCCCAACCCAGTAAAAAGTAGTCAATAGCCCATGATATTCTGCTCCTTTGTTTCCACAGGAAAACCTAAGAATTTATGTAAAAAAAATAAGGCTTAAAAATGTCCTCAAGCAAAAAAAAATCTTAAGAATAGTTTTAAAAACTAGAATGTGAAGAAGCTGCCACCAAAATAATTCATACCGAGAAAATGTTCTTCTGTCCATGGGAAGAGAGACAAATGCCATTCAAACATACCTGAAAATGCTGCTCCATCACCTGGATTTTGCCCTGGTCTGGGCATTTTTTCAGAGCTCGGTCCGCACAGTGGAAGAGGATTTCAACCATCTGGAAAGAAACATCATTGACATCAACCAGCAGAGAATGAAACTGCAACGTCTACAGGACTAGCTGACAACATCATCATTGTCCCTGTATCGTCTCCACCATCATCGTGACCATGATCACTTCAACTTCACTGAGAGAAATGATTATTGAGAGCCAATGATTTGGGGAGGTTCGGAGTTCCCCTTTTTTTGATCGTCCTCATTTCAAGACCTCAGTCTCTGAAGGTAGAGCTAACCTTCTCCTCTATCCGACTGCACCCACCATCACAAGGAATCTCTGGTCTAAGGTGAATTCCAAGTGATCAAACTTGGGCAGAGACAGATCCTTTTGTCTAGATGGCCCAAAGCTGGGGGGTGCTTTGGATACAGGGACAGTCTCTGTCCAAGATGGACATGATGTCACTCTCGGCCCTCGGTAGTGTGAGCTCACTTCCACCTCTCATTAACTGTTAACCAATCAGAATAGATTGCCACCCTCTGAAACACTCCTCTTCCCAAAGGGCATATAAGCTGTGAGCCGCCACCATGATCGCCTTTGGTCTAAGAGAGAGCCGTCCAAATGACCATCCTTTTATGGAAATGCTAGCATTATTAACAAAACGATTAAGTCTTTCAAACCTTTTTAAGGCTACATCCTCCTCATCATCACTACTTATTGTCGTCATCATCTCTGTCATCATCATCCCCACCATTATCCCCCTCACCTTGAAGAGTCTGGTCACTGGAGGCATTTGAGCACTGGTGGGATGATCCCTCCATGAGGGAATCTCTGTAAGGAATGGCTGGCTAAACTAGACCACAGGTCTTAGGGATCATCTAATCTAACCTGCATTATTTTGCAAGTGAGGAAACTGAGGTTTGGAGAGGTTGTGACTTGCCCAAGGAAGGACACACAGCCCTTCTGTAGGTATTGTCTCTCCCATCAGAATGTAAACCCCACGAGGTGAGGGGGTGTATTTGCTTTTTCTCTGTAGTCTCTGCACTCAGTGGAAAGTCTGGCAGAGAAGGAACAGGAGAACCTTGAGCAGAGGGGCTCAATTTTTTTTTTTTGGAGGGGGGAAAGCAGGGCAGTTGGGGTTAAGTGACTTGCCCAAGGTCACACAGCTAGTAAGGTCCTCCTGACTCCAAGGCCGGTGCTCTACTTACTGAGACACCTAGCTGCTCTTTGCCGGGCTCAAATTTGAGCCCTGGTCCTCTGATTCCTAATCTTGCCACCATCCCAGGCAGTGTGAGAGGGTGGACAGAGCACCAGACCTGGAGGCAGGAAGAATTTGGTTCAAATCCTGTGGTGGACACTTTCTATCTGTGTGACCCTGGGCAAGTCACTTGACATCTGCTGTCCCCAGTCCATCTGTCAAAGGAGGGGGTGAAGCCCCATCATTGTCTAAGGTTCTTTCCAGCTCTGAATCTAGCAGCCTATAATCATCTCAAAACTACACAGTCATAGAATTCACTCCAGACCAACTGATAATTCTGTTCTAAGGTCATCTGTGACTCTGGATAATATTTGCCCCTTCTTTGTCTTTCCTGTTATTGACCTTTTGGCCATTTCACTGTCCATTTGAATCTTCACCAGAGAGAAGATGGGGGAGGGGGAAAGCTGTCTTTTGTGACCTTTGGCACTGAGGTGGGTGTCAGACTGGATTCATTTTTTCCTAAGTGACAGCAGCGTTCCTTTGGAGATCTCCGAGTTCTCCTTCAAGGTCGGGATCCCTTCCACAAGACAGGGGTTAGAGAGCAGACTGAATGAGGTGAGAGCTCCCAGAAGGCCAATCCCCTCTATCAGTTCCACAAAAGATCTGATTTCCTGGGAACGGGGGAAACTTGCGCCCATCAAATGTGGCTACTAGTGGGCCAAAGCTGGGAGAGCACTGATAGGCTTAGAGGGGTCCTGGGGATGATTAACAGGTTTAGAGGAAGTGCATCCTTCTCATCTACAGTGACCCTGGGGCGTTGCAGCAGAGCTAAGCTAACGTAGCCTCTCCAATCTGGGTCTGCACAGACGGTCCACGGAGGAACTCACCCGATCTGCCACAACAGCCTTCCGCTTACTTGCGTCCCCCGACAAGCCTGCAGAAATAAACCCAGCATGACTCGAGAGCTGATCCAAGCATCCTGAGTGGGTTCAGGAGGGCCGGAGCTTGGTGGGACATTCCAACAGGGACATGCCTTGGGAAAGCAAGACCGACTTCCAGGACAGTGGCCCTCTCCTTTCTTATTTCAGTAGCCTTTTGCTCATTAAATAAATGATTGGAAAAGGGATGTTTTCTTGAACTGTACCTGCCCCCCCTCCTCTCAGAGTGAAGACCAGGAAGGAGCCTCCCACCTTCTGGTTCATGAGGCATCTGTGGTGCTCAGAGGGATTCCCTAAAAAGAAGCCAGGCAGAGAGGACTCACCGACGACAGCTTTGGCCTTCCCTTCATGGAAAGACCACGCGAGAGCCAGGGCTTCTGTCAGACACTCTTGTTTCAGGAGATGATCCACTCTCTGTAAGGGAAGAGGAGAAGCTTCATCACTCTGGGTGATGCCCAGGGACTGGGCTGGTAGCGAAGTGGGCAGAGCCTGTAACTCCCAGTCTCACGTGACCCTTGCCCAGGTCACACCTGCCCCCCAGGCCGGCAGCTCTCCGTCCATCGGGCCAGGCCGTGACTCACATTCTATATTATCTCAGGTGGCGTCTTTCAGAGACTGCGGCTCACAGGTGATTTCAATCATGGGCATTTTCTATTCTTAAGTAAATATTTTTTTTAAAGAGCTCACTAGCACAATGGCCATAAACTCGGCCTGGACATGAAAAGACATGAAAACGGGGCCTCTCGGCATCAGCAAACTGCTGGACGGTTTGGCCTGAAGATTGCTAAGACAGAGGATAAAGTAACTCACATTCTGTGTCTTCACCACTCGTAACTCAAACTCACCTCTCTCCAGCTCCTCAACGTCATCACATAAACAGACTGAAAACAAGAGAAAACAAGGACCGTGCGTCAGGCCCCAGAAATGAACTTCTCAAGGGACACACATGGTCACACGTCCCGCAGCCTTGTGTCCTCAGGGTGTCTTCCTGGGAACCCTCCACCCCTTCCTAGCAGAGAAGATGCCAGCTTAAACACACACAGGCTGAGGGCTGAAGGGTTGGAGCAGGGATGGGGGATGAAGTCTCACTGGACAAGGGGGTCAAGAGAGCTCTGCAATGACGGGGGGAGAATCCCACTGAAATGGATGAACCCTCACTGTGAAGAGAACACTTCCCGGTTGGAAGGGGATGGAGAAGGCATTTAGGCCAACATCCTCATCTTAAAGATGCCGAAGATGAGAAATGTAAATGACCTGACTTGGGCCAGGCCTCACAGCCAAAAGACTCCCCCACCATCCCTATCCCATAATCCTCTCTGCAACCTCTCAGCCATCACCAAGCCTTCCCTCCACCCCCACCACAAACACACACACATACACATACACACACACAGAGATGACAGGGCTTACTTTTGTCCCTAAATAAAAGATCTGACCGCCATAACTACTGATGGACTGATAACAGGCTTTCTCTCCAACCAGAGCCTAGGAAAAGAACAACCACATACATTAGGAGAGACACACAGAAGTCCTATTTGGTGTGAAAGAAAGCTAGGTATACAAATATCACATTAAATAAATCTGCTAGAAAACCAACATGCTTGTCGCCAGCGATCCTTTCTGTGCTCCCACAGATCCATGTGTACACATCTTTTTGGTTGGGCAGAGGGCTGGTTAATCTCCTCCAGGAAGGATCCTCGCATCACAACTCAAGGGGAAATCTTGGCAGATATTCTGTCTGAACTGGGAGCTTTTATCTTTTAACCAATTAAAAAAAATGCCAAACCAACCTGTTGTTTACAAAAACCACATATGAACTCCTAAACCCCTCAGGCCTCCACATAGGAGGAAACAAAGGAGGCCAAAGCAGAGCAGACAATAATCACCTGCCATATTAGGAGACTGCCCAGGCATGGGAAGAGCAGTCATTAAGACTTAGATGGATTCTCCCTGCACCCTTCACATGCTCTTTTCTGTGGGACGTGGCCATTTTTTTTTTTTTTATGTGCTAGAACCTCGAACTTTGGGGCAGGGCCTAAAAGTCATGGAGAAGGTGCCAATTAAATATGCCGGTCATTACTAACTTACCAAATTAATTCAACAAATATTCATTATGAGAAACTCCCACCACCATCCTTAGGCCCTAGGGGAAGTTCATGAAAGCCTAGGGTCCCAGCCTGGGAGACATGGAATGGAGGGACAGGGGCCGCGTCAAGTTTTTGGCTGTCTTTGGTGGGCCAGGCTGGCTGAAGCACAGCCACGAGGAAGCCAGCGGCCTCACCCGCCGCCCGGCACCAGCCCTCCCCCTCCCTACCAGGGCCTGGCTGACGTTGCCTCCCGTGGCCAGGGACTTGAAGTGGCTGCTGTTGTAGACCAGCTGCACCTCGGAAATCTCCACCGTCTCAAGCTCCTCCTGCGTCAGCCGATCGATCACATGCAGCTTCTCCACACTGTCCAGGAGCACGATCGTCCGGGAATTGATCCACTGCAACCCAAGCACAGGGCCAAAGAGACCATCAACAAGGGGACAGGCCGGATGCTGGGAGGAGGCCAGGGATGCTGCCCCTGCCCCGCCACGACGACTGCCCCCAGGCTGAGGCCATGAGGAGCCAGGGTCACACATTACGAGAAAGGAAAAGAATACAATGTAAAACTTTTTCCTTTTTGAGTTTGTGGGAAATGGGCGAGTTGTGGAGGGAAGGACGGGGCCCAAGTCTGGGACACCATGTGAAGAAAACACCATTAGGCAGGTATGAGAATGATGACGGTGATGACTGTAACTTGTTGTATCTGACTCTCCATGACCCCATGTGGAATTTTCTCGGCAAAGATAGTGGGGTGGTGGTTGGCCATTTCCTTCTCCAGTTCATTTGACAGATGGAGAAATTGAGGCAAACAGGGTAAAGTGACTGCCCAGGGTCGCCTAGCTGATAGATGTCTAAAGTCTCATTTGAACCCATATCTTTCTGACTCCAGGTCCTACCCCCTGCACCATCCAGCTGTCCTGACAACAATAATAGCTAACAATTATATAGTGCCTACTAAGTGCCAGTACTAGGCAGACACTGTGCTTTACGCATGAGATCTCAGTTGTTACTCACAACGACCCTAGCAAGGTAAGTGCTATTATCGCCCCAACTTTATAGATGAGGAAACTGAGGCAAACTGAGGTTAAATGACTCCTTGTTTCTCAGGTGGCTGCACTAGTCTGGGACTTCCTTGATTTCTCACCATGCCCAAGGAAGCTCATTATTGAGAAAACATCATCCTGCAAGATGCCCCCAGCCCGGGAATTCTACCTCCTCCCCACCTGTGTCCCTCCAACTGGAGGGTTATGGAAAGATCAGAACTAATCCTACTTCTGATTTCTACTGTCTGAATCAGTATCTGCCTGAACTCACCTTGCTCAGGAGGGCAGCACTCCCCCGGGTTAGCTTAAGAGTGTGGCTGGAGGGCAGCGTGGTTTGCGTTAGCTCTGGGGCCACGAGCTTATTGTCTGTAAGCCCCAACCAGCTTAACTCGGTGCCACCCCGCCCCAAGACATGTTGTTTGCCCCTGCCCGTCCCTGTATGGTTAGGGGAGGCCTGATGTCCCCCAAGGGAACAGACAGCAAACCTGGGGGCTCTGATCTTCCGGCCAAGATTAGGATAAGAGGCAGATGAAGGAGCCCCATAAAACAATGATCATTCCTTATTGTCAGAGGGTCAGGACAGCCCACTGTAACATTGCCCCTCCTTTCCCGAGTGTCAGTAGAGAGCTCCCCCTTCACACGGGGGTCGCTGGCTTTATTGAGGTGGCCTGTCCGACTCTTCACTGCTTTTTGCTGGGAGTATGTACCTCAGTTTACCTTTACTGCATTTTCTTGCCTCAGGGCGGGGCCGTGAGCTGGTTCAGAGATCTCCTCGCTCACGCGGCTACACTGACCCGGGACTTCTCTGAGTGACTTTCCCCCCTTCTTGGGCGCCTTCTCTCCCCTTCTCCCTTTGGGCTAGCTTCCTGCTGTGTTCTGTGCCAGCTTCCTGAGGTTTGTGCATGCCCGGGCACACAGCACGGGGCCTGGCACACAGCGGGCACTTAGCGCGTGTGTACCCATCAGCCGACTGACTCGCTCAGGGTCATAGCGTGAGGCCAGATCTGAACCCGGGAGTCCTGAGTCCAGGCCACAGACCTACAGAGGCGCAGGTTCCCTCGGCAGGCCGGGCCTGCCATCCCATGTCTGCGAGCGCAGCGCGAGCCCTGGGTGATGCTGGGCAGAACAGAGGTCTGGACACGTGTGGCAGTGATTCTGAGCTGAAGAGCTTTCCCACCCGTTAATAGGCCATGTGACCTGCTTACGTCACAGGAAGAAGCCTAAGTCACATGTGGTGGGAGGAGCTTGCTGACAGGAAAAGGAAGTGATGTCACAGGAAATGCTGAGAGACAGAGAGCGCGCGGTTCTGGCTGCTAGTGGCTGCCCTCGTGATGGTTAGAGCTGAACAGGCTGACTTAGCTGTGGGGTGAGCTTGTCCTAGGGGGTCCCCAGCAGGGGTGGGAGGCCCCAGGCTGTGACTGCTCACGTGCATGCGTGAAATGCTTTCCTGCCGTGGTAGACCGGGAGCTGGCTCTCTGGGTCCCAATACACGGTTTACTCCTTCTGCTTCCTACGTGCAGACCCCCGTGGGCGGACTGCCTTACTGCTTCAACGAGGAGTGGAGCAAGGCCCCAGGAGAGGGTCTGCCTTTGATTTTGTGAGCAGGACAGCCGGCTCGAACCCGGCAGAGAAGGGTGCTGCTTGCCCGGGTCGGGGCACAGCTATGGGAAGCGACCCTGAGGCCGGCTCTCACTTCTGCCCCTTACGGGCCTGCCCCCACCCCCATGAGCACTCACGGTGAAGTTGATGAGGTCATAGTACAGGTGCAGGTGCTTTTGTTTAGTGACGTGTATGGCGCCCGAGTCGTCTCTTTTAACCTAAGGACAAACCAAACAGACGGGACTGAGACTGAGTGCGTCAACAGCCTTAATTACAACTGAGTATGAAAAGGGTTCAAATGGAACAAGATTTATGATGGGGAAAAACAGAACCATGTCCAAGTGTGTGGGGGGGTGGCTCCTGCCGCATTTTCCAGGCCTCTTTTGGGTCTCCCCGAATCCAGGAGCCTGTTATCTTGGTCATTTAACAAGTGTTTATTAAGCACCTACTGTGTGTCAAGCGCTGTACTGGGTGCTGGGGACAGAAGTACAAAGAGCAAAACACTCCCTGTTTGTAGGGAGATTACAGTCTAACGAGGGAGAGGCACATGTGTAAACACGTGCAAGCATATCCAAAGTGCTGTAAAAGACAGTTTGGGAGAGAAGGGAGTTGCGGGTGTCAGGGCCTCATCTCCTGAAGAAGATGGTCCTTGAGCCACGCCCTAAATGAAGAGAGGGACTTTTTGAGGCCAAGACAGGGAGTGAGTGCATTTCAGGCCTGGGGGACCCATAGCAAAGGCCCTGGGACCCAGAGATGGCGTGTCCAACATGGGAGAAACAGAAAAGGAAGCCAGTTGGAGAAGAAGAAGAAGAAGAAGAAGAAGAAGAAGAAGAAGAAGAGCAACAACAACAACAACAACAGAGATTTCAAGCTGGAAGAGCCTTAGAGATCATCTAACTGAGAGATGAGATCAGGAAGGTCCAGTGGGGTCACACCCACCTCCGTCTAAGCTCATTCAGGAAATAAGCACCAGACAAAACATCTGAACCCAGGTTATCTCCTTCTAAGGCACTGGTGCTCTTCCCACTGTAGGAGACTAGCCTTCTTCAAAATATTAGCAGACTCTTAATAACCAAAAAACTTGTCACCATCAGCAGGCTACATTTATACTGGGCATGCAAGGCTGGTTTGATGTTAGAAAAATGATAAATCTGATTAATCATATTAAAAACAAAATAATAAAATATATAGAAGGTTTGGAAAAATCTTTTAAAACCAACTACAGCACTTGCTAAAAGATGCCCCCAAAAGCATAAAAATAAAAGGACATTCCCTTAGTATGATGAAAATACTGACCTAAACAAGAGTCAGTGCTACTTATAACAAAAACACTGGAAGCTTCCCCAGTAATGTCAAGGGAAAGCAAGGATGCCCACTATCCCCATTTGAGCTTGAAAAGCTCCAAAGAGAACCAGTCATGGAAAGATGGTGCATTAATTACTTCACTGCTGGTAGAACTGTGAATTGGTCTAATCATTCTAGAAAACAATGTGGAATCATGCAAGAAAAGTTATTAAGTTGTTTGTATTCATCAATTAACAAGCAATTTTTAACAGCATTTATTATGTGACAGGTATGCTAAGTGCTACAGATACAAAGACAAAACTAAGATAGTGCCTGTCCTCAAAGACCTTACACTGTAATGGGAAAAAACATGAATATATGTGCACATGGTGTGCATTTGTATAAGCATTTACATTATGTATACAAAATAAACACTGGGTAGTTTTTTAGGGGAGTACACTAGCAGTTTGGGGCTGGAGGATCAGGAAAGGCATCATGTAGAAAGTCTTGCTGGAACAATCTTAAAGGAAACCAGAGATTTCAAAAGATGGAGAAGAAGAGTGAGTGAATTCCAGGCCTGGAAGACAGTCTGGGCAAAGACAGAGACAAGAGATGTTTATACTCTTTGACCCAAAGACTCCCCTGTACTGAGGCTAAACCCCAAGGGACTGACAGCAAAAAAAGAAAAAACCCAAACAACTCGTGCATACAAAAAAGGTCAAAGCAACGTTATTTTTACCAATACACTGGGACAAAGAAAGGAATGTGCCTAATAATTGGAAAATGGCTGAATAAATTATAGTGGATGAATATGATGGAGTACTATTGTGCCATGAGAAAAAAATAAATATGAAGAATTAAAATAAACATGAGAAAATTTTTATTAAGTGATACATAGTGAAGAAAATAATGCCAAAAGAACATCATATACAACAAATACCATGATATAAATAAATTAAGCAGAGAAACAATAAAACTCAAATACAAGAGTCACATTTTTACGATGCTGTCCAAGTTGTTAAAGAGAATATCCCTCCTTGCTGTTAGCAAATGATAAACTCCCTATTTTCAGAGGATATATTTTTACAGGGGGAAGAGAGGTGTTGGGAAGTTCTGCTGCATTGAAACAAAATGTATTAATATTTAACTTAAAATTTAAAAAACCCCACAATGCTTCTTTGCTATTGTAAGTATCTTAGAAAGCCTGCCAAAATCGGCCTTTCCACAAAGAGGAATATGGCTCTGACTTCAGTAAAGTTATGGAACGGATGAGAGTTTTTGCCAAAATGCTCAGCACACAGGTCAGCCAAGCGGATGTCGGAGCTAGTCCTTGCTGCAGCTATATCCATTTTCACTCACACACGATCCAGATGAACTCAGTTTCATATCAGGTTTCTGATGTGTGATAGGTCTGGGCCTTGGGATGCCTCCTCTTTGCCAGCACATGTCGTGGGTGGCTCATGTCTGCCCTGCCCTCCACGTTTTGCCTCACCCCTCCCTCCCATCTATCTCCTACCTCTCCTCCTCCCAGTGACCTCCTCTTGTTCTGCCCTCGTCCCCAGCCACATTCTAGCATCCTTCTCTGCCTTCTCATCCTGCTGGTCACATCCTACATATTTAACAAACACTGGGTCGATGGCCACAAACTGATGTGTTTTTTAATTAAGCTCTGTCTTCCTGAGATAAGCCTCAGGATTTCTCCTGGTGCTCTGCTCAGCATTCCACATCAGAAGCAACCAAGGCTCCCTCATCCTGCTGGGCCACAGCCCCTAAGGCCTCACATCTCCATCAGATCCCTCACCAGCATGGGCAGGTAAAGTACGGATCACTGTATCTGTGCTGAAAAGGGAACCATTCTCACTGTCTGAGCCTTGGGAGAGGGGGCAGACAGGGCGGAACATCTCCCCTCTGGGCCGGCTGCTCAGGCTCACTTAACATCACTAAGGGTGCTTACTCATCCGTCTGGGAGGACATGTGTGTGCCACATGTTCACACACATGCACAAAACATAACTGTGCTTATATAAACACCTATACATGCATACGTATACAACAACATCTGTTCTTCAGTAGACAAAGGGACAGAAGGCTGAAAAAACACCATCTCACTCACTGGCAAGGAGATGAAAGAGGAGACAGCTTGCCTCTCCAACGTTAAAAACTGCCAACACTCAGCTGTTCCGATGGCTGTGTGCACGCTCCACACCTGCCCATGCTGGCTGCTCCTGTCCTTGCCCTCACCCACGTTCACCGCTGTGCATGGCAGCTGGTCCTCTGTTGTTTTTCAGTCTTACATGTGAGTGGGCCATCTTCCTTCTTCACTCATATATCTCTGTCGCCCTTTAGGCTGCTTCTATGAAATTCCTGTCCTTGATGTATGGCAGGCCACTAATGCCCACCATGCACCTCGCCTCTGCCCTCTAGGAGGGCCTCAGCTGACTACTTGGGGTCTTATAATATGGACAACTACTAGTAGAAATGAGATGAGCCTTCATTTCTGGGAGGATCTGGAGGCCGCCAAAAAAAAACCCTGCATTTATCAAAGGCAGTCCATCCAAATCCCTCCGTGTTCAACTATGGGCCCAATTCACCATTCATTTTTAGTGCTTGTCCAAGGCACGGCTATGGAGGGATGGTGTCTAGACAACGGGCATCCTTCATCCACTTGGCTCTTCTTGTGTGGTCAATTTAGTCATCCTCTCTAGAGGGATGATGAATCTCACTCAGGAGCTTTGGCAATGTTACGGAGTTTGATAGGACCAAGCCAGTGTCACCCACAAACAGAAGCTTCTGGAGGAATCCCTCTGTGACTCAAACTATGAGCAGGATCTCCTCTGTAGCAGGTAGAGCAGTACCTCTGGATTACCTTTGGCAAGCATGTATGTCCCTGTTTTATGCCTCTCTTGACATTAATGACCAGAGTTGAAAAAGGTTTTCTCTGTTATACTGTTCGAAGAATCCATATAATTCCAACATGTGTGGGAGACCCCTGTGACAGCCTTTAAACAGTGTTTTGTTCTATCGAATCAACACTTTTCTGCAGTCAATAGTGGGGTCTTCCATTCTTTATATCCTTCCATCAACTGTGTGATGGGCCAGATGTGGCCTCCTAAGGAACTAAAAGCCTTTCCATTCCCTTCTAAGAGCCCGCCAAAGAAGCCTTAGGTCAGTGTGAAGTTCATTTTATTAAAACTTTAAAGAGATGAAAAAGTCAGCTCCTAAGTCGCAGTCATGGAGGGGTTGCCCTTCTCGGGTGATAACACCGTGTCTTTGATAGTGTCCCCATCTTTAGATACCTTGAGGATTTGTCCCTTAATGCCCTTAAAATGGTGCCCCCTCCAGCACAGCTCTCTCTTCCACATATTTAATGTAACCCTTGCTGCCTTTGCCTGTCTTTGGTTTCTGCAACACTGCGTGTGGGTCTGGAACGGCACAGTCCAAATGTCAGACTCTGCGGAGCCTGGCCTGGCCCTTCCTCGCAGTGTGGGCACCGCCCCAGGCTCCTGGAGGATCAGCCAGGGATGCACAAATTCTACAAAGGCTATATGTGCCCAGGCTTTGAGAATGGTCCCAACAGAGAGTCTGCTTTCCAAAGATCAGCCTCACTAAGTATAGAGAGGCTTACCACCAATAGGCACGCCCCTCGGCAATGACTTCTTTGGTCTGTGCCACCCATGACCCAAAGCAAACTACAAAACAGCCTTTGGTCTTGTGGGGAAATGGTGTCAGAGCAGTGAAAAAGGGAGCAAAATGTGCCAAGAATCAGAGTTTTGAGACCCTCTATTAACTTGCACTTAACTGTTGGTGCCCTCCCTAATGACCTAGGGAGGAACGTTGTGGCCATAAACAAAATGAGGCAAGAGAAGGAAGCTGCTACTCAGTGGAAGGGGGACGCCCTTCTGGAGAGGCAAAGGAAGTTGGGGCAGAATGGCTTTTGCCAGGTGCCCATGGGCAACGAGAAACATCATGTTATGAGCCATCTGGTCATCTTGTCTCTTGGCGGCCATGATGAGTATGTTCAAAAGGACCACCATGAAAACCAACTGTAGCTTATATGCCAACATCAGCTGCAGAGGATGAAAAGGAAGAGTCCTATGAAGAACAAAGTAAAATCCTCCCACTTAAAGTATACTGTGGCATCTGGTGACTTCGATGCAAAGGTAAGGATGATAAAAACCCAGCTGGCTCAAGAGTAAGGAGGGAGAGGCCAGAGAGGGATGCAGGCCTCCTGGGAGCCTTGTGCCTGCACATCATGAATGCGTCCTGGGAGAAAACAGCCAGGCACCATTTATCAAGCACCCACGTGCCAGGCGCTGTGCTAAGCACTGGGAACACAAGTAAGCAAAAGACAGAAAATAGTCCAAAAGTGCTAGATGTGGCAAACGCTGACTAATGCCATGGGAAATTGATTTTATTATTAAGAGACAGGCAGGAAATGACTCACTAGTGATGTGGCGATTACTCTGGACGCCTCTGTGTACACTAAGATCACTGACTTACTGGATGGAGAAAAGGGAGAGGCCAGGCACTGGACCTGTGCTTTTAATGGTATGGGAACTTTAGGTGAGAAAGCCTCCTTTGCACATGCAGAGAAGCAGCTGCTCCGTCTGGGGCACTGAGGGGCTAAGCTCACCCAGCCCATGAGTGTCTGGGGCAGGACTGAACCCAGGTCATGTGTGCTTCATGGCTGGCTCCCTGCTCACTAAGTCACACTCTCTCCCTCTCATTTATTAGAACAAATTCATAAAAAGCTAGAAGAACAAGAACAAGAAAATGATATGGCTGGCGAGGAAAACAATTCCAACATGGCCCATTAAAACTAAGTTACTGATGTGGGATAATGAGAGGTGTTTGCTGGGAAGGAAGGACATTAACTCTAGTAACTTCACACAGTTTCATGATGGTAAATAAACTGCCAGAATGAAGAAAAGCCCAAACGTCACCCTAGTTGGCTAACACTTGAGCTTTCCAAGCAGAGAACTCTGGGCAGCCCATGGCAAGTCTGGTTAAAACATCAGCCCATTAGTCAAATCTTCCAGAGAAGGTTGCAGAGGGCTGCAAGCAGCTCTGCCCCATCAAGCAACAAGAGGCTGAAGGAAGAACAAACCGAAAGAAAGCCTGGAGAGACACCCGATTGAGACAAGCCACCCACGGATGAAAGAAGACACAGAAAAATGAAAGATGTGGAAGGTCTAAACAGGTGTTTACACCAATTTTTCACCATCGAGGAATGCAGGTTCACTAGAGAGCGAGCTGAAAATCACTCTGGAGGCCATTTGAACCAATCCGCCCTTATTTTATAAAAATGAAGGCCCAAAGGGGGGATGTGATGTGCCCAGGGAACCTGGGCAGGAAGTGGTAAAGCCAGGAGCTGAACCCATGTCCTGAATGCCAGGGCAGCTACACTGTCTATGGACAATGGAGCTACCCCATCAAATATGACAACACCATGCACAATTAAATAATACCACAATTAAAACACCACAACAGTGCTTGTTTTGTAGACACACTACTTAAAAACAAGTGAGTTAGGAAGCAGATCTTAGGATAATGGCATCTCCAGGACAGCAGACCCATTCCCCGATCAGGCCTTACCAACAGAAAGTGGACGACGTCTCCTCTGCAAAAGGCCAGCGTGGGGTTCACGTAATTATTGGCTGCCACAAAATGCCAGGCCAGCAGCGGGACACTGGAGGGATCCATCTAAGCCAAATGGAAACAAAAATCAATCCTATGAATGGAGAGAGTGCACAAGATGGCACCACCCAGGAGGCAGGCATCAACCATGAGATCTGCACTAGAAGGATGGAAACCACCAAGGCAGCTGACTCCAGGACCATGGATTGAACGGCCAGCTGGTGCGAGCCCCTCATGTGACAGGCCTAGAAGGGGAAAGGCTCACTGACTGCATCAGGTTCCATGGTAACGTGCTGCCATCCCATGTAGGAAACATTCTGGCATTTCCAATAGGCGGACAGATGGCCATAAAACATATGTCCATACTACATCTGCATACACACGTGTAATATGCACACGTGCACACACATACAAATACACACCTAAACATATATATGTATATCCACGTAGAGTACACACGGATGGACGTGTGGAGAATCTCACTTCCTTTTAATACAGCCCTGGGGGGAAGGCAGCTGCCAGTGCAACCTTCATTTTATAGGCGAAGAATGGGAAGCTCGCACAGCATTAAGTGACTTGGCCGGTGTGACCCCACCAGGGAGGTGCTGAGCTGGGTCTCAAAACCTAGGCTTCTGCCTGGAAATCCTGTGCTCTTTTTACTAAGCCAAAGCCTCCTTGGAAGGAAGGAAGGAAACAGCTCCCTTTTTGCCCTCTGACTTGACCTTTCACCTCTCCATACTTTAGACGCTATGTTCCGAGGGTTGCAGAAATGGATTTGGCCTCTGGGAGAGATTTCTGATGCCAGAGCATCCCAAGGTCACCTCTCTTAGGAGCTGCTCTCAGCTTCTCCAAGAAGATGCTCAGATACAGCCGACATCTTAGCAGAAACGTTAATGTTCAAAGATTAGTTTAGAATATATGTACCTCCTTGTCCCCCCTCTACTGAGGACTGGAAGTGCCTTCCTTCATTGTTCTCTGAATGACGTGTACATAAAGGACTGAGAATGCAAAGGCCCTAATTGTGACATTGCGCTCTAGGGGTACAAATACCAAAACAAAGACAGTCGGGCACATTTAGAATTTTAGGTGAGAAGAAATCAGAGCATCTACACTAATGAAAATAACTATTTATGAACAGAGAAGCGCAAACACTTGGCCACCAGCGCAGGAGATGTGAGCAGCATCACCCCCACATCAGAGCGCAAAAAGGAAAGGCTCACCTCTGCCATGTCCCAGAGCACCCCAGCAGAGCTGGGGCTCGGAGGCCAAGGTTCTGGTCTTCAGAGAACAGGCCTCCCTGAGGCCCCTGCTGTCCTGCACTCGCAGGACAAGTCACATTCCCAAGGTCCTCTGCATTTCCTTCCCCTCCTGCCAGCAAGAAAATGACTCCCTTACTCACCCGTCCATAGGGAAAAGTCATCCACACTTTCAGAGATGGCTTCAGTCCAATGACCAATATCTTTGACAGAAAAGAAATGAAATAAACGCGGGATTTTTCTCAAGATAAACTGGGTAATTCTCTTCAGATCATGCTCTAACTCTGAGTACATGCCCTCTTGTTCTTAAGACCTACTTTAGTTAAGGATGCCATGGCCAGTAAGGAAAACTGGGTGATGGGGTGATCTTTCAGCTCAGCCTTGGAATGAAGAGGCTCAATACAGCAAACTTCCCCCTTAGACCCACTGAACAGACACCGGGATTCGCAGGTTCTCACTCCCATCACTCGCCTGAAAAGCACGAAGGGAGAAGACATCAGAAGGTGGTTTGGGATGCTTTTATCTCTCTTTAAAAATCATCTATCCCGTGTCTACCACTGTGCCAGCTTCTATAAATGATACAGGAAACAGAAAGGCAGCTCTTGGCCTCAAGAAACTTAGCATCGGATTGGAGAAACAGGGCTTAGGCAGGGGACAAGTAGAGAATACCAAAGGCCATGGAATCAATGGCACTAATCTCGACCAATCAACCAAGAAGCCTTTATTAAGTGCCTACTGTGTTCCAAGCAAAGACAAAAATGCACTGTCCCCAACCCTGGCTGGAGGGAAGATGCAGCCCTGGTAGAGAGGGGCCTCGGCATGACCACAAAAGGCCCAGGCCAGCTGAAGCATCAGCCTGAGCACCAGCTCCTGCCCAGGGGCACCTCATCGGGCTCCGGCCTCACTGCAGGGCTGTCTCTCCACATCCACAGCTGTTTCCACAAGCAGACCAAGGCATCTGGAATACTCAGAAGGCCAAAAGTGGACACCACTTCCCTGTTAACAGCCCAGCCCCTGCTGTTGCCTCTTGGTTGACCTTTAACCCCACCACCAAAGTGGGCAAGGGGCAAGAAGAATGAGAAGGGAAACACCTTGTCACAGAGCATCCGGGGCCTGCGCCTCCTTCAGGCTGAGGCCTCCCCAGGCTAGCACTGGCCACAGTCACCTCCCTAGTAAGGAGGAAATCTTGGGTGAGCACCTGTGCACGTGTGTGTGCTGCTTCAACCCCAGAAGGACAGCGGGCATAAGTGGACGTCTGGGCCCAGAGCCTGCCCCCGCCGCTCGTGAGCTGCCTGACCTTTGGCAGCCACCCGACCTCTCAGAGGCTCCTATCTGCAATAGGAGTCCTTGGTAAAGAGCTCTGAAAGCCTGGAGAAACACCATTCAATGCAAGCTCTAGTTAGCGGTCCACATCAGAGCAGGCTTGACTCCTCCAGGGTGGCAGGAGCCTCACCCTTCTGTTCTCAGTGGGCCTCATACCCTGTGCCACAGGGCTGTGCCAAGATTATCTCACCAGCCTCTGGCATTAGGAGGAGGCTTCAAAATAACAGAGAGTATCTTCTCCAAGTCAAAGTTAATCTTTGATTGACAGTAAGAGTGAGAAGACGATCACAGTAAACGTGAGAGCGCTGGCGTGTCTGTCTTGGCTCCCATCGCTAAAAGTTCCTCCTCTGCCTGTGCTGTGCAGAGTGATGGGGGTGAGGATGCTAGGTTTGGAGGCAGGGCCCTGGGTTCAAATCCTATCTTGGCCACGGAGTACCTCTGCACAGTCACAGTCACCCCCATTTGGGGACCTTGCTCCCTGCCCTAGGGAATGAGGGGCTGGACAAGGTGACCCCCGAGGCCCCTGCCAGATCTAGACAGATGACCCTCACTACTTAAACCAGAACTCTGGCAAAGCCATGGTAAGCTGTGCTGTGCGAGCTTCCAGCACACAGCTGCGGAGGGATAGGACCCAACATTTCCTTCCCTCTCCCAAGTCAGGTTAAAGCACGGGATGGGAAATACTCCCCCATGGCTTTCTTGTGTCTGTGTTTCATTCTGCCCATTTCACAGAGAGCTGCCAAGGACCTGGATGTCTCCGAGACAGTGAAAGCACGTCTACACTGGTCATGAAGGCTGTAATCAGCTGGGGCTGGCCAAGGCATCTCATCCACTGAGAGACTCCCTGGCCCGCTTCCATCCTGTGAGCTTTCCAGGCCTGCCCACGCCTTATCTCAGTTTCCTACAATGTTAAGCCGCGGTTAATCTTCTCATTTCATCTCATCATGCAGCCCTCGCTCTCTTACTTAAATGTCAGCTCAAACACAGAACCGCCGCTGTCATTGCAAATGGCGAGAGTCGGGTCATCTGTAAACTGAACAGAGTGGGGAACATTATTTTTCTGTCAGCTTCTCAATAGAATCATTCATGTATTACGATGGTGATAACAGCCCCAGAAACCTCTTGCTAAAACATGTTATCAATCTGTGATTTCCACATGGCTCTCAGCTCATCATTCTTACTCAGAAAGCTCCACAACGAGTTGGAGGAAGGCCTAAGGCCTCTGGAGAATCTCAACCTGGAGAAAACCATAAGCCCTGAAGCCTCCAAAAAAGTGTTTGGCAGGACCGGGTAGGGTAGGGAGCAAAGTACAAACCCTGCTTCATTTTATTTTGAAAAGTATCCAGTTTCTTTTTCCTAAAAATTGTTCTCAAAATCTCATGATGTCAAGTTATGTGGGGATATCTACAGGTATGGTAAACCCTTTTATCCAGAATCAGGCCATCTGAATAAAGAATGCCCAGAATCACAGAGGTGGGGGTACCTCTAAGGTCACCTCATCTAACTTGTACTTTTTTTTGTTTTTTTAGGCAGGGCAATTGGGGTTAAGTGACTTGCCCAAGGTTGCACAGCTAGTACATGTGTCAAGTGTCTGATTTGAACTCAGGTCTTCCTGACTCCTGGGCTACTCACTGCGCCACCTAGCGGCCCCTAACTTGCACTTATTTTTATAAATGTCTTGGAGTTTTTTCATGGAATTCTTTCTAAAACATGCTTTACTTCTCAGCTTTCTAATGCATTATAATTCAGGATGCTTTAAAGAGCATATTGATAATGGTCCCATGCTACTGGTAAAGATGTGGCCAGTGGGAGCCTCTCTGTCTCCCCAGACTGCTGCACAACTGCTCATGGGGACCTTCTACAGAAGGCTGCACAATGGGGTCGCTGGGGCCTCCAAGGTTCAGGTCCTCATGTTCCCTATTTGGCCTCTACACCCATAGAGGGTCCGAGAGAGTTCCAGAGTTAGAAGGGACCTTTAAGGTCATCTAATCCAACATACTACCCCACATACAAGTCACCCCTCCCCCACAAGCAGCGCACCCCCCTTCAAGACCACTGAGGGGCAGGGGCCATTTCATACACACACAGATGAGAGAGGCCTGGCTGCACCTCCAGAGACTTCTGCTGTGGGGGGCAGGGAGTCATCCGTTTCCCTAGACCAGCTATCAGGCCTCTTACCCTTGCTGGGTCCTTTCTTACTGCCCCATCAGTGGCTGGGGCTCACTGACCCAGACACCATTTTGAGCCTCTGCCTGATGTTCCTCCCTTCTCTGGGCTCTTCTTGCCTGTCCCGCTTCCCCTCATTTCCCCCAAGCTCTCTAGCTTTCAGGTCTTAAGACTGACTTTGGATAGCTATGGCCAGTCTGTCTACTGGGGAGCTACTTTGTGGGGCAGGGCCAACAGAGCGGGCGTACTGGCCAATCACAGCACAGCAGATATCCCCCTCAGGGACCACTGGGGCCTTCGGGGAGGGGGCCGCGTGCTGCTTATTGGCTCACTTCAAACCCCTGTCCCACTACTCAGAGCTCTAGTCTCTGTAAGTTTCCAAGGCCTATTTCAGGCCTGCCTGTTGATGCTGTCCTATGAAGCCCAGCAGTGAAGGCCCCAACTCAACAGGAGAAATAGGAACAGAGGGCTGCCTTCCGGGCTCGGGACCCCTGGTCAGCCAGATCGAGGGAGGGCAGTTACTCCTAAGATACCAGTGCAAGATGTGGGGATGACATGAAAAAGACAAGCACAGCCCTGTTACCTTAATGTGCAGAACTGCTGTTCCTGGGGGGTGGGCATCTGTTATTGATCTCAAGAGTTTCCCGCTGGCCAAGTCCCACATGGTCATCTGGAAGGCAATTAACTGCTTTCAAAAACAAAGCTGCTTTTCATTTGGGTCTTGGATTACAGAGTGTTCTATATAAATGAAACCATTTTTATTCTTGCATATTTCTATTTTTTCAATAAATCTTAGAATAAGAAAACAAATTATGATGTATTCCATATGGTTTCTCAATACAGGACACTAAGCTTAGTATATTATTGTGGAGAGACACTGCAACTCAAGGCAAAGAAGACCAGGGTCCAAATTCTGGCTCAGATGCTCACCGTGACCACAGGTGAGGCCATCAGTCCCTGCCTCTTGGAGGCTCAGTTTACTCAACTTGAAAAACGTAATGGTAATGACTGCGCTACCAACCTCAGAGTCATGACAAAGAGACTGATTTGTAAACCTCAAAGCACAAAGACAAGGGTTTTACCTTTCGTGGGGCGGGGGTTGCAGACCTCTTTGGCAGAGGGTCGTTGAAGCCTGTGGACCCCCCCCCCAACCCCTGCCCCCACCCCTTCTCAGAAGTGTGCTTTTAAATGCATAAAACAAAATACAAAGGATTACACAGAAAACCAATTATACTGAAATAGTTATTAAAATGTGAAAAAAAGAAAACAAGTTCAGGGGCCCCAGCTTAAGAAGCCCTAGACTTCTCAGAGGAACACGAGATGCAATATTACCTAATCAGTATTTTGTCAGAATGTAAACCCTTTGGAGAGGTGCCTGGTGGCACAGTGCAGAGCATGCTGGCCCTGGAGTCAGAAGACCTTGGGAACCTTGGGAAAATCCCCTACACCATCTATGAAATGGAGATAACAGCACCTGCCTGCCAGGGTTGTGGTAAGAATTAAACGAGATCGTATTTGTGAAGGCTTTGGAAGCCTTAAAGGGCTCTATAAGTGGTGGTGGTGGTGATAGCATCCAACTTCTGGCGGAAACATTCTCCCTTTGGTTTACAAATCTACTAACAAAAGAATTCAGTGGAAAACATGACTAAAAATTGCTGAGAGTGAAGGCCCGCGCAGGCAAGTTGCTGGGCTCCCAGGACAGGTAGAGGATGCCAAATCACAGGGCTTCTGCTCGCTCTTGAGCCTGGTGCCAAGTATGCCCAGAAATCCCTCTGAGGGTTTGTTTATCTTAAAAGCCCTGTAGGGCTAGTGTAAATCGTACAAAGTCTGTGTTCCTGGAGCAGGCTTTCTACAAATGAGAAGTCAGGAGACAGCCATGAGCATGTTAGTGTTCAGGCACCAGGCAGCAATTCCAGAAGCAGGCAAGGCAGGCGGGCCGACAGAAAGGCAGACACAAAAGCAGACAGGGAGGCAGGCAGGCAGACAGATGGAAAGACAGGCAAGCAGACAGACATACAGGCAGGCAGTCCAACCCCTTTGTCCTACAGATGGGAAAACTGAGGCCAGAGACAGGAATCTCGGTGCTGTCCTGCAGGCTGTATTTGAGCGCAGGTGCTCCTGAGCTCCAGCCTTTCTAGCTGGCTTGAGGACATGGCCGCTGTGGGACACGCACAACAGCCCACCCAGAGGCAGTCACCGCACAGAGCAGCCACCAAGATGGCCTGTCTTACCTGGCCCTTGGCAAAGCCACAGAGAAGTCTGGAGCAGTCATGGTTGATGCTGAGAGCGGAGATGGCCCCGTACTGTCCCCCGACGCTGGTGCTGCCCAGGCAGAGGCGAAGGGCTTGATTCTGATCTGGGGACCACAAAGGAGAAGATGTCCTTGGTCATGGAGGCACTGGCTGGAACCAGGGACGGAGAGCATGGGGGGTGGGGGAGGCAAACTGCCTTTCCTTGTTGGTCTGGAGCCCTTTGGGGGGCTCTGTTAGCACCCCTGTGCATTCTGGATCCTCCCACCTCCCGCCTCCACAGCTGCATCTGCTGTTCAGACCAGGACGGGAACAGGGCAAGATCAGGCAAAGAAGGAAACGGGCTAAGGCTGGAACAGAGAGTGGGCCGGAGCGGGCCTCAGCCTTGCTTCTGAGTGTGCTGAGCTTCCCTCAAACCCCAAGCCAGGCACACTCCTCAATCAAGGCCATCATTGATCGCACCAAGGACAGTGTCATCTCAGAGTGTGGTGGAGGCCTCCTCAGGGAAGCCAGGTCAATGGCAGCGCTGGGGCTCCCTGGGCAAATGGTCTAGCTCTTGTCTCTTCTATAGTTATTGATTTCTTATTCATTGTTTGATAGTGCCAGGTTACCTCAGAACATGATCTCCTCCTGGGCACTTCAAAAGCCTCAATAATCTGGACTCCACTAAGCCAGAATGTGTTACTTTGCTCAAAGGTGAAACTGAAGTTTACCTTCCTATGGCATCCATCAAGCTTGTGAGCCAAATGAATGAAGTGTTTTAAGGCTGGGGAGCTGCCAGACAGGGACAAGAGGAGCAAGGAACACTTTCTAGCACCTCAGAAACACCAGCTTATGTGCCAATAATGGATGTGTTTCCCATAGGTTGGGCCTCACGACCACTCTGGGCAGAGGATACTGTGATCCCATTTTATAGAAGGAAAAAGCAAGGCCTAGAGAGGTATAGCAATTTGCCCATGGAAACCCAATAAACGTCAAAGGCAAGACTTGAACCCAGGTCTTCCTGCTTTCAGCACCCTATCCATTATTGTTACCAATACCAATAACTGGCATTTATACAGCACTTTAAGGTTTGCAAAGTGCTTTACAAATGCTCCCTGGCTTTTATCTTCACAATAACCCTGGAAAACAGGTGTTGTTATACCCATTTTATGGATAAGAAAGAAACTGAAGCAGACAGAGGTTAAGTGACTTGTTCAAGGTCACACAGCTAGTAAGTGTCTGAGGCTGGATTTGAACTTGGGACTTCCTAACTCCAGGCCACCACTGAGAACAGGCCTGCTTTCCTCCTATTCAGTGGGGTGTGTGTGTGTGTGTGTGTAGGCAGAATGAGAGATCTCATTGGAGTTAGACCTGCCTTTGGCACACACCAACTGTGTGACCCTGGCTCAGTCACTTACATTCTCAGTGCCCCAGAAGCTTTGTAAGTGAGAGGCAAGTTCCCCTACCTGCATCTATAAAGAGAATTCCATTTCATCAGCATGGGGAATCACCACCTTTGTCCCCCTCAACTTGATGTGTTCATGTTAAATTACTCTAATTCGTTCATTAAAGCAAGTGCTCGTGGGCCTTCTGGCAGACCACACCTTTATGGCCTAATTCTAATTACTTTACGTATCTGAAGATTATAAAACTACATTTCTTTGCCAACAGGAAAGTACAATCCCAAAGCAGCAGGACATTTAAAAAAATTCCCAATCATTAGGAACTTGACAAAGGTCAGCAAACGCCCACTTGCTGCTCCAGAGAGCAGAAGACAAGGCTCCCACATGGCTGGGTCTGTCAGTCTAGTGGTTCTGGCCCTGCTTCAGAGCCACCTCCTTCTGCTCCCTGTTGTGGTTTCCAAGGATTCTCTGATGTTCTTCCCTTTCTCTTTTCACCTTTTTTTGGATATCAATCTCACTATTCCCATTCCACTCCTCCCATAAGTTTCTACCCTCAAAAAGTACGACCCACCTTTTAACAAATGCCCAAGAACATCAATGTTCTACTGGCCATTTTCCCCTTCAAAATCCTCACAGCAGAAAACACAGCAGAGAAGGAGCAGAAGCTCCTTCCAAAGATCCAGAAATTGTCCAGAACGTGTCTGAATCATGTCTTATGGAACCCTCCCAGAGCTTCCAGCCCATGCTGGTAAATAAGCCAAGTGGAGACAAATCTTCACTCTCTGAGGATGGGTTGGGTTTTATGGAATGTCCACAGATTATTAAGAACCAAACCCATGAACAAGATTGCGCCCAAGCTGAGCACAAACATTTCTGGTCAGTAAGGAAGAACGCCCATACAGTAACAAGGCCCCGCTTGAATGATGCTCTCCACATCTCCTAAGGTTGCCGTGCCCCTTGGGCACAGTATGATAGAAGTTCTCCCTCATGTGAGGCTGCTGCTCAGCCCACCTCTCCACACCTTCCCCTCATTTCTCCTAGTCCCCTTCTGGCCAAGCAGGACAAACCTTACCCCTCTCCATAATCCTTTGCATAAAGTCAGCGGCCACACCCCACCTCACCCAAACCTCCTCTGGGCCTTGCACCCTTAAACCCCTGGCCTTTGGTTGGTCCCTCAGTTCAACGTTCTGTGACAGGCCATCATCGCCCTCCATGAGAGAGCAATGATTATCCAGCCTTTTCTATTTCTATACCGGTGCCCCAGTGCTTGACACATAGCAGGAATTTCATAGATACTTTTTTTGTTCACAGATTCATGGATGAGAGTGCTGCCATCCTTTGATAAGGGTCCCTC